>CAJQZP010000851.1:9452500-9850000 GCA_907164705.1 Parnassius apollo
TCACCTAGCAGCCTCCCGCATCCATCATCTCCACCAGGCGGCTTGATGTCGGCAGGGTCCTCTCGGACTCGGCAAACGGCATCCGCCGCTGGTGGAGTGCGCCGCATGCGTTGGACAAGGGATATGAACGCAAACGCATTACGGGCGTACTATAGGGCGAAAGGGGAAGAAACTGCAGGGATAGCGTATCGGGCTCGGATGCATTGCTTTTTTGCTGAGCTGGAGCTATTTATTCCCGTCACGGAACAAAACCTGGCAGACCGAGTTCGGTACATCATGCGCTCGAAAATATTTGATGATGCCGAGCTCGAACAACTACGACGTTATGCCATTCTCTCATCGAATGAATTGGCTACGGCTGGGGATGCGGCTCCTCAGGCGACAGACCAGCTGCCACGCGTAGAAGCTGCCACGGATCTTCCAGTTATGGTTGATTCGGACGATGATGAAATGGTCTCTCACGAACTAGAGCAAATGAGGAGTAAATTGGAAGAGGCGATTTTGGAAACTCGCAGCGTGCCTCTCGAAAATCAACCGCGACTTCCCCGCATACCCCTAAGCAAGCGAAATCGGACTGTCATGAGGGCTCCTAACCCAATGCTGGTAACCTATTTGGAGGCCAGCCGGGACCTTTGCGAGACGGAATCAGTTCTTTTTGGCGCCGCAGTGGCAGCTTGCCGTATTATTGGCGCCAAACTTCCCATGGCTAGACGCGCTACTAAACAAAGTAGCGCCATCCCAGTTTGGAGAAAAAGAATAGAGGACCGTATCGCAACGGCAAGGGCCCTTATCGGCAGATTGACAAGCTTCAGGTCGGGTAATAATAGACCGAGGGTTGTGCGCACCGTTAGAATGGCGTTTTCTGGGACAAATATCAGTTTATCCCAGCCGGATATCACGCAGAAACTAACGGAGCGCATAGACGACCTGAAGCAAAAGATCGCTGCTTGGGGGAAGCGGATTCGACGATTTAGCGAGAGGTCAAGGCGGTTCAACCAGAATCCTCATCAGTTCTTCCATAGTGATCAGAAGAGGCTGTATAAATCATTGGAGCGACCAGAGGTATGTGGAGCGAGCCCAGGACCGGATCAGGCTGACACTGTCGCACTTTGGCGTGGCCTGTGGTCAGAGCCCGTAAACCACAGCGAGGGCCCTTGGTTGGAAGTTGTGGCGAGCCAGCGTGCGAGTGTTATGCCTATGAACCTCGTCACCATTACGCCGGAAGACGTGGCTGAGGCGGTCCGTAGGGGGATCCTCGACGGGCTCCATCATTACTGGCTGAAGGGGTTCGTAGTGTGTCACGCTGTGCTCGCCCGACAGTTTCAAGTGGCTCTCAATCAGAAGTCACTTCCGAGCCTCTTTACTATTGGGATCACTCACTTGGCTCCTAAATATCAGTAATACCGCCCCATCACTTATCTACCCACCATATATAAGACCCTGACATTCATTTTGAGCACGAGAATCACTCATCATCTGGAGCTAAATCAGGTTACACAATAGGTGAGCGGATGACGGCTGCGGAAAGCCGCATAAGGATAAGA
This sequence comes from Parnassius apollo, assembly GCA_907164705.1. Taxonomy (NCBI): domain Eukaryota; kingdom Metazoa; phylum Arthropoda; class Insecta; order Lepidoptera; family Papilionidae; genus Parnassius; species Parnassius apollo. The sequence goes on from CAJQZP010000851.1 coordinate 9,454,045, forward strand.
AGGGGTATCTTCCAGTGCGACTGTCTGAGTCCAATCTGGTTCGGCCTCTCTTTGAACCCTCTCAGTACCTTACTGAACGGCTCCGGGAGGGGATTTCAGCTTCGGAAAGGAGGTACAAAAGTGACCCACCTACTCTATATGGATGATCTCAAGTTATTCGATTCCAGTCGCTCCCATCTTATGGAATTGCTGAACATCACTTGTGAATTTAGCAATTCTATTGGAATGGAGCTGGGGACGGATAAGTATGCGGTCCTCCATGTTGATAGGGGAAGGGTCGCTAACTCTGAGGGCATAGACTTATCTATGTCCGTCAACTTAAGGACCCTTTCCGAGGCTGAAACATACGGATACCTGGGTATGTCACAGAATACAGAAAATACAGAATTCCCACAGGACTTCAAACGTATTCTGCGACGCTAATTTTTTGTTAATGACAGTTCATTAAAAATTAATCCTTTTTTAACTAAGATACAGATTCCCCCTCTTTGCTTTTCTCTGCACAAATTGGCGGCCATGACATTACCGGTTAATTTTAAAAACTTCTCACAATCTTTTTTTATAAAAGTTTCCGAAAGACAAATAACATTCGGGTCAATGTTACTCTCCTATAACTCCTGTATAGTTATTTCTATTAAATCTTGTTTTAACAAAGCACTGGCGATATTTTGATGTAAAATTATAAAATTATGTGCAGCACGAATTTGTTTTTTACGGTTGAAAAAATGTATTATTCTTTTTTATTACGGGAAAATAATAAGGTATCGTTCCTCTCTAAAACGTTCAACTGGTTTTGCAGAGATGTCAGTTTGTTTCTTAAAATAAAATGGGATTGTTCCTTTTTGGGATCATTTAAGATTTTACACATTTTAAAACTTGATTTATTGCTTCCTATACGTTTACTGATTTCGCTAGGGTTTAAATATTTGTTTGCATAATCATTACAGTCAATAACATAATTAATTAATTTACAAATTTCCGAACGATTACAGTGTTTACAATCCAAAAAATGTCAATTTTTATATTTCTTACATATATTTATAATAAAATAATTTAATTTATTAACATTTATATATATATTTTTAATAAAATTTAGCACAATTATCGTATTATTACTAAAGGTGTCTAGAAAATATTGTAGCTGTGATAAAACTAGCTGTATATTGTAATCATTTTCCCCTACACAAATTATAAGTTTATCGTCTGACTTTAGCATCATGTTTTGACAGTTTTTTATTATTTCATAGCTTGGTGCATATGGCTTCGTCTGAACAGTAACTTCATATTTTTCGTATTGAGTCATATTTCTCGAATATGATATAGCTGCAGCCAGGCCGACGCATTGTTTTCATTGTTGAGATGATGTGAATTTTTTTATAGGGTCGGGTTTATGTTGTACTGTGATGGGATATGAGATCTTGTTCGGTTTTTCTATCGAGGTTGTAAAGTATTTTTTTTTTGTGCCTGTTTTGTTATTTTTTCCGTTATCTCTTTCTCTGCATCCTGAAGTTGTTTTTGCAAGTCGCTGATTTTTTGTTGCAGGCATATCATGATGGTGTTAGTGTTGGGATTAACGTTTGACTTGACTATCGGCGAAGATGGTACAGAAGATGTGTTATTAATTTAATAAGCAGTGTCTTTTATTTTTATTACAAACTCCAAGGCTACCTCCTATTTTTGTAGGAGAATGGCAGAGTGATTTTAAAATTTTATTTTCCGAGGTCAACTTATGTATTTGTCTGTGTAAATCATTATTTTCTAATATCAAATTTTCTAATTCATTTTGAGGACTTTCAAGTGTACAGGTTAACTGAGATATCGTTACTTTCATTTAAAAGATTAATGTTATGTTTGTAACGGTCCCGTCTACCTCTTAGACAGTTTACTAGGCGTGGTGAATGACTCATCAGATATATTGTAATCGGTAAGTATGTGAGAATCCAGCACGTAAGAAGTGTTCTGGTCCGATAACTGTGAAGATTCAAAACATTGAAATTAATTTGCATTACACAATTTATCTGGTGACGGCGAAGTACGTTCTGTGAGATTAGGTTTCTTTCTCGTTGTAATATTACGCATATCGCTATTGATGTCTTTTTTGTTTTTAATGCACATTTTACATCGCCGGTCTGATCCAATAGGTGATATGTTTTTTCAGGGTAGCCATCACATTCTAATTCGTACCTGTTTCTGCATATTGAACATAACGCAGTCTTTTATATGTCAACTATGTTTTTGCATTTGTAGCATCACGGAGCAAATATAAAGAGGAGATGTTATAATTAGATTTCACTATGTAACAACGCGTGACAATTTGCGGGGTGAGGGGGTATTAAGCGCCGCCCACTTAACTATTTTCCATCTACCGGTAAATAGTAAAACTACTCGCATCGTTCCATATCGATGTTGCAATATAGTTTAGCTACTTTACGCTTGGTGTGGGATATAAGGGGACGTACTCAGAAATTTCGTATCAGGGAGTATTTATTGCAAGATTAATTTTGTGAATCGTCTTGTAATTACATCTTTTTTCTAAATTGAAATACCGATATTATTATGAAAAAAAAAATCCTACTCCTACTATAACAATAATCCTAATAAATTCACTAATATTATAAAAGCGAAAGTTTGTATGTTCTTTCTTTCTCCTTGACCTTATCCCATGCTAATTATGTACTGTAAATGTGTTATTTTTTCACGCTGACTAACGGCTGGACTATTATGTCGTATGTATGTGTCGGTATACTACTGACGCCCAACCAAGTCTTTCAACTTTACATTTATTGAAGATAAAATTTCGGAATTCTCTCCCTGTAAAAGATGTTTGTTCTGAATTTTGTTCAAAATTTAACTGCCTTAATTCTGTAATTAAGGCAGTTTAATTTTGAACCTAAAACAAAAGCGAAACGTACTTAAAGCGTATTACATTTAGAAAAAAAAAACATCTTAAAGTTGTATGTGAAGCGAAAGTAGTGTCACTATATAAGCACCTTCTTTTTCAAACGTTTAACTTTCATTTGAAGTCTTCTGATCTTTAGCCCACCTTTTTTCGATTTCCATCGAAGTTGTTCTATCTCTCGCTTTAGCTTCTTCTTTCTAGGGGAATCGTGAAATATTAAAAATTCATTTAAATCATTTGTGGTAGGCCTAGGTGGTGATATTGAGGGCTCTAGTAATTTTCTTTTAATCTATAATATAAAGTATAGAACAACAATATGAAATTAACTCCTTCTACCAAAATAAGAAAACTAGTAAAATACAAAGTGCATCCAAACGAATCGATATATCCAGATTAATACTGGGTAAAGTTCCCAGCTTTAATTTTTTAAAGCCTTTTTTTTGTAACTGTGAAGTGGTCATCATTGAAATGGCACGAACAAATCTTTGTATATTTTGTCGGAGTCCAGTCTTTTCTATTAATTTTTGCTATCCATTGCTGTAAATAAAATAACCTAGGTGAGCTTTTTAACTAACTGAACTACAACTGTTATAATAGTTGTCTTTCTTAAGAAAAGTTTCAAGGAGACTGAATACTGTACATAAAATATTTAATTTCAAGAAGACTTTATTTTACTAAGGATAAAATGAATATTTCTTGAAGGTTGACTTTTACAAAATGCTAAATATTTAAGTATTTATATACATTGTAGACCTTTCGTAAAAAATCAGCCTAAGTAATATTTCCTTAATTTTAAGCCGTGGGTAACTGGGTAAAATAATTGGATTCTAATTACGGCCCTATCTTTTTATTTTATTTTTGATTGTTCTTTTACTTGACGGTAGATGGCGGCCTGTTTACAAAATGATTATAAAATCTATAAAGGTAATATTTTGGCGATTAAAAATTCTTTAGGACTGAAACCAACTTCAAAAAAACAATTTCAGCACCTTCGTATGATTGTTTTACCAATACTGAGCTCGACTTACCTTTATATTTTTAGTTCACACGACACAAAGTGCTGCCATCTAGTATCGAATATATTTAATTATATTTGAAATCCGATGCAAAGAGATCTTTCTAGAATTATTTTAAGAAATTAGATATATAATTACTTACACATGAAATGTGATACCATCCATAGCGTTCAGAGCGTCTATCTGAGTAGTTTTTACACGATAAAACACAACACTTCATCCTTTTCTTCTTAATAATACAAAATACACTGATTTCCAATTTTCGACACCGATGTGCACAGGACGAACGCTGACAGTATACTAACTAAAGCCACGCCCACTGTGATGACGTCAGGACCTAGTTAGAATCACAGTGCACAGTCGCTTAGGCCGTCTCCTCTTTATATTTGCTCCGTGTGTAGCATGTTACTACTGCCGGCATCTTGTGGTTGCTGTTGGTAGTTTTCGCGTTGATTTTAGATGTCATGCTGCGTAATTACGTTGTTAAATGGTAATTATACTATACATAAAGAATTTCCACTGTTCATCAATAGATATCGCTGTTATTAATAATGATTTTATCTTCAAAATTTGAATTAACGGTTCTACATAAATAATTATATTCGATTAGTTTAAACATGATTTGTTAAGTTCATAAATTGATACATTTTAATGTTCAATTGTTACTAGAATAAGAGTTAACGTACAACACCCTCCAATGAATGTATAATTGTGGTTTTTTTATTGTTTTGCACTAGGTTTCACACTTCACTTTTAATCGTTTTTGTTTTTGTTAAGTATAGGTTTTTTTTACAGATAACAGTATAGTGTTTATATTACCACCAATTATTCACTAATATAACACAAATAAGGCTATTATCACTTTAAAACTATTTTTTTTTACTATTTTTATGGATGAGCTCGATGTTTACCGTGTCACTTGTTTCTTTGGATTATGGATTATTGATTATGGATTATTATGGACTATTATGGATTATGGTCCGTCCATCTCTTGTAATGATATCAATAATCATTTAGCTTCTGCTACGGCAATGGACCCTACAATCCGGTCTCAGATTACATTGTACCTAACTTCGTTGCAGTCACCGCAAATTCTTGTCTTCCAATTCTCGCCTGTGAGCCAGGATGACGTTAAAATGTTGCTCTTTCAATCAACTCCAAGGCTTTAGGTTGTGATGAAATAGGTAGCTTCATGATAATCAATATACTAGAGTACATTCTCCCTGCTGTCACGCACATTGTCAATTTTTCACTTGACTCTTGGCAGAATCCAATTCTCTGGAAAAAGGCTTTTATTCGACCTCTTCCGAAAGTACCTAATCCTACGTTACCTAGTCACCTCGTCCCATATCCATATTGACTTTTCTGTCTAAAGTTCTAGAAGCCTGTATTTATAAGCAAATATCCAAATTTATATTTGAACGTAACCTACGGACTGCTTATCAGTGTGGGTTTCGTCCTGGTCACAGCACCACTACAGCGTTACTTAAAGTACTGAAGATATCAGGAATGGTATGGAAAACAAGAAGGTTACTGTATTGGCGCTTGTTGACTTTTCTAATGCTTTTAACACGGTTGACCACGATATCCTATTAGCCATTCTTTCCCATTTAAAATTTGCTCCTTCAGCCTTGGAGTGGTTTACTACCTACCTTCACGGGCACCAGCAGTTGGTTCATATAGGGCAAGAGTGCCCAATGTGGACTGATCTACAAACTGGCGTCCCGTAGGGTAGAATAGTTTCTCCGATAATTTTCTTAGTTTTTATAAAATACATCGCTTCTAAATTCAACTGTTCATACCATCTGTATACTGACGACCTACAAATGTACGTGCAGGCTACTATTGATGAACTCCATAACGCTATTGCGAACTTAAATAAGAACTTAAATGCTATTATTGATTGGTCTAGGCGGCTTTGATGTTTCTGTCAACCCAAAAAAATGTCAAGCAATAGTTGTGGGGAGCTAGAGAATGTTGTTTAAAATATGCCTGCCAAATCTGCCTTCGGTCTATTAATGACATTTTGATACCCTTCTCGAGCTCCGTAAAAAATCTAGGTCTGTACATGGACAGCACATTGAAATGGAACACACATGTCACGGAAATCTGTCGCAAAGTCTTTGTCACCTTACGGTCTCTCTATTGTCTAAAGATTTTTCTACCAGTAAACACAACGATTATGCTTGTGCAGACACTTATTTTGCCTATTATTGATTACGCAGATATTTGCTACCCAGATTTGGACCAATATCTTCTCAATAAGCTAGAGCGTCTCCTTAATAATTACATTAGATACGTATATTAGCTTCGGAAGTATGATCATGTTACTTTTTATTGTAATCGCCTAAAATGGCTCACAGTCAAACAAAGACGCAACTCTAGAATTCTGCTTGTTTTTATTTCTACATTAAACAATCCAGCTCTCCTTTATATCTTAAGGAAAGATTTCAATTTCCTTTTTCAACTCATGACAGAGTTATATGGTCCTAGCCTAATCATAAAATTAATGTTCCAACTCATTTCACTGGATTCTGGCTGGCTGGCTATTCTACTCTGAAATTCCTTACCCGATGACATACGAAGAGCCCGAAACAAGTACTCGTTCAAGAAATTACTTCGTGAACACCTCTTGAAACAATATATAGTTTCATGATAAAAATGTTTTTTTTTAATTTGTACGAACACTATTTAATGGAGAGATTTCATATTGTGTGGTGAATAGTTGAAACAATTAATTTTGGTTTAAAATAAAGGAAAACTCATTTATTATTTTCCGAAAATTTTACCATAAATATTAAGAGAAAGGTATAAAATTTGTGGGAAACGAATATGTTTAACCTTGCAAAGTGGTGGCGATACCATTAAAACGAAATCACGAATCATGGATAGTACATATTTTAGAACTTAACCAAATCCTACGAGACATTATCCACGAGTATTTATCCAGTAAAAGTTGGCTCAGTAAAATTGATTCCTACTTGGGCTTTCGGTTTGAAAAATAAGGTATGGTATTTCAGGATTTTTGGAATATCCACCCCAAATATATTATAAAAGGGATGTTTGTATAAAAACACGTAATTTTTTAGTTAATTAAATAAAATTTCATTTAAGGCTATAGATTCAAAACTAAGAAATATGTGTTTCAGTATTTTTGACAATTCTACCCTTAAGGGGAAATCATTGTTTGAAGCTATGCCTTGTTTCAATTATATTTTTGATATTACAGTTAGAAGCTTTCGATTAGAAACTAAGGGGAAAATAGTGGATGAACGCTGTTATAAAATTTTAAAATATTTTGATCCGGTTTTCAATCAATCAATGTAATATTATTTTTTATTGTACAACTGTAAACATTGAAATAAAATTAAAAATAAATATATAAGAAAGTTCACCTCCAGACCGATGACAACGGCTATTGTAGGCGGTCTTGTCGCTCTGGAAGCGATTTATTCCTTTATACAGCGCAACAGCGAATGGCTAGGAGGGAAAAGTGCATAAATAATACGAATAAGTTAGTAAAATAAAATAAAAATCACTACATAACATTGATGGATAGAAAAGGGACCGGACGGATATAAGAGTCCCAAGTTATAAGCTTTAAGAAGATTTTTAAGGATAAAGGGGATTAAATACGGTGAATTTGTAAAGGCAAGGAGTTTCAAAAGCATACAGTTGTAAAAAAAATGATTTATTGAACGAAAAGGATAAATATAAATATATTTTCAATATTCGTAAGACCTGAGACCTGAGACTTATTTAAAATCAGCGATAATTATTATTCCAGAATATGAAAATGTAACGATTTGATAGCTAAGTTCATCACCATATTATGTGATCACATAACAAGCTCAGGTCATGATGAACTTGGCAAAAAGCTAGTTATATTATATTAACTAAGTTGGTACCTACCCTTTACTCAATACCCCAGTACCCCTTATCAATTTAAGTCGACAAGCTTTGCTATGTTTCGATTTCAAGGATCATGTGTGACAAACGAGCACATGAATGAACATGCGAATGCTAATAGAATTCAATGTCGCAAAGTCAGCTACACATATCCTTGATTGGACAGAAACACAGTATTATGTTGTGATTATATGTTTTGTGCAAGCGTAGTCCTCTCCGGTCGAATCGACCTGTTCGTACTACAGACATTAAACGCTGCAGTGTGGTTCTAAAATGTAAAACATTTACCCTTTGCAATCACGACCGTACAACCATTTTATCAATTTTAAGTGAAAATCTTATCTCTACACTAGGATTTCCTCCTGCATCGTGGGATAATTTTACATACATAAATTTCACATGGGCAAACGTCTAGACCCGATATGGATTTTTGTAATCCATTCAACATGTTCAGAGCGGGATTCAAACCCGCGCTACTTTGCGCTGTAATTCATTGCTAAGCCACTGTGCTACAAAGCTCGGCCTTTGATACAGGTACTCGATTATATCCACGTATCAGTGAGATGCGCCTCGGAGGTTGACCGCAGTGGCCTTTGCTTCCGCTGCTGTCAGCCCGGACACATATCGGCGACCTGCTGCGCCACGCCGCACTGTGATGCATGTGCGGCGACCGGCAAGCCAGCCGATCACCGGGCCGGAAGCAAGGCCTGCGTGCCACCCGCCAAGGCCAAGGCCGCGGGTAGGGTAGGGGCCAAAGCCGCCACCGTCTCTGTGGCCTCCGCCGCAGCCGCAACTGCCACCGCCACCGCTGTCACTGTCGCCGCCGCCGCCGCCGCCGCCGCGACACCGACGCCCGCAGAGGGGCCCCCCGTGGAGGAAGCTGAAATGGAATGCCTATAACGGCCCCATTAAGCTTCCTCCAGGCGAATATCAACCACTGCGCCTGCGCTCAGGATCTGTTGCTCCAGAGCATGGCGCAGTGGTCGATTAACATCGCTGTGGTCGCTGAGCCGTATTTTGTCTGGCCTAGGGAGGACTGGGTGGCGGACCTTAACGGCTCAGTGGCCATCATCTCTTCGGCCGCCGCCGGTACCCCCGACCCTTGAAGGTGTCAGGAGGGGTCAGGGGTGCGTAGCAGCACGGTTCGGGGAGTTCGTCGTTGTGGGGGTGTACTTCTCCCCGAACCGATCTCTCGCCGAGCTCCACAACTCTCTTGCAGAGCTGAGAGCAGTCGTCGTCGGAAGTTATCCCCTCCCCGTACTTGTCCTCGGGGACTTCAATGCCAAGAACTTGGCTTGGGGTTCTCGTCGTACAGATGTGCGGGGTAGGATGGTGGAAGACTGGGCTCTGGAGACAGGCCTGGTCGTCCTAAATCGGGGTTCTGTCCCCACGTGTGTGCGGATGCGGGGCGAGTCGGTGGTGGACATCTCGTTCGCTAGCCCCGCTCTGTCGCCGCGTGCCATTGACTGGCGTGTCATGGAGGGGGTGGAGACCTACTCCGACCACCGGTACATCCGGTTTGATGTCTCCACCCAGCCCTCGAGCGCGCCAGTCCAACAGGCCCCGAGTGGTCCGCGTTGGGCGCTGAAGCAGCTGGACCGGGAGCTCCTCCTGGAAGCCTCGATCGTGCAGGCCTGGGTGTCATCACCGGACAGGCCTGCCGACGTCAATGATGAGGCAGAGTGGTTCCAGGAGGCCATGTCCGAAATATGTGACGTTGCAATGCCCCGCGTCCGGCCAGGAAGCGCCCGGCGTCAGGTGTATTGGTGGTCGCGTGAGCTGACGTCTCTGCGCGAGGCGTGTGTCGCCGCGCGGCACCTGTACACCAGGCATCGCAGGCTCCGCATTCGTCCACCGAATGCGGCAGCCATTGAGGCGGAGCTGTACGAGGGATACAGAGCGGCGAAGAACGCCCTCCGGGAGGCTGTCCTGCGGGCCCGGGATCGGGCCCGTAAGGAGATGCTGGAGACTCTCCACAGAGATCCGTGGGGGCGCCCTTACAAGATGGTGCGGGATAAACTCCGCACCTGGGCCCCCCGCTGACGCAAAGTCTCCGGCCCCAACTCGTGGAGGACGTGGTGAGCGCTCTGTTCCCTGCGCGACGGGAAAATCCGCCCCCGCCTATAGCTCCGCCACCTGCGGTGCCGGAAGCGGACCACCAGGACGACGACGACGACATCCCGGAAGGGACCGGGGTAGACCTGAGAGTGGCGGTACGTAGGCTCAAGGCCAGGAATACCGCCCCAGGACCCGATGGCTTGCCTGGCAAAGCGTGGGTCCTGGCCTCGAAGGCTCTCGGGCCCCGACTGGAGGGGCTCCTAAGCGCATGCTTGGAGAGGCCAATTCCCGCTTCGTTGGAAGACGGGGAAGCTGGTCCTCATTCGGAAGCCGGGGCGCCCTGCGGACTCTCCGTCCGCATACCGGCCCGTGGTGCTGCTCGACGAGGTGGGCAAGCTCTTTGAAAGAGTCATTGCAAACCGCCTCGCCGAGCACCTTGCGGAGACGGGGCCGGATCTTGCGGAACACCAGTTTGGTTTCCGCAAGAGGCGCTCTACGGTGGACGCCATCATGCGCGTGAGAGCCCTCACGACGGGGGATGCAGTGGCCAGAGGGGGGTTGTCTTGGCGGTGTCTCTCGACATCGCCAACGCCTTCAACTCCATGCCCTGGAGCTGCATTAGGGAGGCACTCCGGTATCACCGGGTGCCGACCTATCTCCGTCGTATAGTCGGGGACTACCTGACGGACAGGGCCGTCATCTACCCCGGTCGCAACGGTGAGTGGAACCGGCGAGAGATGTCGTGCGGTGTCCCACAGGGTTCGGTTCTGGGGCCACCTCTGTGGAACATCGGTTACGACTGGGTGCTGCGCGCCGACCTCCCTACCGGCGTCAGCGTAGTTTGCTACGCTGACGACACGCTGGTACTGGCACAAGGGGGGGTCGTACGAGGCGGCGGCGGAAAATATGACACGCGGGGTTGCGATAGTCGTTGAGAGGATTCGGCAACTGGGTCTCGAGGTGGCTCTGCACAAGTCCGAGGCCATGCACTTCCATGGTCCTCGGAACAGGCCACCACCGGGATCCTCAGTGATGGTAGGAGGGGTATCCATCGACGTCGAGTCGACGCTGAAGTACCTAGGACTCGTCCTCGACGGCCGATGGAACTTCGTTGAGCATTTCCGACGTTTGGCTCCCAAACTGGAACGGACCGCGGCTGCCTTCAGGCGGCTCCTGCCGAACCTGGGAGGGCCAAACGCCTCCTGCCGGAGGCTCTACGCGGGGATCGTGCGGTCCATGGCCCTTTACGGGGCCCCGGTGTGGGCGCGTGGTTTGGCGCGGCTTGCCGTCCACCACCTGAACGCGCCCCAAAGGGTGATAGCCGTGAACATGGTTCGCGGCTACCGCACGATCTCCCGCGAGGCGGCGAGCCTCCTTGCCGGATTGCCGCCATGGGATCTGGAGGCGATAGTCCTCGCGCGCCTGCACGAATGGCGTGCGGAGGCACTATGCCGTGGGGAAACCCCGCTGCCGCGGCAAGTTGTCGCGCAGCGGACAGACTTCCGGCACGATCTCATGGCGACATGGAGACAGCGACTGTCGCAACCCCGTGCTGGGCACGCCACTATAGCGGCGATAAGACCCCTCTTTGAGGAGTGGCTTGAGAGACGCCACGGCATCCTCACCTTCCGCCTGACGCAGGTCCTCACCGGACACGGTGTGTTTGGGAGGTTCCTGCACCGAATCGGGCGGGAGGAAACGCCCGGGTGCTCCCACTGCGAGGATGGACCGGAGGACACGGTGGAACACACCGTGGAGGTGTGCCCTGCTTGGGCGGAGCACCGCCGTGTCCTCGTAGCGGCGATAGGCGGCGGCGACCTCTCGCGTCCGGCCCTGGTCGAAGCCATGGTCCGGAGCGAGACGGAATGGGATGCCGTCACCACTTTCTGCGAAGCAGTGATGCTAGCGAAGGAGGTGGCGGAGCGGGAGAAGGAGAGAGCAGCAGCTTTCCTCCCCGGCCGCCGCGGGAGACACCCCGGGCGTCGGGGGCTACGTCGTGGCCCCCGGCCACCGTAGGCGCGGGCCTGTGGACGGCGAGCAATGGGTAGCTCGTCGTCCGTCCGTCTAATGACGACAGGCCGTGTCGACGGCGCGTTTTGTTCCACGCGCGCCTCAAAGAGCTGTCAGCAGCGTGAAGGGGCCCGCAAGGGCCGACGCCTGCCGGGGCTGCGGGCTGTTCGAAAGAGATACCGCGGCTCCGGAACGTAAGGGCACTGAAGGAACACGGATGGTTTTTAGTCAGTAAAAGTCTGACACTCCCTTACGCTCCACCCAGAGCGAAAGGGGTCATTAGATGATTTTCCATCCGCAAAAAAAAAAAAAAAAAAAAAAAGGTACTCGATTATATCCTTGCTGAATTGGACCGGTTTTGGTTCGGGTTTGGCTGTGTTTGATTGTTCCAGTCTGTTTAATTTTGCATTCTAAAATATGAGATCTTATCGCGTGTGCTTTGCATCGAACACGGGTAGGCAAAGACAAGCGAGTGTTTACGTGTATATTTGTGGTCGTAAAAAATCTCTTGCGCTCTTTTTTCTAGTTTAAATTTGACAGAATCTAATACTGTTATCATTCATCACTCGCAAGTTATAAAAATATCATAAAACTTCAATTAAAATAATAATCGTATATTTATGGACAATCAACTTTTGACTTGCAGATGGTCAAACCCTTAGGTCTTAGCTACGTCGCGTCGATTGAACGCTGATAGAGTTCAGTTGACGTCGCGAGATTTCGGTTACCGATTAATATTCATTTATTAATTATTATAATTTGTTACCGATTTTTAAAGAAGAAACATAGTGCTGTTGATATTCATACGACGAACGGACGAATATCAACAGCACGGACGGTTAATACACCCCGTATATTTTTGGCAAAGAAAAGCAAATTACTACATTTGACCACTAAACTCGCCTGAGTAATCGATCTTTGTTGCCTGTCGCGAAACTAAGTGGTTTTTGCGCAGTACTATTAAGGAAGGGTTCAATTGATTGTGATGTAATTATTTAAATAAATGAGCATTTTTATGTAAGATTAAATCGTAATGTATTTAATATTTAAGTTACAAATAATTAAAGGCTGTGAGGCATTTAATCTTAGTTCTTAGGGATGACATTGCATCTGTGATATTTTTATTTTTTGGTTGCAAGTATCCATGGCCTGTAACCGTCTGCACGACAATCCAATTAACAGATTATTGAAAATAAATATTGAAAATAATAATTTAAGAAAGTCTTAAAGACAAGTGGTAAAATTAAATTTGTTTTACAAGCTACTTTAACGGAAATGAGAGTAGTTAGTTAGTACCAGTTCTGGCTCACTGAGTCAGAAGTGGTAAAACGTTAGTCGACTCACGATCCTAAAAAAAAAAGTTTTGGCATGCTCTGATCATGATTCTGCGGTCCGTTTTTGCGTAGGATGCACGGTTCCGGAGATATGCAGATCAATGAACTCTTATCTAATTGATATCCGGTGAGGGCCCCCACCGTCATTAGCGCTCCATTGTTCTTATCTATTTATCTATTGTTCATTGAATACCATATATTATCAGTGCTATTGTATTATACTCCTTTGTTTCTATCTACAACGCTAATCTGAATCATCAATAAAATACATTACCTAATTTTGTTAAAATTTTTATTTATCAAAATACAAAATCTTATTACTTATTATCTATAAAATAGGAGCGAAACATCTCATCCACTAAAATATCGTTGTACAATGTGTTCCCTGTAAATATACTCGTAAAACTATGAATTGAACATCCCTGAAACTTATATAGCAAATACATTAAGCAATATTTGGCACAAACTGAAGTCCACTCATTCTGAATCCTGTCAACATTCCAGTTCCATCTTTTACAATTCCTTTTTTAAAAACTCTAGATGATATCGTACAGGTGCTCGTCCATATGAATCAAAATATTGACCGACGTCATTCGTATCGATATATAGATATATATCGATATATATACCCAATGTGACGCTGGTTTATCATTATATTGCATATTATACACGTTGGTAGGTGGGTATACATGGGCAGTCTATTAGCAGCATAAACATTATTTTCTAGACTGGGGTGAATCTTTTTCAGATGTTGTTGTACATCTAGTGTATCCATGATATTACTGCTATTAGTAGATTATTACAGTACCAATCTACTCAATGGCTAACATAGGAATGATCAATTATAGTGATTTCTAAATATTAAATTGCATTATTTTCTGTTATACAAAACGTATTTGAGTTATCGCCGAACTGAACAAGACGCAACACAAAGGAATGTTGAGATATACAACAAAATGTGAGATAAGCTTGTTGACGCATAAAGTTACTATAAATTCCACTGCAGAAATTCTTTAGATTAGAATTATTACTTACTGGTACTATATAAGACCAAGCAACTGCAGTCGTGGAGTTAGTGTATGGTCGTTTGACCGCAGTAGATCTATCAATACTACATTTGTGTTACTTCAACGCATCAAAGGCCATGGATGTAAGTGTTTATTCTACTGAGAAACTTACTTTTCTTTCTGTTAGTTTCTTACGTGTGTATGATTTAGTGTTAAAAAATTACATTTAAATATTGTGTGTGTATATTATTAAGCCGTGGTAGCTCAGATGGTTAGCGCAAGCTGTAAATTTCACAGTACGCGACCCGGGTTCGATTCCCGCTGGCACTATTGTTAATTGCAATTTTAAGTGCTGATTCACCACGTGCTCGGCGGTGAAGGAAAACATCGTGAGGAAACCTGCATGTCTGAGAAAATTTCGAAGGCATGTGAAGTTCGCCAACACGCATTGAAGCAGCGCCGCGGACATTTCCTAGAATAAAATAAATACATAAATACAAAGACAATAGCAGAAAGTGAAAAAGAAAATACTTTTTAACAATGACAGTCATTAGTTGATCATTAGTGAATGTGATTCTGTTTACTTAAATTACAGGAAGACAAGAGCAGAAGGAAGAAATGGGATGATGGGAAGTAATGAAGCATTGTTATGTGAAGTTTGTTGGAACAAACATATTTTTAGTCACGTGTAAATACTTTTAACATTTTGGTTCAAAATGACACAAAATCTAAAAAATATTAGATACATCATCGACATAGACGGATTTTACATTACATATCCTCATATACATATTCAATGTAGAGAAATGGCTATTCTAGACGTAAAACTATAAAATGATGCGTTTATCGATCATTATTTGTTTCGTCCAAGTTATCCTTTCAATTAATTCTCGCCAAAAGACAAAAAACTGTTCGTTATTGTGAAACACACGTACACGGCATTCCATATTTTGATGTGACCGAAGAATTAAAATGTGCCTACAAACAAGAGAACATCATTCCCATATTAAATTGGTATATAAGAAATTTGTGCAAAGACGAAGTGATCGCAAAGGTGGTTCAACAGCAAAACAATTTTTAAAAATGTTGACGACGAATGATAGAATTTTTAATATTGAAGAATACAAATGTCCAAAATACAATGATTTGGTAAATGTCATAAATTTAAACAAACTTTATGTGTGTAATAATCATATATTTGCAAAAAATAATCACAAAATTTTACATTGTTCTTGTGACGAAGTGTGGGTTTTTTACAAGTGGTTATTGCTTGAAAATAAAATTTTAAATTAATCATAAATTTTGTTTGATTTCCCAAAAACATTAGTTATAATACACAAATACACAATATATATTAATTGTTTATACCAACACTTTCATTTTTTATTTCACCCCGTAGAACTTTAGACGTGAGTAATGTTTCACTTTATACATCCGTTTACTGCTATTGTGGTAGGACCAAGTGGATGTGGGAAGTCAAATTTTATAACAAAATTCATAAAATCAGTTACAAAAATATGTAAAGTGATTTTAATTAGATCACATGGTGCTTTGATGAAATGCAACCTTTATATAATTTACCAAATGTTAACTATCCAATTCCAAATCTTAATATGTTTGATGGTGAAAACCCACATCTCGTTATTATTGATGATCTAATGAGAGAGTCCGTTGTAACTTTAAACTCGAACAGTGTATATTTTGTATTAGATTAAATAGAAGATTTATAAAGAAATAAAAAATAATATATTGCATTTAATTTGTTTTATTTAATTTTATAACGTTTCACATAGTTACATACACACAAAATGCATTACACATAACTCATAAAATCTAACACACAACACATATTATAACCTTAACTACTATAGTCTACAGTAACATTTCTGTTTTTATCTATCTCAATAATATTATCGAACTCATCATGAACTAAACAGTTAATTGTTTGTATTGGTGAGGATTCAAATCGTACTTCTAATCTTACACTACCATGCTTTATGAGATTTCAATGAGCTGATGAGTTGGCTGATAAATCAGGAGTTAAGCCAAATGCTAATAGACAGTAACCCTGTGAACCATACTGTTCAAAAGAGATTCCATTTCTTTCATTAAGAAAGTGAATACCAGTTCCCGAGAATAGAGTATGATATGCTGATGTAAATACACTATTATTAAAAGATGGTTGCAAAGCTTTTGAAGGTATTTATTGACCATCAATATATAAGCTGAAAGAATTAATACCATAGTTTTCAAAGTTAAATGGATTTTTAGTAAGGGAACCATTAAATGCAGAATTGTTCACAAATCCAATTATACATCTTTTGGGTACCTGCCCTAAAAATATATGTATTATCAAGAGTTTTTCCTTGAACACCCGATGGAATTGGTAAAACTTTTACTTCAGCTCGAGTAATAGGATATTTAGCAGTGGTAAAAGCTAAAACTTTTTGATGTGCGAGTATTACACTTGGATTAATTCGTGCTCGTCGAACAATAAGAGTTGCGTCCGTAATGCAAACTTTAAACTTTACATCGTTTGACCCAGCAATTAAATTAAAACTCTCTCTTGATCGAACCAATTTAACACTCATTTCAACACCATTAATTAAAAATTTATCTTGGTTGAAAATGTCACCGTGAAGATGACCAATCATTTCTATTTCCTCACTTTCACTAATCAATTCCTGTCTTTTAACAAATCCTATGTTTTTACCATCCATAGAATCCATTTTTCCTGCTGTATCATCATACCAAAGACTACAAGTAAGATGAGATTGTTTTGATTGTTTAGCAGCAGGAGCATAGTTTAAAATGGTTTCCATGTATGCTCGATATGCATAGGTATTATTAGGTGATGATACAAGTTTTTGACATTGACATCAATGGCGAGTACATCACTCACCTTCGATTTGCCGACGATATAGTCCTTATGGCAGAATCGCTGGAGGACTTAAGCACTATGCTCAATGACCTCAATAGTGCCTCCCAACGGATAGGTCTTAAGATGAACATGGACAAAACAAAGATCATGTTCAATGTCCATGTCACACCTATGCCGGTAGTTGTTGGGAGCACTATGCTCGAAGTTGTTGACGAATACGTTTACCTGGGACAAATAGTCCGACTAGGTAAGTCCAACTTCGACCGAGAGGTCAATCGACGGATTCAACTCGGCTGGGCAGCGTTCGGGAAATTACGGCATATCTTTTCGTCGGGTATACCTCAATCTCTAAAAACTAGATTGTACAACCAGTGCGTGTTGCCAGTGATGACTTACGGATCTGAGACGTGGTCCTTCACTGCTGGCCGTATGAGGACGCTTAAGGTCGCTCAGCGAGCTATGGAGAGGGCTATGCTCGGAGTTTCTCTGCGTGATAGACTCAGAAATGAGGATATCCGCAGTAAAACCAGAGTGACCGACATAGCCCAACGGATTAGTAAGCTGAAGTGGCAATGGGCCGGCCATATAGCTCGAAGAACCGATAACCGATGG
Organism: Parnassius apollo; assembly: GCA_907164705.1. Classification (NCBI taxonomy): domain Eukaryota; kingdom Metazoa; phylum Arthropoda; class Insecta; order Lepidoptera; family Papilionidae; genus Parnassius; species Parnassius apollo. Next base: position 9,471,771 of record CAJQZP010000851.1, read on the forward strand.
GGAAGAAAGGTTCTCGAGTGGCAGCCTCGTACCGGTAGGCGTAGTGTAGGGCGACCCCCCACTAGATGGAGTGACGACCTGGTAAGACATGCAGGAAGTCGATGGATGCAGGTGGCTCAGGACCGTGCTTTGTGGCATTACTTGGGGGAGGCCTATGTTCAGCAGTGGACTTGTGAAGGGCTGTAATGATGATGATGATGATGATACAAGTTTTTGGTTTAAATAAACATCAAGTTGACTAAAAAGTGAATACAGCCAATTATTTACAGGTGCTACTATTGTAGTAGATATCAAGTTAGTTGAATCTTGATTTAATACTTTTGCCTTTATGTGGAGTAATGTATGAGACAAATCTATCTAGTCATCGCCTATCCCAGGAACTTGAAACTCGATAGGTCCATCATCACCAAGAGATGAAATTGGTTTATAATGAATCCACAATCCATTTTCAACGCTAGTTTGTGTAGGCGGTAGTGCAAACAAACCCAATTCTGACTTAACGCACTCGCAAGAATGATTACGAAGGAAAGACATATTTAATTCGAAAATATATCTTTGATATTTTTTGGTTTGAGACCAAGTTTTTTAGCAGCTTGAACTTTAGCAGTTAATGGTGGAATGCACGAGGTCAAACGTTTTCTTTTAGTTTTATACACAGATCCTGTCATGTTAAATTGTCAATTTTCTCATCAGCCTTTCGTTTTAAATTCGTACTAACTTGCTTTAGACGATCTTTTATTGAGGCTTCCATAGGACGCACTTGAACCATATCCGATAAAAGTCCTACTCCAGCGCTTAATGCCTCCTTACCAATCACTCGAGCACCACTTGAAAGTAAAGGTAAAACTGATCTAAATAACTCCCCTAAGAAGCTCCCAATACCATGACCGCGTTGGTATGGTGAACCCATATAAATTACTCCATCTCCTGACCCAGCTTGATGTGTATAATAATTTTCATATGGACATTTATGATGATCACGAAGAGAATTCATTATTATAATTAAAAAATTAAAAAATTCGGAAATGTAGTTTAATACACACGGTTCCAAACTGGAATGGTATTTTTTGTCCTGTGCTCGATCTTATAACTATTTTCAGCGTATCGAACTCTCTTCGCATAACAGGTAAGTAGTGAGGTTGAGAGAAAACGTGCATTTTAATTGCACCATAAATGTATTTTGTAGGATCTAATGAAATGACTCTTAGTAAAGGAGTCATAACATCACCCACATTTTTTTTGTTTTTTTAGGATCGTGAGTTGACGAACGTTGTACCACTTCTGACTCAGTGAGCCAGAACTGGTACTAACTAACTACTAATGAGGGTATACTGAACACATTTGCGTACTCCTTTAGATTGTGCAAGCGTGATGTTATGTTGTGTGATTGCGTAAACAATGCATAGATATGCGACAGTAGCAATCGCAGTAGATTTGTATTTTTTGAAGTTTTTTTTTTGATTTTGCAAATTTTTTTTTGAAAAATTGATATGCCCGAGAATATACACAAAAAATAAACCTCCAGATTGAGAACCTCCTCATTTTTTGAAGTCTGTTAAAATATGAGAATAAAATAGATTGCTATCAACAAAATATATTTATTAGTTCCGCGTGCAAAGTTCCGCGTGCAAAAAAAAAAATCAAATTCCGTCTATACACCGAAGCAGACCGAAAAAATCTAAGCGAAGTTACCACATTTATAAAATAATATTATGTAAAAATAATGCCATCAAAAACATAACTTGTAAAAAAACCAAGTCTCGCAACTCAGTTCTACCGTAAAAAGTTGTGAGATCCATGTAATACCAAGTCGGTTAATTTATTCAGTCCCTACTTAAGGGTCCTTCTGTTTTAAGTTATTACGTAATTAGCTAACCTAACAACATTTTATAGTGACCATATCAATCTCAAGAACCTTTTATGTTTTAAATATATAGATTGACTTGGCCATGGCATGAAAACACAATGAATCTCACAAGTAATACATATTGCTTAGTGCGATTGTCAAGTCAATCTATATATTCAAAACATAAAAGATTTTTAACATTGATATGGTCACTATAGAATGTTGTTAGGTTAGCTAATTAGGTAATAACTTAAAACAGAAGGGCCCTTAAGTAGGGACTGAATAAATTCACCGAGTTTCTATATGTATAGTTTAATTACATAAGTAATTTAACGAATATTGATAAAAAATTTCCTTAGTTATAAATAAAATAAATTATGGTTCAATGTCTATTGATAAGTAACACAGCTTATTTACAGATCTTTGCACGACACTAGCACCACTTTTTTCACTGTATACACGAGTGACACCGTCAGAGCCCGGATATTTTTTTACAATACGTCCCATCATCCATTTACCTGGGGGCAAACTATCTGATTTTATAAGAACAATGTGACCTATGTCAAATTCCTTGACCTTCCTTTGCCATTTCGGACACTGTTGCATTCTCAACAGGTATCTTTGTTGCCATCGACGCCAAAAATCCGTCAACAATCTTTGTTGGTACTGCCATCTTGATAAGTGACTTGTTGGGATGTCTTGGAAGTCTGGTGTCGGAAACGTAATAGGCGTCTCACCGACAAGGAAATGGCCAGGCGTTAACATGTAATGAAAGTGTGACATTGGATTCGGCTGATTGTGCAGAAGATTGATGATCTTCAGCATCGTTATATTTGTCTTGATTCTTGCAATTGTCTGGCTGGCTCGATGACGTCATAGGCGTGAAATGGTGCGTGAGCGTGTGATGATGTTTATGTCATGTTCTACAGAACATCTTCAGGCGACATCGTTGTGCAGAGTGACCAGGGGCCAGATAATTAAAGCAAAGATTGTGTTTCTTTATTTAATCACATCTCTCTGTTGGGCTTAGCTTGATGAATTGTTCGAAACTCTTAGTTTCGTAGAAGTCGCAGTATTATTAGTACTCGTAGATAAGTGAACAGAGTATTCCCTTCCTCTAGGTGTTGGTCTTTCCCTGGTTGGCAGCGTGACAAGCTTAAGAGTGCGGAATTTTACCTGTAAAAATTTATTGAGTGCGTCCCATGTAGGTAAGTTTTCAGAATTATCCTTGTAAGCATCTTCTTCCCAATAACGGTGCGTCTCTGGGTCCAATTTTTTGTATAACTAAAAATATAATGAGTGGATCCCAGGAGCTCGTTGACAGTCCAAGGTTTTTTAATGTATTCAGGCATTCTGTTGTAGTATCCAAAATAGATTTGAGGTTAATTGCCGCGTGTACACAAATTTTTCTTTTCGTAAACAATCTTTTTAATATTGAATGAATTAATGATAATCCGCTTGTAGCCAAAACGTTCTTTAAACTCTAAACCCCCTAGCGATCTCATGAGACCGCTGCCATATTCTGTCAAATCCCTAGCGGTCTCATGAGGTCGTACCCACCCACAGCACTATAACCCATAAAAACTTATATATAGAGACTACTTTTCTATGAAGAAGTTTGGCATTATATAATCAATAGGAAATACTCTATCCTCTAGTGCAATAAAAAACTGTTATTCTATGAATATTTATTTATACTCTTAATTTCGTACGCCATTTTCGCGTGAATGTTATTGTGTTGATTTTTAGATTTTTCTAGTGTTTTATTAGTGTTTTAGTATAGTATTTCAATATAAAATTGTAATGAAACTTTTTGTGTGAATATAATTTATCTTTTTACGTAAATAGTTTCGAGTAATATATATTGAAATAATTATGATTTTCACGCTGCCGACATTCATGATTATGATGTATCATCATCAACATCATTCAATAACCATGTCGTGAATTGGATATTTTACTGATTAAACAAATAATCACAGGGTGATAAATTGTGTGATAAGAGAAGTGTGTGGTTTGCAAGATGATGTGACCAGGATTAAGAAAGGAATGTTTCGGTGGTTTGGTCATGTGGAAAGAATGAATGAGGAAAGAGTGACAAAGAAAATTTATGTTGCAGAAGTGAATGGCAGAGTCGGAATGGGACGTTCTAGGCGAAAATTTATCGACTAAATTATCGATTTATGGAAAACGGGCCAAATTAGGAGTACCCTTAACCGACGAGCATGTATGCGTATAAGGACGTGAAGGAGGCGAGCGAGGTGTGTCAGGATCGTGCCAAGTGGAAGTCTGTAGTCTCTGCCTATCCCTCTGGGTGACAGGCGTGAGTGTATATGTAATATATATAGATAGAGGTTTCGTAATTTTCCGGGCCGATGCGACTTAGTGACCTGCAAGAAAAGAGCTTGTACCTTTCTAAAAGGCCGGCAACGAACCTGCAATTTCCCTGGTGTTGCGGTTGTTTATGGACGGCGGTAATCACTTATCATCAGATGGGCAGCATGCTCGTTTGCCTCCTCTTCTGTAAAAAAAGTCTGTATATAAGTGACAAAGCTGGCTGGCTTTTCACGGTTATTTGATTATGTCCTCGCATTTGTTTTAGTTTTTATTTTTGTGCTTTACGAATAAGATCATTAATACTTATGACTAATCCTAACCTCTTCTTACTTTTATATTTTCCTTTAAATTTTTTTCTTCATTCTTCAGTTTTTTTTTTCGTTTTTTTTCTGAAGCCATTCCCTCTGTTGCTGCCTACGCTGATTCTGCTTCTCTTTGTCTGTTAACTTATTTTTAACCATCTAAGTATAAAATAAAATTCAACTTAAATCTATGCTACAAGTTCAGGGACTCTATAGTTTTCAAGGTTTTGATATTACTCAATCAAACTGTGATTTAGTAATATTTTAAACTCTGATAGAATTTATGTTATACCCATGGACTATTACTAAATTTCGTTTAAACTGTATATAAATTAATGAAACCTATTAACGTTTCAGTTTGGTATAATTTTAAATTAAAAGAAGAATATATTAAATTGGATAGTTATTTGTTAACCTTTATAAGACATAAAATTATGTATAGGTATGAGAGCTACTAAAACAAAAAACATTACATACAACTTTTTATTTCAAATTTTCCGCCACAACTGATGGACACAACCGTAGATAAAACGAATAAAATCAACTTGGAATTTCTTATTATTCAATGTAATACTTGAGCTGCAATGACAAGCATTGCATAATTGTTTAATGTAAGGAAAAACATAGGCGGTAGTCACTTCGGTCACAACACTTTAGATATTATAATACCCACGAAGAGGGCCATTATAGCAATATATGATTTAAAATCAAAAGAGCTCGCTTACACAAAAATTTAAGGAAATTAATATTTTATCACTGGCCTCACAATATATTTATGAAAATTTAATGTACGTACACAAAATTAAAAGCAGTTTTGCAAGAATAAGTGATATTCATTCTGTAAATATTAGGAACAGGCATGGTAGTATATTTGACACTATTCCGATGATATCCCGGACGTCAGTCTGAGCGAGATTAGAATGGCTCTCCAGCACCTTAAAAATGGCAGGGCCCCGGGCGAGGATAGAATTACAGCGGAGCTTCTGAAAGCGGGTGGAACAACGGTACTTGAAGTCCTTCAGAAGCTCTTAAGTTCCGTCCTCTATGGTGGCACTACTTCGGAGGCGTGGAGCAGAAGTGCGGTGGTCTTGTTCTTTAAGAAAGGCGACAACGCTCACTTGAAGAACTACAGACCGATTTCCCTTCTGAGCCGCGTCTACGTGCTGTTTTCGAGAGTCATTACGAATAGTCTCGCACGCAGACTCGACGACTTCCAGCCTCCCGAACAAGCCGGTTTCCGAAAAGGCTTCAGTACCATAGACCACATACATACCCTGCGGCAGATTGTACAGAAGACCGAAGAGTACAATCTGCCACTTTGCCTGGCGTATGTGGACTATGAGAAAGCCTTTGATTCCGTCGAAACTTGGGCGGTGCTACAGTCCCTTCAGCGGTGTCAAGCTGACTGTCGGTATATCGAAGTGCTGAAGTGTTTGTACAGTAGGGCTACGATGGCTATCCGAGTACAGAACCAGAGTTCGAATCCTATCCAACTGCAGAGAGGTGAAAGACAGAGTGACGTTATATCCCCGAAACTCTTCACCGCTGCGTTGGAAGACGTTTTCAAGCTAATGGACTGCAAAGGTACGGTATAACACAACGGCGAGTACATCACTCACCTTCGATTTGCCGACGATATAGTCCTTATGGCAGAATCGCTGGAGGACCTTAGCACTATGCTCAATGACCTCAATGGTGTCTCCCAACGGATAAGTCTTAAGATGAACATGGCCAAAACAAAGATCATGTTTAATGTCCATGTCACACCTATGCCGGTAGTTGTTGGGAGCACTATGCTCGAAGTTGTTGACGAGTACTGGGACAAATAGTCCGACTAGGTAAGTCCAACTTCGACCGAGAGGTCAAGAAAGAGGAAGACAGAAAGATAGAAGAGGAAATAAGTATCTAACGACCTATCTACTTACAGTATTAGTGATGATCACAAATATGTCGAGTACATAGCATACGACGCGCGGGGAAGTGGGGGCCGAAAATAATAGAAGTTTGAGCTGACTTACTATAATTTCGAGCCTCTTAAAATGCAGGGTAATTTTTTTAGTCCGTAGTGGTTATTACGCTTCTATGCACTTATTAGTATGAGGTTGATTAAAGATTTTCAAGAACTACAGTTGTTACTTACTACCAGAGAGAAGAGAGTCAAAGAAAAGTGACTTTCAATAAGTCATTAAGTATTATTTTTAATCCATATTGAATAAAAGTTTCTGTTTCTGTTTCATTGTTGTTTCAAAATGACGTGAAACCTCTAAAAATGAATATATATATATATATATATATATATATATATATATATATATATAGTAAATATATATATCCGTACTGTCTGTGACCACTGTTGACCAAATTTGTACCTCAAATTATCTTGCTAATCTGCACTTCTCACAAGATACAGTACGCAATACTCTTACTGGTCTAGATCGGGCCAAGGGAGCTGGATCTGACGACATACCCGCTTTGTTTGTAATCAACTGCCGCGAAGCGTTATCCTTGCCTTTGGCAACCATTTTCAATATGTCTTTAAAAACGGGTACTTTCCCTTCGGTCTGGAAACAGGCACGTATTGTCCCAATTTATAAATCAGGAGATGCAGGATCCGTCAGAAATTACAGACCAATATCCATATTGTCTGTCTTCGCTAAAGTTTTTGAATCATTAGTTTGTCCTGTTTTCCCTGGGCACATAAAACAAATAATCTCACCCCAACAATCGGGCTTTTTTACAACTTAACAATGCGCCCACGGCACCAATACAAAGGCAAAGCGTTAGGTTCTTTAACTAACACGAGATCTCCAACCCGAGGAGGATTCGTCTAGTCAGACCACTTAACGCGCTGCTGCAAAAGATGTAGGTACTCCAGAGACCATCGGTGCCAAAAACTCTGAGTCATTTGTTGCAGCAGGTCAAATCTGCTCAACCGCGAAGAGTTTGTTTCCCTGAAGGGGTACTCGGGCAGGGCGTTAAGCGGCTGGCCAATCAGGAAGTGCCCCGGGTTAGAACCTCCAAATCATTCGGATCGGACGAGAGGCGACAGAGGGGCCGAGAGTTGAGTACCGCATCAATTTTACAGATTACGAGTACAGTGGCAAGCTCCTCAAATGTCAAAATAGTTTCGCCAATAACGCGACGGAGATGCAATTTTGCAACCTTAACTACCGCCTGAAAACTACCGCCCTGGTGTAGGCAAGCCGGAGGGTCGAATTTCCACTGGTTGCCCTTCTTGGACATCGCAGTAGCCTGTTGCTGGATAGAAATTCGACGACCTCTTTCAAATATCTATCCGTGCCCTTATAATTCGTTCCGCAATCAGACCGGATCAGGTCCGGCAAACCGCGACGCGATACGAAGCGGCTCAGCGTGGCCACAATGGCTTCAGTGCTGAGGGCACTTACAAGTTCTAAGTGAACGGCCTTAGTGGCGAGGTACACGAAAATGCACTGATAGGCCTTATGTGAACGTGCGTTACGAAGCTTGGAGAACTCGACGAGGAAGGGGCCAGCAAAGTCGGTTTCGACTCCAGCGAATGGTCGGATGGCCCTGACGTGGTCGGGTGGTAAGTCACCCATCATAGGCTGCGATATAATGGCCTTCAGTTTATAACAAGGTATGCACTTAAAAATGACACTCCAAATGGTGCCTCGGTAAGCCAAAATCCAAAACTCCCGCTGCAAAATAGCCGAAAGAGCGTTACACCCAGCGTGGGCATTCTGAATATGGTGGTGAGTTACCAGCAACCGAACAAAGGCGCCGTCCTTAGGGAGCAGTAACGGGTGTCGAACCCCGTACGGCAGTTGAGAATTTTTCAAACGTCCGCCAACGCGCAGCATCTCAGCATCGTCCAGGCGGGCCAGCCAAGAGCCAAGAGGTTCAGGCGGGCCAGAGGCACCCTTGACAACGAAGCCCCGCTTCAAGATTTCCATCACGGGCTCAAAATGCTCCTCTTGGTCCATACGGGTCCAATGTATCAAGACTTCGCGACGCCCGATAGGGGACAAAACGGAATAGAGATTCGGTTGGACGGGTCTCTCGAATTGCGGACAAATCGCACTCAACGCAAGCAAGCACTCCTCTCACTCACTCCTAAGAGCTTATCGAGAGAGCCTTATCCTTGCCCACTCTTACTCGGGCTCGTAGGCCAGGCAATTCGGAATACGCAGTTCGGAGTATTTATTCTGGGGCCAGAATGACTGAGACTCAGTCAACCAAATGGGGGTTTAGTTGACCACCCGCTTTGGTGGGACACAGCGGGTGGTCTTCTGGGGCACAGCGGGTGGCTTCACAGCCGCGAGAAGCGCAGTCTGCGGGATTCAACTCCCCTGGGACATGCCTCCAGTTTAGAGACGTCCCAAAATTCTGGATTTGAGACACGCTGTTCACCACAAAGACCTCAAGATTGTGAGGTGCAGCTCTGAGCCAACAAAGTACTATCTCACTGTCCGACCAAGCGTAGATGTCCGTAATGTCGATTACAGACTTCAAAGACGAGTGAACGTGGTTGAGGAGTCGCGTGAGAAGAGCGGCTCCGGATAGTTCCAATTTAGGGATAGTTAAGCGGGACCTAATGAGAGCAATCTTGCTTTTAGCAAGTACGAGATGGACGGAAAAATGGCCAGAAGAGCTCACAGTCCGCAAATATACGACAGCAGCATAGCCCTTTTCAGAGGCGTCACAAAATTCATGTAGGGTAGGCCTACATTTCCCTGGAGGGAGGAAGCACCTTGGCATGGAGACCCGGTTGATGTCCGGAAGGGAGGACACAATGAAGTGCCACTCTCGCGAGAGAGCACCGCTTATAGGGTCATCCCGACCCAACCCGGATATCTAAGTGCTTTCTTAAAAAGCTCTGGATATCCGAAACCAAAAAAAAATGACCGTAGTGATCCATCCATTAGGATCGAAGGTGCGGCCTACTGTAGACAGCACGGAGCGCTTGGTCCACGATTTAGGAGGGGATCGAGTTTGACTCGATACGTGAAAGTATCATGAACAGGCTGATATTGAATCCTGTTTTGACTGTGCTGGCACAGTCAACAAATGAGGATTTTCAGGGTGCTCGAATAGATGAAGGTCTTTTTGATCCTCTCCTGGGAGGTCCTTCAAAATGTGAGAGGAGTTCGACAACCATTTGCGCAACTCATAACCTCCGAACTTCAGGATGGCAATCAATTCGTCTCGCAATACAAGAGCCTCCTCGACGGTGGAGGCGCCCGTGCAAATGTCGTCCATGTAGACCGAAGTCTCCAAAATAGAAGCCCCTCGAGCGTATCTTAGATGCTCTCTCTCAGCGAGTTCGAGGAGGGTTCGCATGGTGATATACGGGCTGGACCGGAGTCCACAGGTGGTGGTGTTCAACTCAAACACCTGTATTGGATCGCTGGGCTTCTCGCGCCACAATATCAGCTGATATCGATGGTCATCACGATGGACCACTGATTGTCGAATCATCATCCGAATGTCGGGTACAAAAACCACTTGGTGCCGACGGAAGTGGGTCAAAATGTCGGATATGTCCTTGATCAATTTAGGACCAGAGTGGAGACACTGGTTCAGGGACACACCATTTGACGAGGGGGGCGGAGTCGTCAACAACTACCCGAATCTTACTCCCAGGGGTCCTCAAGACCGTATGGTGAGGGAGGAAGTAGTGCTCCTGTGATCGCTAGTTGAAGTTGGACGGTGACATGTGACCCAGTTCTTGAATGCTCGCGCATGAACTCGACATATTTGTTGCGAAAGACTGGGTTGCACCGCATACGGCGCTCCATGGAAAGCAACCTCTTTTCGGCCAGGGTACGAGATTGGCCCAAAGGGGGCCGTGAGTCAAGAAAGGGTAAGCGAGTTACAAAACGACCATCACGACACGACGGCCGATATTGTTCTGGTAGAACAACTCGTACTCACGGTCCAGAGGGTTGACTCGCGGCGCGTGTAGTGGCTCCTCAATTTCCCAGAACCACTGGATAACGTCCGCAAGGGATACGCCCACCACAGAGAGTCGGCCGTCTGAGGAGGTGGAGACCACAGAACCGGTCCAAAGAAACTGTGCCCAAATACAGTGGACATGGCTGATAAGCCATCAAGCTGTAGGGCTCGTATCTCGCCTAACAAGATGAGTCCCAGCGCGTTGGCCTCCAGTAACAAATCTATAGGCCCAGGTTGGACCATTGAGGGTCTGCCGGTCTCAAACCCGACGCACAACGAACCGTGCTGTCATTTATACGGACGTTAGGAAGAAAACCTACAATGTCATCGAGGATCTTAACTAGAATGTGAAGGGGAAGGACCTTAACTAGAATGTGAAGGTGTTCGCTGGCAGGGCCAAACACCAACTTCGCTTGTCCCCTAGGAGCAGGAGGCTCGGCACCGCCGATACCTACCATTGGACGTGATTCAGAGCTCCAGGGGAGCCATAGTCTTCCCACTAACCAAGTGGAGGCCACACAGCGTTGTGAACCCGAATTCAATAGAGCGCGAACCGTTAAACAGTCGCCACTCGGGTTGTACACCTTGGCTGAGGCCGTCGGCAATAGAACAGTTTAAGTAGACTGTTGATGGCTCAAAGGATCAGTGGAGGCGGCCGTGGTGGGAGCTAGGGTGGCACCTACCTAGCTAGGACTGCCTCCATCGGACCGGAACTTAAACCGGGGATCCCGAAAGCGGCAATCCGGCGGCATCTCAACGACCCGCGGTTGGAAATAACCAAACGGGCCGACCAGGAGAGCTTCAGGGAACCTCGGCCTGGAGGCCCGGGACAGATTCGAGGTCGCAGGAACCCCGTAGTACCGGTACCAACCAAAGGGGGGAGGGTGGTTCTCCAGTCGCGGCCACTCAGCTAACGGGGGTGAGAAGGGTCTAGCTGACCGCTGAGTGGCCGTGAAGTTCCTTTCAACACGCTGAGAGGGGGTGACGATCCACCCGCCCCTGGGGAACGACCCCCCGACTGGTCGAGGGAGGGAGCCCCTTCAAACCCAGGGGCACGGTGGCCGGCAGGGGGCGCCGGGCATCGCCCGACAGAGGGCGTGGCTGAGCGCCCTCGTCCGTGGCAGCCCACCCAGGCACAAAACGGCATGGTGGTTGCCCTGGCGGTGCGGACAGCGCCGCTGGTGCGGGCAGTCTCGTTGGAGGTGCTTTTCCAAACACGAGTAGCACCAGCGGCGCTCCTTGGCGATGGTTCGCCTCGCCGGGACCGGCTTACCCAATAGCTTCGAGCACAGCGTCACCCGGTGATCGGATACTCGACAATGGGAACAGGGGGGCACCTCCCTGGCTGCTAGACCGTTATAAGATGGTAGGGGGCGACGCCCTCCCGCGGGAGCTCTGCTCGGTCTTAGGGGGGGTTGGCGACGACTTGCCCGGTGCATCCGCCTCTCCCTGGGCACGGCTCGGTTGGCAACCCATAGGTCGTCGACAGTGCCCGCTGCATTCTCAATTTGCCTGCACTGCTCCTCCAAGAACCGCAGCAGGGCGGTTCATGGAGGAGCAGTGCAGGCAAATTGAGGCGCTTCCTATAAGCGCCGTCCCCGCCGTACCTCTCCTCAAAATGGATCCGAAGATCGCGAGGCAGGCGGGACAGCAATATGTGGAGCAACAAGAAGGACCATTCGTCCACCGGTAAATCCAGCCGCCTCAATGAATTACAGGCCACCACGACTGGATTTACGATGTCCGGATGTTGTCTGTCCCGGTCCCTAAGCAACGGGAGGTTTAGAAGCTGCCTAACGTATTCGTCCGCAATTCACCGGACGTTGGTGTACCTTACGGCAAGGAGGTCCCGGGCGGTCTGGTAGGCGTCGTCCGACAATTTCAAATAGCCGATGACGCCCAGGGCCTCCCCCTCCAGTGAGGCCAGGAGGTACGACATCTTCTGGCTTGGTCTCAAGTCCCTCCGGACGTCCACTAGGCTATCAAAAAGACCAAAAAAGGTCAGCCAGTCTGAGAGGACCCCGGAGATCCTTGGCAGGTCCAGAGTTGGGAGTCGTCCCAACAGCTCCGGCTGAGTAGGCTGCTTCCGAGGGGACTCGAGCAGGCCACTCAGCCGAGTTTCACACGCTTCACTAGCATACTTGGTTCCCGCCTCGATCAAGTCGTCCGTGAGCGAAAAGAATTGCTCGTAGTCCGCGAGGCAGGAGTCTCGGACTCCCTGTTCCGCATTCGAAGCCAAAATCTCAGTGCAAGCCTCCTCCACTACGGCCCTTCGGGCCATGACCTGCTCGAGTCGCTTCTCTAAATTATGGACCCGATCTGGTCGCCCTATCAAGGTGTGGGCATTCGCGGCCCAGCGCAGCTCCGCCTGCAGGCAAAGCGCCGGTGGCTTATGTGATAGCATCACTACTAAATACAAATTACTACTAAATTAAATTAAATACAATTACACGACACGGCAAGTAGACACTACAGTCGGTCAGCAAGATGCCTCGCGCAGGTGACCGACCCTTCGGCAATTTAATCTACTTAACCGAAATACTTGACGCGTAGGTACCTAACTCTAAACTAAACTCCGGCTTGCGCAAACCAAACCGATAACAAAAAAAATTATTATATTACGGCCGGGCGTGATTGTAGAAACAATCAAACACGCTCTGCTACCAGAAAATGTTACGGCCCTCAGTTACCCCGACAAAAATCGACAGGATTAGGGACCATCAGTAATCCAACTCGACGAGCAACCGAGGGGAGGGCCCAAATGGCCTATGGATAGTTAATTTATAACGGCTGTATAAGCAAACACAAACTTACCGAGCTCCGGAGGTAGGGTCGACCACAAGGCACCGTCAGGGGTAAGTAAATGGTATGTGTGAGTGTTGTAGTAAAGTGTGTAATGTAACCTGACGTCACCGATGTAATCAGATAGCAGAACATGAGTTGCCCAACTCCACAAGGAGCAATCACTTCAGAGGGCGTTCCCCGCTATCGGGACTCAAGTCTAACGTCACTTAGCACAAATTATGCTTAGCTCAACTATAATCGAAGAGAACGCGATCTCGTCTCGTATCACAAAGTTTAGCGTTCAACCGACAAAGCAATATTCCTTCTTACGATATTAAAATACTACACAAGCTACACGTTGACGCAAAATAATGGCAATCGAAGTTAATGTAACTTCACTCAGAGTCACTCAAACTCAAGGAAAGCCTCGTTGTCACGTAGACATACAAAATAAGACAACGCAATGGAGGCCGTCGTAATGCGACGTAACGATTCTTACGTAACTCCCGACATCTAACCGGCACGGCCGTCGCGTACAAACGAATATTCTAGACTAATTTCCCGACTTCCCATGGCTTTAGCGCACAAGAGATTATTCCAGACAAACAGGCGCCGTCGCAGGTCGCAAGACGAAAACCCCCCGCGCAATCCTCCACCCGGTTCCTCGTCCGATACGAGCGCCTAGCAAGTTTCAAATTGCCACGATTTGGCGTAAACAAACCCCCGTCCCAAGCATAAGGACTTATGCCCGCGAGTAAATTGGCAAACGGGATAAGGTCGCGACGGCACGTTGCAAGACCGAATCTCCAACCAAAACCTCAGCCACCTTAGGCACCCCATCCGGTCCATACAACAACTTAACAATGCGTCCACGGCACCAATACAAAGGCAAAGCGTTAGGTTCGTTAACTAACACGAGGTCTCCAACCCGAGGAGGATCCGTCTTGTCAGACCACTTAACGCGCTGCTGCAAAACTTGCCACGATTTGGCGTAAACAAAAGGTGTACCATGATGTTCTAAATTTAGTTATGTTTGTATTTTTAATGTACCTATATTCGGGCATAGCTCCGACATATACATCATACATAAACACGTCAACTCCTCGTCTATATATACTGAACACATTTGCGTACCTTTAGATGGTACAGGCGTGATGTTATCTTATGTGATTGTGTAAACAATATATTGATATGCGATAACAGCAATCGCGGTTGATTTGCATTTATTGAAGTTTTAGAAACCTTTAATCAGATATTAACGAAATTTGAATGAGACCATTTCGGAATACACCATTCCAATGGTCTCATTCAAATTTCGTTTTCTTTCAAACATAGAAAGAATTTTTCAAATCTATCCTTAAATGACGGAGCTATGCCCGAATGTACATAAAAAATATGAATATCCGAATTGAGAACCTCCTCATTTTTTGAAGTCTGTTAAAACCTGAGAATAAAATACATTGTTATTAAAATATATTTTAAGTTCTGCGTGCAAAGCTAAAGTGATGTATTTCTTAATTTTAGAAGAACTAAATCAAATTCCGTCTATACTCTATACTCCGAAGAGGACTGAAAAAATCTATGCGTAGTTACCACATTTGTAAAATAATGTTATATATAAAAAAGAAAAGTTTAAAATTTATGTATTTTTATTATAATATTGACATTTGTATGCTGACTCAGTTAAAATATTGTATTCAAAATATTTTTTAAATTCTTAAGTTAAGTACTTATATTCTATTGTATTCACAAACTTCTGGTTTCTGATAAATGAGGGGTAGTGCTGTAAAAATAAAACCAAACGAAAAACGGCCTATAAGCTTTTCGTCCTATAAAACCCGTTGTCAAAATCAATCTTAAAAATGTCAAAATTAGTTGTTCGGTTTTTGTTGATGATCAGTTATCAGTTGCATCTCTCGTAGTGAAAGAGTTGGTGTGTACGGCTGGGCCTCGGAAAACTTAAAAAATCTTTGGTATCGTGTCTGATCTCTGTTGGTCCACACACCCGTTTACCATTATCCTGTTCTGCGCGGATGGCTAGTTGAGGCCTGACCACCATGATCGAAATTTGGTCCGAAAGGCTGTATATTATAATATTTTGGTTTATTTAGATGTTAGGATGTATCATCATCATCATCATTACAACCATGCCATGAATTTGAGATTTTACTGACTAAATTAAAAATCGTACCGAAATTGGAATTAGATTTAAATCTATGCCGACATACTTTCTCGATAAAAATCAAAAAAATCGTCTAAATGAACGCGAAACCCAATAATTTAAGAATTTTTACGTTATTAAATTTTCTAAAATAGTGTATTAAAAGAATTAATGGACGTAAATTATTCCACAACACGTAGTAGTATCGCTTTGAGATTCATAACAGCCTTAAGCATTACAAGCGAGGTTCAGTTAAAAAGTTGATACACGTATTGTATTATTTTTTGATTATCAAATATTGTAATATTTAATGTTTCTTTTTTTTAAAATAAATTTTTAAGTTTTTTAGGTAAAATAGAGCCTAGATCTTTACTGACATTGCTTTTTAATTGTTGATATAGTTTCATCGCATCGGTTAAGCCGTTCCGGAGATTAACCTGGACAAAAAGACAGACTGAGAGATAAACAAAATTAAAAAAAATGTATTTTATACCTTATTGGTGTAAAAATAACCTCTTGAGCTTTATGGAATTCAGTTATTTCAATATTACGACGCGCACTTCAATTTTCTTTTTATGTGTAAATAACGCCTTCTTACTAATATCTTTGTATGAGTATAGCAAGAATATTAAATTGATAACAAATTATGTAATTGGTTTTTATACGACCATATTAAAGGAAAATAACGCTACATTAATTGAAGCTTTCATGCGAAGCCGGGATGGATCGCTCGTTGAAGTATAAATATGTATAATCAAAAAAGTCATCATAGGAGATTTCTATAAATGAGCATATTAAAAAATACACTCATAAATTTCTGCACGCTTATTTGTACTTTACGTTAAGTCATGCTATTTACATCAGGTATTTTCCTATAAAAGTTCATCTGCTACAAGCACACGGTTGGCATAGCTAAGACCTAAGTGTTTGATCATTTGCAAGTCAAAAATCGACTGTCCATAAATATAAGGTGATTATTTTAATAGAAGATTTTCGATAGTTCGAGTGATGAGTAATAATAATATTAGAGCCCGTGAAATTTCCGACTAGAAAAAAGAATGTAAAGATTTTATATGACCACAAATGTCACGTAAACACTCATTTGTCTTTACCTACCCGCATTCGACTTCGAGCATACGCGAGACCATCTTAGGTATGTTAGGATGTAACGTACCTTTCATTACTATAATAAAAAATTAGCTTTTTGTTATTTATCAATTAACAATATATTTTTGATATTGTAAGGAACATGAAAAAAATAACGACATAATTAAATATATCTATTAACAAATTAAAAAAAAAACATTAGTTTTTTCAGTTTTTAACAATAGACAGGAGTTACCACGAAGTCTACAGGAATTTTGGCATTAAAGTCTTAAATTTTATAACATAACATAAACAAATGATTGACATTTTAAGTCTTGTATTTCTTCTGGACACATGCTTACTAATCACAATAGAATAATAAAAATCAAGAAAAATAGAAAACAGGAGTCATTTATGTCAACCTTGTGGGCAATGATAATATACGAATTTGACTACGTTTTGGTCTTGGATGGATATTGTAAATAGAATCATCAATTGCAGAAAATTCTCGAACAATACTATTTTCTTAGTAGTTTTCATCTGTTTTGGGATGACACGTAAACTAGACGGAGAGTCAAAGTTACTTACATTTTTTTTTAATGGTTGTCGCAGATTAATATTGTCTTTGCTGTTTTCATCACTCCTGTTGGACACCTCGTATAAATTTAGTTTATTTCAAGCAGTCTGGATATAAGAGACCAAGCTGGTGATAGGTTAGGCTGGCTGATGGGAACATCTTCTATTTTATATGTTAAAAAGATGACACCCGTTTCGTGATGGAAACATATTCTGTCAGGTCCGTAAGCAGAAATGCTAAAGCGGCGGTATCACATCCAGATTACTTTTACTCCATGTTAGTTGACGTACGGCCAGAGTAACCTTGAATGTTAATGTGGTACTTTTATCCGAAATGGTAGATATAGGATAGATATAGTGTAAGGTAAGACGTCTCGCTTAACTACTATTTAAGCATCTTTTGTTTGTCCGCATTGCCGTATTTGGCACCTTGTCTTGATTTTTCATAGTATTCTCATCCTACAGCAAGCTAAACGATTTTTTAGAAGCAAAATCCTTTCTCCTAAATATTTATATTCACTCTTATTTTCCTGTTATTTTTTCTGCAATCTGACGGCCTATGATATTTATTGTAGACAAAGATATGGCATTGATAACAAAGGTGTTGTTTAATTTATAAGTTTATTCTCAGTTTTTTCTTTTCGTACTTGTTTTTGTGCTCTTGGAGTCAGATAATGAATACTTATGACTAATCCTGATTCTTTCTTATTTTTATATTTTTCGCTATCTTTTTTTCTTCTTTCTTCAGTCATTTCTGATTTTTTTTCTGAACCCATTCCCTTTGTTCTCCTTGTCGTTAAATTCTTTTTAAGCACCTAAGGATAAAGTAAAATTCAATTTAGATCTGTGCTACAAGTTCGCGGACTCTCTGGTTTTGGAAAATTCGATATTATTCAATCAAAATGTAATTCAGTAATATTATTTACATTGATATAATTTATATTACACCCATGAACTATAACTAAATTTCCTTGTGAACATAAAAACTGATTAGCTACTTGTTAACCTTTATAAAACATAAAATTCATACAGCTACTAAAACACAAAACATTAAATTAAATACAACTTTTTATCTCAAATTTCTCGCCACAACTAATAAACGAACAACATTGCATAACCATAGATAAAACGAACAAAATTGACTTAGAATTACTTATAATTCAATATAATACTTGAGTTACCCTGACAATCGTTGTATAATTGATTGATATAAAGAAACACATAGGCGGTAGTCACTTCGATCGACAGTCTACATTTTTGTCAATAAACCAGTCCAAAGAATTGACTTCGACAGAGGTGACAAATCTAAAAAAAAAAAACCCCCCCCTTATTTTTCCCCCCCCCCCTTTTTTTTTTTTTTTTTTTATATTATTTTTTAAAAAAAAAAAAAAAAAAGACACCCAAACAAAAAAAAAAACAACAAAAAAAATTTATTCAGCTTAACACCTACACAAGTTAAAGTATCCGTTGTCGTTTCAAAAATACTGTTACGCGCTCAAGTTGACGGCATCGTATTCGAAGAAGAACTAAACTTCTTGAAGTTGAAACACGAACTCTCGATACCTTGCGCGTGTTTACTTGAATATTCTGGATATTTCGCTGCTAATTTATATAAATAGGCGCTGCAAGATGCGATCGAAAAAGTATTGGATTTGGCGAGACAAGCGAAGCTTCGGAGCGAAATAAAGTGAACCAGTGTGCTTAATTATTAGTGTTTTAAGTTTTAATTTGTGTAAAAGAAATTAAAGTATTAATTTAGGTAATTTTATCGGCGATTTTTATCGTCACGAACCTCAAGCTCGTAACAATTGGTGTCAGAAGTGGGATAAAATCATGCCGATTTTACCACTCGGTGCCTCAGCACCCTAAGGAGGAAACGGAGGGTGTCCGTACCCGAAGTCAACGCCAGCAGGAGACGGACCAAAGAAGATTTGGTGGTGCAACGTCGCAGACTTCGGAGGGACAGCCGCCGGCTGCAGGCTCGTCAGTAGCTCCTACATCTGCATCACCTGACATAGGTGCTCTGATGGTGATGCTGCAGGAGCAGGCTCGCCGACAGGAGGAACAGGCTCGCCGACAGGAGGAACAGGTCCGTCGGTTGGAAGAGCAGCTGCGGGGCGGACAGGATGAGCAGGGCCGCCGACAGGAGGAACAGGCCCGTCGGTCGGAAGAGCAGATGCTCCTCATTAAGGACCTTCATGCTACCTTTGGAAAAGAGATAAAGGAGGTGAAGGATAGGGTTGCTCAACATGACAGCCGCCTGTCGGAAGCTGAAACCCAAATCAAAGAAGCTAAAACCCAAATCGGCCAAGTGAACAATCGGGTTGATTACTCAAAATCTCATGGCAACGCAGATGCATTGTCACGAAGACCTTGTCCTGAAGATTGCAAACATTGTACTAGGCAGGAGAGTAAGGAAGTGGTATCCGTGAGGATGCTCATGGCAGACCACCTCAGCAACGAGTGGAAGGACAGCTTACAACGTGCACAGCAGGAAGATCCGGACATCAAGCCGATCCTGGAATGGATGAAGGCCAGTGCTCTCAAGCCCAAGTGGAGCGACGTCTCAGCGATGAGTTCGACCACTAAAAGCTATTGGGCCAAGTGGGACAGCTTGCTGCTTCAGGATGGAGTTCTGTGCCGTAAATGGAAAAATGTTCGGGGAGACAGCTGTCATTTACAAATGGTTGTCCCTAAAGCTAAAGTACCGGGTGTTCTACAGCTGTACCATAATGATTATTCAGGAGGCCATCTGGGAGTTAAACGAACTCTACTGAAGATCCGAGAACGGTTTTACTGGGTCCACTGTCGAAACGATGTCGAGGACTGGTGTCGCAAATGTACAAGTTGTGCGGCTGTAAAGGGACCTCAGACTCGTAGTAGAGGTGAATTGAAGTTGTACAATGTTGGTGCACCATGGGAGAGAATAGCCATTGACGTGGCGGGGCCGTTTCCGGAGAGTGAAAGCGGTAACAAGTATTTCATGGTTGTGATGGAATACTTCACTAAGTGGCCAGAAGTCTTCGCCATTCCAAATCAAGAAGCTTCAACAGTTGCAGATAAACTAGTTCATGAAGTCTTCTGTCGTTTTGGAGTACCTTTAGAGATTCACAGCGATCAAGGAAGGAATTTTGAATCTCAAATATTCCAGGCAACTTGCCGAGTTATGGGTACTCATAAAACAAGAACGACTTCTTATCACCCGCAATCTGATGGAATGGTAGAACGATTTAATCAGACATTGGAGGGGTACCTAGCAAAAGTTGTAGACAATCGGCAACGAGTTTGGGACAAGCACATACAACCGTTTTTGTTGTCATATCGAAGCGCTGTTCACGAAAGTACAGCAGTGACACCAGCTTGCGCAAACTTTGGAAGAGAATTACGGCCGCCTGCAGACCTGATCACCGGGATACCACCTGATGCTCCACGTAGTATAACCGATTATGCAAATGACTTGCGGAACAAAATGAATGACGTTTATGAGCACGTCAGACAATCGGGCCAGCAAATGTCTGAAAAGATGAAAACCCGGTACGACCGCAAAATGAACAACAAAGGGTTCGACGAAGGTTCACTAGTGTGGTTGCATAATCCCGTCCGCAGCAAAGGGAAATCTCCTAAGCTTCAAGCTAAATGGGACGGCCCGTACCGGATTGTGACCAGGATCAACGATGTAACCTACCGGATACAGAAAGGCGCAAGAGGGACTCCTAAGATCGTCCATGTGGATCGTCTGGCGCGTTATTATGGGGCCGATAATGCTCGGGACGAGCATGTCTTAGGAGGGGGCAGTGTTACGCGCCCAAGTCGACGGCACTAGCGCCATCTAGTCTCGAACCGAAGAACTAAACTTCTTGAAGTTGAAACACGAACTCTCGGTACCTTGCGCGTGTTTACTTGAATATTCTGGATATTTCGCTGCTAATTTATATAAATAGGCGCTGCAAGATGCGATCGAAAAAGTATTGGATTTGGCGAGACAAGCGAAGCTTCTGAGCGAAATAAAGTGAACCAGTGTGCTTAATTATTAGTGTTTTAAGTTTTAATTTGTGTAAAGGAAATTAAAGTGTTAATTTAGGTAATTTTATCGGCGATTTTTATTGTCACGAACCTCAAGCTCGTAACAATACGTGAAACCTTTTAAAATGAATAATTTATATGTGTGTGTACTGTATAAAAATGCACACTTAAACTACCTCTATTTTCTTCAACTATCCTTCAATTTAATTTCCTTCAATCAATTTATTGCTTGAAAAAATTTCATCATAGAATGAGGAGTGCCCTTGACATGACATGCCAGGAACACTATGTCGTATCAACGTTCGCTAAATATAAAATACTTTGTAACGTAATAAAAACCATCTGAAACACAATATATAACATCACATGGTAATATTATCAGGGTAATTGGCAATTTGATTTCAATTTAAGCATTCATATTTTCATTTCATATTAAATTTATTCGCTGATGCCTAAATTTTTGTCTTGTGTCACTTATATTTTGTAGTATTTTTTTCGTAAAATTATAAGTACCTTGTATTTAAATTAAGCGTAATAAATAAGTAATGTTATTTGCAAAATTAAAACAAACATGTTCTAGTCATCAAACAATGTTGACGATGAGTGGAGCGTAACCTTTCCATAGACCCAAGCCCGCAGACGCAATTCCCTCTGTTTGCATACAATTATTGAAGGTATTTGTTAGTTCCACTATACGAATCGTACCTTTTTTTAGAAAACTGAATTGACAAACAAACTTACAGTGCAACTGTTGGTAAGTTGCTACTGTAACTTATGAAATAAGGCAAAAAATCTTAGTTCTCAGAGATAACAACGAATTTGCATTTTGATTCTTAATCCAAGATAGACGATGTCTATGGTCCACACTTACCATTAAGTGGACTGTGTGCTCGTTTGTCACCTTTCTTCTATAAAAATAAGTTACAAGTGACAATTCAAAGCTCTTAACAAATATAAGTAGTGAAACATTACATTCCATAGCTAGATAAATCTTCTTTTAAGTGTATAAGATTTGTCAAATAACTAAAGGCAACAATCTCATTTTGACAGTACTTCCTGTGACTGGTTTGTTTAATATACCTAGCGTAATAGGGATGATTATTTCATTAGGTTTCCATAATACTATACTTATTGATTTTAATTCTCATATTCCGTCACCATACATCACTAATCGAGCTAAATGTTCCTTTTAAATCAGATTAGACGTCATATAAATCGATGTTATTGCTTAATGTTTAATATGACACACGTTATAATCGTACCGACCGAAATATCGCTTGAAAACATTAAATTCTGTAAAGCTCATCAAACTGACGTAATTACATCTGCACGATATATCGACTGTAAAATATCGGACCCTCATAATTTATTAAGTCACATATATTTGATAGAGTTAATTTATTTTATAAATCATATTATGTTTATATTATATAATTGCTTAAGTGAAATTTATTATCCTAATGATAATGAATGATTTGTTTTTAAACATTTCTTACTTAAAATGAAAGGTTTCACCACGTCTGATCACAGCTACATTCAACTTTTTTCTATAAATTAATCGACAAATGAACTTACAGTCCACCTGATGGTGAATAAACTTTTGCAACCAACTTTAAACAAAGAAGGCAACATATGCTTAATTGCCTTCGGGAATCAAGATGGCATGCTTCACAACTGGCTCTCCATGTCCTTCAAACCGGAACTCAGCAGTGTTGGCACTGCAAGATTGGTGGCAGAAATAGATAAGAGCGAAGAATAGGTAAAACTGCATAGACGAATTCATAGTAAAAACGAAGGTTTACCTCCTAGAAACTACAACATCCGAGATTATGATGCTACAAGTGGAGAAAATAGAGACACATCATTATACGTCCTAATTTCTACCACTATCCTCTTACAATCAGGTAAACTGCTGTACTCGTAGTCACCTTTATTTCTATAAAAAAGTCAACATTTTTTACAACCATTTGATGTAGAATACTAAATAAAACTTCTTGCCTTGTTCTCGATTAAGTGAATGAAGCTTAAACTAAATTTTGTTCAAAATTGTTCGAGAGTAGATAGGATAATACAATAATCGCTTTTGTAAAGGGCAGACGGGTTAGCCATAGATGTGGGTTCAAAGTTTTGTCACACGTAAAGTGACATAACGTTTACTTTCAATCAAATTAGATTTAGCTATAACCAGTAGACGATTTTTAATTTTTTCTACTAAATATTGAGTGTAAAAAACAAATAAATGCAACCTTTTTAATTTAGCATAATATGTTAGAAACAATATAGATTGTGTAGTGTCAGCATAAGATAACCTAACATCTATTTCATCCCGTGGGTTGTCGTAAAAGGTTATGGGAAACGCGACAAAGACCTTACGGCTTAATCAGCTTATGCCTGACGTAAAATATTCAGACCAGTGACGGGAAACTGTGTCAAAGGTTTATATAAAAATAAGCTCTATACTATTGTTAATATTTAATTACAAGTATTTTGCCAAACTGCTTTCACAAACACAATTAAATGTATGTTACAGTGAGGAAGAGGGTTACCTGGCACAGATATAATTAATATTTAATAGTCTTTTACTAACTTTTATTTACAATTATTATGAACTATAACTATATAGGTGCAAGGTTACCGTGATCTTCAATCTATTGGCTAATCGTGAGGATTATTGCGAATCATCTCTCTCTAAAGGGAGAGGTCTGCGTCCAGCAGTAAACTTTAGCAAAGTGATAAAGAAGATACGCACTATAGTGTGTGACACTTACATAAAATAGTTATACGACTATTTAACGAAAGTAACCTATGCACCTGAAAATCATAAAAAAACTATAATTTTGCCACGATGGTTGAATAAATTTTTGATAGGACGTTGCATAATTTTTATATGATTAATTAGGTATTAAATATGAATATTTTCAATAGAAATGCCATCGGAAGCTGTCAACTTCATATGCACACACAAACACAAACACTCACGCCTGTCACCCAGAGGGTTAGGGAGAGACTACTGACTTCCATTTGGCACGATCCTGACATACCTCTTTCCCTCCTTTACATCCATATTTCTACGCATACATACTTTGCTTGCATTCATATGCCTTAATAAAGTTTTAGTACTTATCCCATTTATGTATATTACAAACCGCCTCTTTAATTGCGCGCTTTCGGCATCCATATTTAATAGCCTATTCTGGAAATTCCTGATTGATGCACCAAACAATCGGTGAATGGCAGTGATTTCGTTTTCAATCTTATGTTTCAGTTCATGAATAGTTGTAAAAAGTGTGCGGTACATTGCTTTTAAGAAATCCCTAAAGGAATAAATCACATACACAGTAAGATCAGGGGTCGGGGAATCGGTCAACTACCACTTTTCTTGTAAAAGAATTACACAACGAAACCAAGCTTACTACATGGCACCGCATTCTTATAAATACACATCGGTTCCCAATAGCTACCGGTATTACAATATTGTAAACTATAATGTTCAAAAATTCCTGTTGCCCTGTGCCAACCTGTACCAGAACTAATAACGTCATAAAGTGCTGCAAGTCTACATGCAGCCACGAAAATTCACGTTTGTCCCAAACCGTGTCTATCACTAAGGAAAGACGACAGAAGGGTGGGTAAATACAGATTAGACACAAATAGGTGAGCAATAGTATAGATAGCAGAGATATAGCAGTGCTTGTGCTGCTGTGTTGCGGTATGAAGGGTATAGCGAGCCGGTTTAGGTACAGGTTGTGAGACAAGACGTCTGTAGCCTGCTTTGTTTGAATTTTGTTGAAGGTGTCTATGGGCGATAGCCACTTACCGTAAAAAAGTCACCCACCCTAAAGCCCTGATTTAGCCCCTTGCAATTTCTTTTTGTTTCCAAGAGTCAAATAAAAAATAAAAGGCAAGTTTTTTTCAAGCGCCGAAGAAGCCGTGGCTGCCTACGAAGAAGCGATTTCCGACCTGTCAGATCAAGACTAGCAAAAGTATTTTCAAAGTTGGTTTAGGCGAATGGAACTTTGTATAGAACATGATGGAGAATATTTTGAAAAGAAGTAAAATAAATATTAATAGTATTTAGAATACTTTTTGTACGAGTATATTTCAAAACTTATTGAGTGTCCCACGCAGAAAAATTAAATATAATATTATTTAGTAAAGACACTCTACAATATTCATTAACTTTTTTCAGGTTGATCGCTTATAAGGGTGCTAAAATAAAAAAACAGGTTTCCGATCGGTTCAGGGTTAACCTGCATAAAAACTTATAGAGTATCCTACGTATATCACGGTTGATGGTTGCGTGTGGTTGTTTTACTCGTAATTAGCTAACGTTTTAATAACAGCAATAATTTCTTTCATTGTCACAATGCCTCGTTAGCATTAATATTAATTTTAAATTGAAATTTAGATTGGATTTCAATCAAATTTAAATATTTACTCCAGGTTTACAGTCTATCATTTGGTGTTTTTTTCATTTCTTGTTTTCCTATGAAATTTTTGTCCAGCGGCACACAAGTGCTGCAGAAAAAAAAATTCATGATTTCGCAATAAAAAAGTTCCAAAAGCTAACTGATGTTGTAGATATATTATACATGACAGAGGCGGTAGATAGGGTGGATGCCTCAATTACCTGATTTTTAGTGACAATTTCAACTTTAAAATTCGTGTTATTTATTTTGAGATATTTTGAGACTAGGATGTTTTCTTTTTACATTTAATTATTCATATAAACTAATATTCTAAGTTTTAGAATAGTTTTAAATTGTACTTTTAGAATTTTTAAATTAGTAAGTTCAATTCTTTCAATATTATATTTTATATCATAATTACGTACGCGGCTTCAAGTTGGCCCAAGGGCGATCACAACCGCACTTTAACCTACTGTCAAAAAAGTAACACGAACAACAAAACAGCAGGAAATGAAGATCCAATATCAATATCGCGAAATATTTTGGGGGATATTTTTAAATTTTGATATTTTTAATTATTTTTAAATTTTACATTTATAACTGCATCGTTAAATTAAAAATGTACTTTCATCTAATTACGAAGAATTTTTCAGTTGACAATATTTTTAGTAAAGACCACTAGAAACCTTATTGTGGAAGGTTGTGTCAGAGGCAGGGCTGGTATTAGGGGTACCCATCTTTCATTTCCATATTTTATAAAATAACTTTTCACTCGGAAAAGTTGTAACCGCAATCTGACGTAGCTAATGATTAATTTAAGTCATATCTTTATATTAAATAATTTTAAAAACGCTTATGTTAGGTACGTTGTATTTTTTTATATGTAGTATTTATACTGTATAGGTTTTGAATTAAAAGTCTTAGTTTATATGTGATTGTTTTCCGTATACAGTCGTTTTATAGCTAAGACAAATTATGCATTCATTATTTTATGAGAAAGCTAAGTTTAGCAAAAAATAAGTAGGTAGCACTTATACAAAAACTCATAAAAACAAAGAAGTGGTTCAGGACCGCGCTTTATGGCAATGTATGGAGGAAGCCTAGAACATAGGTTCAGCAGTGGACTTGTGATGAGGATACGATGATGATGTTATGAAAAATTGGATAAATGGTTTACAATTAATAGATGTGCTACATTATTTTTCTTCACAATTTATTCAAATGAAGATTTCTTATATTTACGCGAACACTTCTATTCTTATATCTACCACGTATAAAGACGTGGTAGAGCCACGCTGCAGCTATATATTATCCTCTCGCCTGTCCAAACGCCATATTCTGGCGTCTCAAATAATATGCGCATCTGTCAAACGCCATAATTTGGCGTCGAGTGAAAGCAAACTATTTGTAACATATATATGATATATATATAACATACATATATATAACATATATATCTGTTTTGCATAATCTGATAGCTTATTTAATATTAATAACATTTCCATTGATATATGATTTTAATATACTTACTTAGTATATATATATATACTTAGCATACTTGTTATATACTTACTAAGTACTTCGGAAGGTGCTCGACAGATGCACCATATTAGCCAAAATGACCCCGACATTCGAGTGGATACGGTTGTAGCACGAATGAGTCGACTCGACCGGTTGACCACGCTCTCACAGAACACTTAGTCCTCAGGGGTGACAACGCATCTGCGTTTTGATTCTTAATCAAGGGTAAATGTAGGTGTCTATGGGCCACAGCATCCATTTACCATCAGCTGGACTGTGTGTTCGTTTGTCACCCTTAATCTATAAAAAAATACAACACATTTAAATATTTTTTTCTGAATTTAATTGCGTATATTAACTTTTTTATATTCCCGACGTTTTGAACACTTTACGGCACCCATGGCAACGGGGGAACAGAGGTGTTCGACTTTCCGACGTCGTTGTTAACCGCGGTTACCCACAGATTAAAATTATAACAAAAATTAATAATGTTAATCTGAGGGTAACTTGTTTAAATGGATTCTCAATTTAAATAAAATGTAATAAAAAATAATGTAGCACATAGTTTACTTCTAAACCAATTATTAAATTTTTTGTGTTTTTTCGTATAGAATAAGGATGACAATCGAGCACACAGTCCAACTGATAGATAGATGACATCTATCCTCAATAAAGAATTAAAATGCAGATGGTTTGGCACCCCTAAGGACTAAGATGGAATGCCTCGTTTCCAATAAAAAGGGGTCTCCGGTTCGTGTGTTTAGTGTAAAAGGAAATATCGAACTTCCTTACACAAAAACACTCACAGTGAGTTAAAAATCTCGTAAAAAATTAAAAAAAAAGTGTTAATTCCTACTCGTAATATGATTCAAAAGTGTAAGAATTTACATATTATCAATGCTGTTAAAATACCTAAAACTTAAAAGAACATAGTCCTACGCTAGGCTGAAATTGGGTATACAATAAAAGGAGAACATTCCATACTACTTTCATAAAATTGGAGGTAAAATTCTACCCCTAAGAAGGCGAAATAGGGGATGAACTATTTAAAGCGTTAAAAATAACTTTAAAAAAGTAAATGCGGATTTTCAGTAACTATTAAAATAATTTTTAATTCAGAAGTCGGGGAAATTCGTCTATAGGACACTATGTCTAAGCACCGATTACAGAATGTGGAATTATTTAATTTTTATTTGTTCTATGATTTTTTAGTTAGGCACTTCTTCGTTTATTATCGTTTAAGAATTTTTTCTTAAACTAATATGATTATGAATGAAGGTGTGTATTACAAATTTTGAATGAATAACTTATCGAATAAAAGAAATGTTAAAAATATTACGACAAAACAAACTCCCCAATTTTTAAAAAGAGCAACAAAAAATGCACTATTAAAGCAGAACGAATTTTAAAGTTGAAATAAGCATTAAAAGTCTAATAAGAGTGGGTATCCACCCTGGAATAAAAATATTAATTTATATTTAAAGATATTACAACGAGTTGTGAGGTGTTTTTTCACTCAGTAAAGGTTTTCGTTCTTTGAGCTTAATATAATATCTACATAATAGTAAAAGAAATCACCCAGGACGACATCATATATTAATTTATTTTAGTAATTCAAATTTGTTTTGCCTTGGAGATTGTTTTCGAGGACGTTTTTCAAAGATTTTTTGCTAAAGAATTCTTACGTTTTGGTTTGTTTTTATGGTCTCCCGTCTACTGTTACAGAAAAATATAAGGTAAGGTTTTCTAACGAGGAAAAGTTTCAGCGTTCCGTCCAGAAGTTATTTCGTTTAGCCTCGTAGAAGGTGATGAGTAAAGTTATTTTATTAGATTTTGTAAAATATGCACACGAACTTAACTAAAATATCGTTACGAGCTTGAGGTTCGTGACAATAAAAATTGCCGATAAAATTACCTAAATTAACACTTTAATTTACTTTACACAAATTAAAACTTAAAACACTAATAATTAAACACACCAATTCACTTTATTCCGCTCCGAAGCTTCGCTTGTGTCGCCAACTCCAATACTTCCCCGATCGCATCTTGCAACGCCTATATATACAAATTAGCAATGAAGCATCCGGAATATTCAAGTAAATGCGCGCAAAGCGACGAGTGTTCGAGTGTAGATTTTCTAGAAACTTAGTTCTTCAGATGGCGCTGTCGGTTGAAAGATTTGTGATGTCATTTTCTGCAAAGCTCCCCTCGCTCTCGTTCCTGACACTAGATGGCGCTAGTGTATGACGTTGACTTATTCACGCAACACTGCCCCTTCCTAAGACATGCTCGTCCCGAGCATTATCGGTCCCATAATAACGCGCCAAGCGATCCACATGGACGATCTTAGGAGTCCCTCTTGCGCCTTTCTGTATCCGGTAGGTCACATCGTTGATCCTGGTTACAATCCGATACGGGCCGTCCCATTTAGCTTGAAGCTTAGGAGATTTCCCTTTGCTGCGGACTGGATTGTGCAACCACACTAATGAACCTTCGTTGAACCCTTTATTGTTCATTTTGCGGTCGTACCGGGTTTTCATTTTCTCAGACATTTGCTGGCCCGATTGTACAGTACAGACAGACAATACAGACATATATAACATGTTTTATATTTTTACACTGCTAAAGTTACGCTCTGTTACATCTGCTATCTGTTCGCTCGACAGTGCTACAAATGTGACTAACACAACGCCCTCCGCCCGCTCGGCAATGGTACACATTAGTACCACTCACACAATAATTTATGAGGGCGAACCCGACAAAAAAAGGTTTTTCATTAAAAATTATAACAAATTTATACTGAAATGTATAATACAGACATAAACAAAGACATACTCTTTAATTTGTTACCATAATCTGTCAATTTCGAATAGAAAATAGACATAAAAATCATTCTGACGTAATGGCTTTTTACAACAGTAGTGCGTGGTAATGCGTGAGCTATTTCTGAGTGATTTCTCCGTTTTTCTGTGTGTTTTTGAAATAAAAAGGTGAGTTTTATACTTTTGTGTATTCCTTGTAATAAAACAAACACGTACATATATAATTTGTGGCATAAAAAGTGAAAAGTAAGTGCCAAAAGTCCTTCGAAATCGAGAAGGCCCATTTTAGCGGTTGGGTCAAAAATGTGTTATTTTTCCAATTCTCATTTATTTTTAGTGTAAAATGTAACTAAAAAATAGTCTTATAACATATTTCAAATAACTTGACGTAGTATTTATTTCAAATTCACACAAAAATATATTTGAAATAATATTCGGAAATCTCATACAGATAAAAATTAATTTCGTTTTTTTATTTTTATTTTTATATTTTGGTATGAGTAACGAATAGAAACACATAAAACATAAAAATATACATATTTACAAACATTTTTATATAGATTTCTCCAAAAACAAACATGTAGAATTCAAATCAGTAGTAATTTTAGACTAAGTGAAGTATCTACTACTACTATGTTATAAAGGGTAATTTATGAATTTTATTACAATTTCTAGCAACTAAAAATAATTTTATTCGATAGTTTATACATTCAATAAGAATCCCTGTAAGTTTTATCCATAAATATTGTCTCAAAGTGAAAATATAGCAAAATTTGCAAGTTAGCAAAAAATTTGCAATTCCCGCCATTTTACGTCGCGAGCCAACCGGCGTATCGAATAAAGTCGCCTTTCGAACATACAGGTTTAATGGCAGTATTCCCTCCCCTATCGATTTCTAATACAGCAGCAGCATACAGATATAACACAGCGTTGCTTTAGCAGTGTAAAAATATAAAACATGTTACTTCTGTATTGATATTTTAGTTCGTGTGTATATATAAGCTTAGAGTAATTACATACAGAGTATGACTTACTATGATCCATCATGTTTGGGTTAACTAACAGCTGAAATGTAAAATGTTACATAAAATCATTCTATTGTATTCGAGGGCAAAGAAATTTATAATAATCGATAAAAGGATTTTTGTTATCCTTTTACCTATTTTAACTTCAGAAGGATTTTATCTCTATCCTTACGAGGCACATAAAGTTAATTAAAAGTAAAGTTACAGCCTATATACGTCCCACTGCTGGGCACAGGCCTCCTCTCATTTCTGAGAGGGTTTTAGGGCAAGGAAATGTCCGCCGCGCTGCCCCTTAGTGCGTGTTGGCAGACTTCACATGTCTTCGAAATATTTTTTTTCTTATTTCACAGACATGCAGGTTTCCTCACGATGTTTTCCTTCACCGACGAGCACGTGGTAAATCAGTACTTAAAATTGCAATTAACAATTTCATTGGTGCCGGCGGGGATCGAACCCGATTTGCTCGCGTATTGTGAAATTTACAGCGAGCGCTAACCATCTGAGCTACCACGGCTCGAGGCACATAACAACGTGTAATTTAGAGGCTGATTGTACCAAAATAAACTAAAAGTGAGATTAAGGCTCTTTTATAGAAGGGTTTTGTAAAGAATCAATTTATTTTACCTATTTGCTAGCAGCTTTGCAAACAGTGTATTCTATTACCGGGCACCCCAAACTTATTTTTATTGTGACGCTCTTGGGAATTTGCTATTTTTTGCGACACTCCTCTTCTGGACAAAAATACCTACCATTTGTAGTTCTAGCCTAGTAACAAGTTACCACAAACACTCCAAATAATATTTATGATTTTTATTAAGAAATTAAAAAAAGAACCGGAACAAAAACCAAAAGAGATACTTTGTTAACTGGCTACTAATGACAAGTATATGCTTTCTTTTCTGAGCATAGATTCTCAAAACGTGGCTCTAGTTTGAAAATTGCCACTCTCATTTCTTCCTCTATGCTTATTTTCGATGTGTACTTGTTCTTTATTACTGCAACTCCAGAAAAGCCTGTTAAAAAGCCTGTTAGTGCAAACAACACATGGAACATGGAGCATGTTCTACATTTCCTTTAGTAATTTAGGTAAATTCGAAATCCAAATATTCGTCTTCTTATTTTTTATACATCTTCCGTTTTTATGAAGTTTCTTTACTGCTTTCTTCTGAGTCTACAATTCGTTTTCTTATTCTTTGAATGAAATTACTCATAGTCAATATTCAAACTCCGCGTTATTAAACAAAACAAAAGCTTGACTGACTCAAACGATATGAATACGCGGGGAGAAGGAAAACGCGCGAAAAGAGGTAAATCCTGACCGCCCGCGACTCGACACGGGACGACAGAGTCAGAACAGAATGTGCGCGGTGCGCGGCGCTCGCATACATACAGCCATCTGTGGATAGCATTACGACGCCCACGGGATAGAGCCAAGGTACCTCAGGGTGTTGCAACGCACAGTTTAGAGGCCCTGTCCTACTGTAAAGAATATTACTGACCAACTCAAAGAGATAAAATGTATTGGACATACAAGAACACTAGCAAAAATAATAATAGCAGTACTATTACAACTACGAATATACCTACTAAACATTGGGAGTAATTTTTATGCAAGGTGTCGTTTACAATGACCGGATCCATCGCTGAAGTCGGAACGTTTGCTTACTTCCAAGGGGGGGGGGACAAAAGAGTAAAACTAAGTATATAATATATATTTTAAAATAAGTATATAAACTAAATATATAATATTTATTATATATTATTTATTTGATTTAAGTGTATTCTTTTGATTAAAGACGGAAACACATTACCCTTCACTCCTCTCATTCTGAGAGGGTTTAAGTTAGTTAAAAAATTTAGGCGAAATATAATTATTATTTTAGTAAGCAAGAAATTTATACAGCTAAATGTTAGTTACACCAAAACTTCATAACTTTTGGTTAGGTTACTGATATTTTAATGTTGGTTACCCAGAAACAATAACAACTTTACTTATTAGAATACGATTATACTTTAATTGTAATTGTTGCGCGCCTAAGTTGATGTCTGGCACTAGCGCCATCTAGTGTCGGGTAACAGAGCGAGGAGAGCTTTCCAAAAAATGACATGACTAATCTTTTAACAAAAAGCGCCATCTAGTATCGAATTGAAGAACTAAGGTTTCTAGAAGCCTCACACTCGAACTTTCTGCATCTGGTCTCGGTCTGCACCTGTATCTACGGGAATATTCTGGATGTTTCGGCGTAAAAGTGTATTTAAACCCGCTGCATGCCGCGATCGGGGAAGTATTGAATTTGGCGAGACAAGCGAAATAAAGTGAATCAGTGTGGTTAAATATTAGTGTTTTAAGTTTTAATTAGTGTAAAGTGAATTAAAATGTAAATATTGGTAATTTAATTGGCAGTTTTTATTATCACGAACCTCAAGCTCGTAACATTATAAACAATACAAGAAGAAGAAAAAAACGACCTCGTTATTTTTGAATCTATATATATAAAAATGAATTGCTGTTCGTTAGTCTCACTAAAACTCGAGAACGGCTGAACGGATTTTTCTTATCTTAGTCTTGAAATGTTTGTGGAGGTCTACGGAAGGTTTAAAAGGCCAGAAAAAAATCGAATAATTTCCGGGAAAACCCTAAAAACAGCCCTTTTCTATTTCCCATACAAACGTTTTCTAGAGTCAATTTGAACTTTATTGCTTTTCAATAAAGTTCATATTAAATTATAATCACTCACTGTTGTCTAAGCAATTTAGGTGTGTTCCTAACGTCAAAAATTCAATTTGCAATTTATTACCGTTGCATAAAGTTCAAATTCAATCATATCTATGAAAATAGTCTTCGCGTGCGCTTTGGAGGATCTAATGTCGCGTTCCGAAAATAAACAAAAGTGAATCGCAAACGCGACAAAAAATAGTATTATTATTAGTAGTACTGATTTCCAATTAATTTGGTCGGCTTCGCGAAACTTAATTTTAGTTAACTTCAGTTGTAACTGTAACAGATTATTTTTTTAAGTTTGATAAATCTTAAGTTTTGTCACAAATTAAGTTTCTGAACACAACCATAATATTTGACATTAGATTTGACAACCAACTAATATGTCAATCATTCTGTCGCACTTCAGAACACGGAGATTTATGGCTAGATAAACTCAAAAAAATAAATAAAAAAATCAGAACACGGAAAAAAGTATTACGATTGACGATATTGTGTTACGTTCATGGTTACGATATTCTATGAGTGCATCCTTCTATCTTTGTGAGTGGCGATTACCTCTACGTACGCGAGAACTTTCTTTACTTTTGTTGATATTTTGTGATACTGTGTTGTGTGTGTGACACTTTACTGTTAAGTGAGCGAGAAATTTTCTCACTTTGATTAATTACGTTACGATGCCGAGGAGAAGACGACCTGACTTAGGTCGTCGCAGTCAATCAAATCTGCGAAGTGTCACCTCACGTGCTAACCGCACTGATGACCAGAGACAGACAGATCAAGAAAATAGTCGTATTGCTATGTCAGAATTGCGTTATTTAGTGAGTGACAATGAAGTGGATAGGCTTAGAATGCAACAAGTTCGTGCACATCAAACACAACAACAGTGAGCTCGACATAATGAAATTGAGCGAATCCGCAGACGCAGTGCTGCTGTGATTCTTGAACGAGCTGCATTCCACTATGATCCGGCAATTGATTATTGTGCCGACAAATCGGTAACAATTGGGGAAATGAAAATAATTTGTAAATATTGTAAGGCGTTAAAATACACTGGTGAATCTACTGGATTATGTTGTGCTGGAGGCAAAGTAAAATTACCACAATTGGTCCCACCACCAGATCCTTTACGCTCTTTAGTTTCTGGGATTGGAAATGATTCTAAGCACTTCTTGGCCAACATTCAGAAATATAACAACTGTTTCCAGATGACATCATTTGGCGCTACACATATTATACAGGACAATTTCATGCCCACTTTCAAGGTATTAATCCAGAATATTTTTTTATAATATTCAAGTTTGTACTAAAATATATATACAGCCTGTAATGAAAGGGGGTATCAACCCTCAAGGAGGTGAATGTGCTCATGAAACTCAACAACTTTCCCCAAAGAACATAGGTCGAAATATGAAAAAAAAAAATTTGGCCCTCCCATAGTAAATCAATCAGCTGGTAGTCAGTTTTGTAAGGGAGGCCCAAATTTTTGTTCTCTTTATTTGTTTTGTCAAATGTTCTTTGGGGAAAGTTGTTGAGTTTCATGAGCACATTCACCTCATTAAAGGTTGATACTCCCCTTCCGTTACACGCTGTATATATGAAATAATTAATGGACAAAATTTAAAATATTACAGATAGAAAGACAAATTTATCACTTACTGGGGGCACTGTTACCACTACCTGATGCAGATCATCAATTTTTACAAATTTATTTTATGGGCAATTCAGATGCGGAAGTTGATAATCGTTGTGCTCACAATCCAACAGCGAAGAGAACCATTGTCCAAGAATTACAAATGTTTCTTCATCAGAATAACAATTTAGTAAACATGTTCAAAATAGCATTGGATCGGATGCCATCTGATAGCCATAATATTATCATTCGAGCTGACAAAACACCTGCCGGTGAACACACAAGGAGGTTTAATTCACCTACCATTGATGAAGTGGCTGTTGTCATGGTGGGAGAAAATTTACAATCTAGAGATATTGTGCTTCATCATCGGAATAGTGATTTAAAACGTGTATCTGAAACACACAGGAGCTATGATGGATTACAATATCCTTTGATCTTCTGGCAGGGGGAAGATGGATACCATTTTAATATCAAAATGGTAAATCAAGTAACAGGTAAATAAATTGAGCAGGATTAAATAATATTTTTAAATTCAATTCATCTCATCAAGTAACATTTATCATTTTTGATTCCAGGTGCTGAAACCAACAAAAAAGTTAGTGCTATGAATTTCTATTCATACAGACTCATGATCCGTCAAGGTGAAATAAATCATATTTTGATGTGCAACGACTTTTTCATCAGTTTGCAGTTGACATGTATGTCAAAATTGAGACTGAACGATTAACATTCATTCGTTTGAACCAACGACAGCTACGATCAGAGGAATACATTCATCTCCGCGATGCTATAAATGCCGATGGCAATGTGAATAATGTAGGAAGAATGACAATTTTGCCAGCCACTTATATAGGAAGCCCACGCCACATGCACGAATATGCTCAGGATGCTATGTCATATGTTAGGCATTATGGCCGCCCAGATTTATTTGTTACATTCACATGTAACCCAAATTGGACCGAAATAAAGAGGGAATTGCTACATAGCCAAACACCAGTTGTTAGACATGACATAATTGCCAGAGTTTTTAAACAAAAATTAAAATCTCTGATGAATTTCTTAATAAAGCATTGTGTGTATGGCAGAGTCCGTTGTTGGATGTACTCTGTAGAATGGCAAAAGCGTGGATTGCCACATGCGCACATTTTACTCTGGTTAGTGGACAAAATAAGGCCAAATGAGATTGATTCCATAATTTCAGCTGAAATTCCAGATGAAACAGTTGACACAAAATTGCATGCAGTAGTTACCAAACACATGATACATGGACCTTGCGGACTTTTCAACTACAATTCACCCTGTATGGTCGACGGCAAGTGTTCCAAGCGATACCCAAGAGACCTGCTTGCTGAAACCATAACGGGAAATGATGGATACCCATTGTATCGTCGGCGATCAGTTGCGGACAATGGGCAATCGGTAGTTGTGAAGGTAAGAGGACAAAATGTTGATGTAGACAATCGTTGGATTGTGCCATACTCGCCAATATTGTCCAAAGCTTTTGAGACTCACATCAATGTGGAATATTGTAACTCTGTAAAGTCGATAAAGTACATATATAAATATGTTAACAAAGGCAGCGATATGGCTGTCTTCGCTGTAACCAATGCAAATGATGAAATATCACAGTACTAGATGGGGCGCTATGTAAGTAGCAACGAAGCAATTTGGCGTATATTTTCATTTGCGATCCATGAAAGATACCCTACAGTAGTCCATTTGGCGGTCCATTTAGAAAATGGTCAACGAGTTTATTTTAATGAATCGAACGCGGCAGACAGAGCGGCACGTCCACCATCGACAACATTAACAAGTTTCTTCACAGTCTGTCAAACTGATGATTTTGCTCGCACTTTGCTGTATGCTGACATGCCACGCTATTACATATGGAATGCATCATCGAAATCGTTTCAGCGTCGAAAACAAGGAACACCAGTTGAAGCTGACACCAAATGTATTTGCTTCAGACGCTCTGGGTCGCATCTACACAGTACATCCAAATAACGATGAATGTTATTATTTGCGATTGTTGTTGGTGAATGTTCGTGGTCCGACATCATTCAAACAACTGAGGACAGTTAATGGACAGCTGTGTGCGACTTACCGTGAGGCATGCCAACTATTACATTTACTTGAGAACGATTCGCACTGGGATGATACGCTCAAGGATTCCGTAATATCTTCATCGCCGTATCAAATTCGTACATTGTTTGCGATTATCATATCGACATGTTTCCCCTCGAATCCAAAAGATTTGTGGGTTAAGTATAGAGATGACATGTCTGAAGATGTTTTGCATCGTGTGCGCCGTGGAACTTTGAATCCTACACTACAAATGACTGAAGAAATTTACAATGAGACATTGATCATGATAGAAAATATGTGTTTATTGATAGCAAATAAAGTATTGTCGTGTTTGGGAATGACAGCACCCAATCGTCATATGCACGATGCATTAAATCACGAGTTGCAAAGGGAACAACAGTACGACATTGAAGCATTGGCCGAAACAGTTCGTACAAATGTTCCACAATTAAATCAACAACAAAGAATTGCGTACGACACTTTGATAGAAGCTGTGAACAGTGGATCTGGTGGAATTTATTTTCTTGATGCTCCCGGAGGAACCGGAAAAACATTCTTAATTTCATTGCTTTTGGCGAGGCTCAGATCGCGAAATGATGTTGCTCTAGCGTTGGCTTCATCTGGAATAGCTGCGACTCTGCTAGAAGGCGGACGAAATGCGCATTCTGCCTTGAAATTACCATTAAACATGCAAATCACCGAAACACCAATTTGCAACATCGCCAAAAATAGCGCAATGGCCAAGATCCTACAGGTATGCAAATTAATTGTTTGGGATGAATGCACAATGGCCCATAAGAGGTCACTGGAGGCGCTGGACAGAATATTGAAAGATCTTCGTGACAACCAAAATATTTTTGGTGGGGCCATTATTCTGTTGTCAGGTGATTTTCGTCAGACTCTTCCAGTTATTCCCCGATCAACTGTTGCTGATGAACTAAATGCATGCCTAAAATCATCGAATTTGTGGCAGTATGTAAAGACACTCCAATTAACAACTAACATGCGAGTATTTTTGCAACATGATGAAACTGCAAATGTGTTTGCGAAGCAGTTGTTAGATATTGGAAATAATAAAGTTGCAATGGACACCTCGACCGGATTCATCACATTACCCACAGATTTCTGTCACATCACAGATTCAAAAGAGGAGCTTATTCAGCGTGTTTTCCCAGATATAGCGCAAAAGTTCAATAACCATAATTGGCTTGGTGAACGAGCAATATTGGCAGCGAAAAATAAAGATGTCGAGGATCTCAATGCGACCATTCAGAATTTTCTTCCAGGACAGTTGGTTTCCTTCAAATCAGTCGACACCGTTATGAACCAGGATGACGTAGTCAACTATCCCACGGAGTTTTTAAATTCACTGGAATTGCCTGGATTACCACCTCACAATTTGCAGTTAAAAGTAGGATCAGTTGTCATCATGCTGCGTAACATTAATCAACCTCGACTATGCAATGGAACAAGACTGGCTGTGAAAAAGCTGATGAATAACGTTATTGAGGCAACAATCATAAAAGGAAAATACAAAGGAGAGGATGTCTTGATCCCGCGAATACCGATGATTCCAACGGATTTACCATTCGATTTTAAACGCTTACAATTTCCAGTACGTCTGGCCTTTGCGATGACAATAAATAAATCGCAAGGACAGTCTTTAGAAGTTTGCGGAATCAACTTGGAGTTTCCCTGTTTCACGCATGGACAATTATACGTCGCGTGTTCGCGCGTAGGAAAACCATCTTCTTTGTTTATTTACGCACCACAAAACAAAACAAAAAATATAGTTTATGAGCAAGCTTTAAATTGATTAACAAACTGTATCATAACAGTGTGTGTCTGTTAAAAAAATTTAAACCTTATAAATAGCCAGTATTTCAGGAAAACTCTGTTTTTTTTTAAGTAAGCAACTTGATGTGTCGAAAATAATAATAAAACTTCATGCTTCATTAAAAAATGCTTAATGATTTCTTATATTTACGCGAACACTACACATGATTAAAACTACTTTTACGGATTTTATCGCGTTTATTTTTACTTTTTATTTTTAATTCCCGACGTTTCGGGCGCTTTCCAGCACCCATGGTCACGGGGGACTGAGATGACTGACGTCCCGATGTCATTGTTAAACCCGGAGTACCTTCAGCTTTTTTTTAACCATAAACATAAACAATAATTAAAAAAGCTGAAGGTACTCCGGGTTTAACAATGACATCGGGACGTCAGTCATCTCAGTCCCCCGTGACCATGGGTGCTGGAAAGCCCCCGAAACGTCGGGAATTAAAAAATAAAAAGTAAAAATAAACGCGATAAAATCCGTAAAAGTAGTTTTAATCATAAAAAAATGCTTTTTTATTCAATACGTTTTGTTTGTTTTGATATTAATTTATACAAAAGTTTAGGTCTTTTATTTATAGATTGAGGCAGTACGAAGTCTGCCGGGTCAGCTAGTTAAAAATAGAACCCTATTGCATGTACTGGTTTATATAGAGAACCAGAATAATCTGAATTTATGAGACATTTAATCTTAAATCTAAGCCATTATAACATATCACAGTCACTTACCCTCTGATGAAAAGTTAGCTCGTTTGCCAATGTAACGCTAAAAAGATAAAAGATTACATAAAATACTTAATGCACAGTGAACTTTACTAAAGTGTTCAAAGACTCTTAGTAATCTATTATTAGCTTCCAAAGTTTATTGAATTGACAAAATTTCAGAATTATGAAATATAAATTTTCGTATATAACATATAACATAAACACTCACGCCTGTCACCCAGAGAGGTAGGCAGAGACTACAGATTTCCATTTGGCACGATCCTGACACATGACCAAACCACCGAAGCATTCCTTTCTCAATCCTGGTCACAACATCATCTTGCAAACCACACTCTTCTCTTATTACATAATTTCTTACCCTGTCATTCAGATTCAGCCCTAACATACTCCTTAACGACCGCATTTCTACTGCGTTTATTCTACTCTCGTGCTTCTTCTGCCACACCCAACTTTCACTACCATACGTTAAAGTAGGAACCAACACAGCATTGTGAATTGCCATACGTGCCTTTTTCGACACATTTTGACTCTTCACAATAGAGTGCAAGGCCCCATTTACTCTATTTCGCGCATTCACTCGCCGTTCTATATCCTTATCATATCTCCCATCCCTGCTAAATACGCAGCCCAAATATACAAACTCATCTATTTGCTCGATCAACTCCCCTTCTATTCTTATTTCACAAATCGTTTTACTTTCTTCTCTTTCAAAAACCATAACCTTCGTCTTACTTGCGTTCACTTTCATACCCCTTTCTTTTAATGATCCGTTCATTAATGTAACCATCATTTGCAACTCGGCCGCCGACGACGCAAGAATGACTTGATCATCGGCGTACAAAAGGCATTTGACGGTTAACTCACCCATTCTTAATCCGCATTCTTCAACTTTCAAATTTTACAAACAACTGTCCATAAATAGGTTGAACAGCCACGGGGTAGCCACACAGCCCTATCTGACACCTTCATGGATGTCAAACCAGTCCGAGTAGATCCCGTTGATCCTAACACAAGCACTAGAGTCCCTATAAAGAGACTCCAATGCCTGTATCAAGCCAGCGCTCAACCCAAATGAGTTCAGTGTTTGCCATAGCAAATCCCTATCCACTCTGTCATAGGCCTTTTCCAAGTCCATGAACGCACAAAAACCTTTTGGTTTTTGGCCAGAAACTTCTCCGCAATCATGCGCATGGAAAAGACTTGATCTGTACATCCCATTCCCTTTCTAAATCCCGCTTGCACATCCCAAATTTTTCCATCAGTTTCTTTCATGACCCTTTCAATCAGTACCTTAGCGTACAGTTTTCCCACAATGCTAAGAAGGCTGATGCCACGGTAGTTTTTACAGTCCTGCTGCGACCCTTTTCCTTTATATACTGGGACTATCACGGCTTTGCACCAGTCTACCGGTACCCGCTTCAGTTCCCAGCATAAATTAAACAAGGTGTGCAGCAGGCCTGCCACCACCTCCTCTCCAGCCCTTAGCATTTCGAGTGAAACTCTATCATATCCGGGCGCCTTACCCGCTTTCATGCTTTTCATTGCTTTCATTATTTCACCTATACTTATCTCGCTACCTCTTTCCTCTTCTTTCGGAGTTTCTACTTCACTTAGTACACATGTTGTCTCCTCACTCATAAACACGCTTTCAAAATATTCCTTCCATCTCTTTAAACTCAAAACTTCATTATTCTGAATATAGCCATTCTCGTCTCTTATAGTATTCATCATAGGCTCTTTTGAATGTCCCCTGGCAGTTCTTACCAGTTTCCAGAACATTTTAATATTTACCTGGAAGTTATCCGATATTCTTCTATCATTCTTATCCGTTCTTGCTTTTTTCTTTCAACTACTTCTTTTACTCTCTTATTAAGATGTCTAAAGACTGCCTTTTTTCTTTCAATATCATCATTCGTACCGCTAAAATTATCAGCCTTTGTTGCTAGTTGCTAACGCCTGAATAGACCATTAATTCGGCATAAAAACAAATAATGATCCGTTCCTACATTAGAACCCCGGTAAACCCTTGTATCCACCACTGCGCCCCTCAATCTTTCATCCACAATTATGAAATCTATCATGCTTCTATCGTCACCTCTTTCCCAAGTATACATATGAATCCTCTTGTGGCGAAAGCAAGTGTTCGTCACAAAAAGATTCTTTTCCATACATACGGTGAGGAGACTTTCACCATTCTCTTTTATACTTTCATCACCAGACGTTCCCAATATCCTTTCATAACCAAGCCTCCTCACCCCAACCCTTCCATTAAAATCTCCTAGCATAATAATATTTTCATTTCCCTTACACTTCATTAACACCATCCTTACCATTTCCCAAAACTGCTCTCGGTTATAAGTGGGCTTAGACATGTCTGGGGCGTAGACCCCTAACACGAACAACTTCTTTAAGCCCACTTTCATTCGTATCCATAGCAGCCTTGGGCTTACACATTCATACTCTTTCACACATTGGCCCATTTTTTCTGAAAGGATGATACCTACTCCCTGGCATGCCCGCTCGATCTCTTCTACACCAGACCAGTATGCGGTATACATGCCATGTGTAGTGACATCCTTCCCCTTCCTTTTCGTCTCATTTACGCATAACACATCTATTCCTCTATCATACATCATATCGCATACTTCATCCATTTTATCATTCATTGCCCCATATACATTCAACGTAGCCAGACGGGCCTCTGCAATCCACTTTTCGCCTCTCCGGGAGACAGAACGTGACGGGTGGCGAACCTCGTCGCCGGTTTTCCTCCCGGAGATTCTTCGCACCCCTGCCCCATTAAAGGGGCGCCGGGAACTCGGGGGCCATTTCCTTTATTTGGTTAGTCATGGTGCGAAATATGGGGTAGTATATTTTACGCCGTTACCACAGCGTGGAGCCGAGTATGTGCTATCGGCTTGTCGCTCATTTAGCACCACCCGGGGGACACGTGTAGGGTGGGCCTAGGAACAGGTGGTCAAAGCCTACGGACGCGAGCGACTTATCCCCCTTTTTCGTATATAATAAACATTGTGTAATTTTTGATTCAAGTCTAAAGGTGTGTATATAAACGAGTATAATATGTGATAACCGTACTTACGGTTATATTGTGATTATTAAATACATTCTATTAATATGCGGAAATTAGTTATAAGTCATATATTTCTTTATCCGTTACTCTAATTCGAACTTAAAAGGTTAACAGGTTTTCACTCCTGGGATTCAGATTACATTTAAAATACTAATTACAATTTAAAATCCGTGGGCATTACATTTCAAAAGGTTCGAACTGTCAAAAGCAAAAGCAAAATCTGTACATCCAATTTTTCATTCTTATATTTGGCAGTCGATTTTATTGAATTTACAGTAAAAATATTGATAAACATTTTATAAAATAAGTGTGCAGTTATAGTAATATTTTTTTGGATTTTAGACATAATATTCAACTTTTAAAAATTTTTCTGCTTAGTCGCTAATTCTATTCTCTTTTTTTGTTTCTTACTTGTGACTCAGGATAAATTCTAGAAATGAAACCCACATTGGTTGTGATGAATTAGTAAAGTTATGGTTTCCATAGTTTTTGAATAATTATTAGCGGCTTTTACCCATAACATACATTATTTACTTGTCTCAGGTTAATCTCCTACGAAAAAACGCTTTCGTGCAACCTCCTCCCTAAATTCAGTGCCCTTCTTTGCTTACCATTAGCCTCTCAAACCCCAACGGACGGAATACGGCTGCGGTCGCATGCGAGCAAAGATATTCCGTCAAATCTCTAGCGGTTTCATGAGAATGTACCCACCTACAGCACTTTAACCCTTAAAAACCTATATTTACAGACTACTTTTCTATAAAGAAGTTTGACATCATAGGCTCAATGTGAAACTTCCTATCCTCTAATGCAATAAAAATAAGTTAATTGGTTTTTTATTTATAACCTACGTTCATTTCGTACGCCCATTTCGTGTGTCGTGTTATTGTGTTGATTATTAGATTTTTGTAATGTTTTATTAGTGTTTAGTATAGTGTTTTATTATAAAATTGTCACTACACGCTTGTTTAACCTCACAAACCCCTAGCGGCCTCATGAGACCGCACCCACCCTTGGCCTAACCTAACCCATAAAAACTTATATTTAGAAACTACTTTCCTATAAAGAAGTTTGGCATTATAGGCTCAATGTGAAATTTCCTATCCTCTAATGGAATAAAAACGACGCCAACTGTTCAGTGATGTCTCAGTGATCGCAAGGGTGAAAACTGGCGACGATCACCGAATGGTTAGAGGCACACTG
This sequence comes from Parnassius apollo, assembly GCA_907164705.1. Taxonomy (NCBI): domain Eukaryota; kingdom Metazoa; phylum Arthropoda; class Insecta; order Lepidoptera; family Papilionidae; genus Parnassius; species Parnassius apollo. The sequence goes on from CAJQZP010000851.1 coordinate 9,515,902, forward strand.
AACCTAAATGTTAAGTTGGAGAGGTCTCGTCTAATGAAGTTAACGCTCCGTCCCCCTCGTGCTCTAATCCAGAATCCCGAAACCTTTCAGCTCGAGTTACAAAACCGCTTTCAGTGCCTAGAGGATTGCAATGCAGTGGACGATATGAATGACAAGCTCGTGGAAACTGTCCATGTGGTCGGAGCTAAGTTCTGCAAGACCCGCCGCAGAAGAACACAAAAACTCTCCAATCACACTCTTAATCTCATGGCTGTTAGACGGGAGATGAGGCTGCAATCGTCAACAGATTTGGCAGCATACAGGCAACTGAACAGACAGATCTCCAAATGCATGCGGCGAGACTTACGCAACTTTAATACTGCTCGTATTAAAGAAGCGATCGAGCGGAACCAGGGCTCCAAAGTCTTTTGCCAGATATCTGTCTGCCAGAAAGAGCCAACTGTCAAGGCTGAAGACTGAGTGTGGCAGCATCGTTTCCGGGACACCTGAGATTTTGAGTGAGATTGAGAGGTTCTATGGACAGCTGTACACATCATCGTTGGAGCCACACGCAAGTGTGAGTAACGATCCAAGAGCAAGTCTTATCCGACACTATTCCGATGATATACCGGACGTCAGTCTGAGCGAGATTAGAATGGCTCTCCACCACCTTAAAAACGGCAAGGCCCTGGGCAAGGATGGAATTACAGCGGAGCTTCTGAAAGCGGGTGGAACACCGGTACTTGAAGTCCTTCAGAAGCTCTTCAATTCCGTCCTCCATGGTGGCACTACTCCGGAGGCGTGGAGCAGAAGCGCGGTGGTCTTGTTCTTTAAGAAAGGCGACAACGCTCTCTTGAAGAACTACAGACCGATTTCCCTTCTGAGCCGCGTCTACGTGCTGTTTTCGAGAGTCATTACGAATCGTCTCGCACGCAGACTCGACGACTTCCAGCCTCCCGAACAAGGCGGTTTCCGAAAAGGCTTCAGTACCATAGATCACATACATACCCTTCGGCAAATTGTACAGAAGTCCGAAGAGTACAATCTGCCACTTTGCCTGGCGTATGTGGACTATGAGAAAGCCTTTGATTCCGTCGAAATTTGGGCGGTGCTACAGTCTCTTCAGCGGTGCCTAGTTGACTGTCGGTATATTGAAGTGCAGAAGTGTTTGTACAGTAGGGTTACGATGGCTATCCGAGCACGGAACCAGAGTACGAAACCTATCCAACTGCAGAGAGGTGTAAGACAGGGTGATGTTATATCCCCGAAACTCTTCACCGCTGCGTTGGAAGACGTTTTCAAGCTACTGGACTGGAAAGGATACGGTATTAACATCAATGGCGAGTACATCACTCACCTTCGATTTGCCGACGATATAGTCCTTATGGCAGAATCGCTGGACGACCTTAGAACTATGCTCAATGACCTCAATGGTGTCTCCCAACGGATAGGTCTTAAGATGAACATGGACAAAACAAAGATCATGTTTAATGTCCATGTCACACCTATGCCGGTAGTTGTTGGGAGCACTATCCTCGAAGTTGTTGACGAGTACGTTTACCTGGGACAAATAGTCCGACTAGGTAAGAGAGGTCAATCGACGGATTCAACTCGGCTGGGCAGCGTTCGGGAAATTACGACACATCTTCTCGTCAGGTATACCTCAATCTCTGAAAACTAAAGTGCGTGTTGCCAGTGATGACTTACGGATCTGAGACGTGGTCCTTCACCGCTGGCCGTATGAGGTCAAGGAGCTATGGAGAGGGCTATGCTCGGAGTTTCACTGCGTGATAGACTCAGAAATGAGGATATCCGCAGTAAAATCAGAGTGACCGACATAGCCCAACGGATTAGTAAGCTGAAGTGGCAATGGGCCGGCCATATAGCTCGAAGAACCGATAACCGATGAGGAAGAAAGGTTCTCGAGTGGCAGCCTCGTACCGGTAGGCGTAGTGTAGGGCGACCCCCACTAGATGGAGTGACGACCTGGTAAGACATGCAGGAAGTCGATGGCTCAGGACCGTGCTTTGTGGCATTACTTGGGGGAGGCCTATGTTTAGCAGTGGACTTGTGAAGGGCTGTAATGATGATGATGATGATGATGATGAATGGAATAAAAAGTAGTTAGTTTATGGTTTTTTATTTATAATCTACATTTATTTCGTACGCCTATTTCGTGTGGCCTGTTATCGTGTTGATATTTGGATTTTTCTAATGTTTTATTAGTGTTTAGTATAGTGTTTTATTATAAAATTGTTACAAAAGTTTTTGTGTGAATATAATTTACGTAAATAATTTTTACGTAAATAATTTTTACGTAAATAATTTCGAGTAATATACAGAAATAATTGTGATATTTAAGCTGCCGTTCTGTGCTTGGTAAGTACATTAATATAGAAATACAATTAAAATCTATTTGTAATGAAGTTAAAGAATTAAAACAAGTAATATAACATAATAAATAAACAGAAACAAGTATTATATTGAAATTTATAATGAATATATAGGACAATTTCAAGGTTAGGTTATTTTTAGCCACACCGCAAACGACGCGAAGCAAGCGCGCGATGTTGGTCATTTTAGCTGGCGTCTGAGGGGTTAACCCTTAAACAAAGGATACTGATGTCATATTTGTCTTATTAGTTGAGGTTTTGACCTAATCACAGTACTACCACTGCTTTGATGTTGAACAAAAATTACATAAAATGCTATGGATGAGCGGAAGTTAAGAGTGGTAATGCTTGTTGAGTTTTCAAATACTTTTAACAGAGTTGACCATGAATTCCTTATTACATTTCTCACTCATCTAACCTTTTCAGCCCCAGTATCAGTTGTTGTTCTTTTATCCAATTATTGTAGCGGCCAGTGGGAAAGTTTAGTGAAACATATGTATGCAGCAAGGCGGTATACTTTTTTCTCTTTTGTTTTCTATGTTCATATTCGAGCATTTCAGTTCGTTATTGCTCGAACTATTTGTATGCTGACGTTTTTAAGTTTTATGTGCAAACAAGTGTTAATGATCTTAACGATAGTGTCAATAAACTCAACTATAATCATAAATGTATAAAGTATTGGTCGGATAGATTTGCAGATAGCATTGCAGTTAGTTCATTAAAAAGTAAAGTAATGATTATAGATAGCCAAAATTTATTACGGAAAATTTTTCTATTGCGTTACATTGGCGAGTTCAAGTTGATAAAAAAGCCATTTTGTGCCTATGGTCGTCAATATAATGGTTTCAATTTAAAATTTGACATTGCTTATTATTGTACACGCTGATGTGTGTTGTTGAACACAAACTCTTCTGGAATAGTTGGGAGCGCCTTCTAACAATTATATTCATAGCCATATTCTGCGGCTCACATGGCTTTTCGTTTAAACCAGGCAAATTTTTCAACCTTATATTATTTTAAATGATCCTAAATCACATTTAAAAAAACTTCTAATATATTCATTTTATTCATGACCGAGTACCCCACACTGTTTCCACAAAAGTCTGAAATTCATATTCCATGTTCCTGTGATTAATATGGAATTATTAGTAATATCCAGATAGTTATAAAATGCAATATGAGTAGCTAATATGATAAAAACTATTGAAATAATTAATAATATGACCAGGCTTTCAGATCAGTAAAGTCCGTTACTTATTGGGCAGAGCAATAAAAAAGAATATCATCATCATCATCATCATTACAGCCATTTACAAGTCCACTGCTGAATATAGGCCTCCCCCAAGGTATGCCACAAAGCACGGTCCTGAGCCACCTGCATCCATCGACTTCCTGCATATCTTACCAGATCGTCACTCCATCTATTGGGGGGGGGGTCGCCCCACACTCGTCTACAGGTACGAGGCTGCCACTCGAGAACCTTTTTTCCCCAACGGTTGTCGGTTCTTCGAGCTATATGGCCGGCCCATTGCCACTTCAGCCTACTAATCCGTTGGGCTATATTGGTCACTCTGGTTCTACTGCGGATATCCTCATTTCTAAGTTTATCATGCAGAGAAACTCCGAGCATAGCCCTCTCCATAGCTCGCTGAGCGACTTTGAGCGTCCTCATACGGCCAGCAGTGAATGAAAAGGAACCAGACAAACGTAAACTAAGAAACAGAAGGGAGGAATCGAGGCTTCTCTCGATCCGGCCTCCTATAACGCCTACGTTGGGTTCGGGAACAACGTATGTGATCTCCGCAACGGAGTAACACACAAGGGCGATAACCTCTTCCTTTTCAGAAAATAGGTTCAGGCGGGGATTATGGGTCTTCCGAAGTCGTCCCGGTCCCAACGCCTTAATTCTTCGATATGGACTGTACCACTTTAAGGGGAGAATTCCTTGGGAATAAAACAGCAATTATCTTCAAACCGTTCCGTGAGAGAGTAATTACTTTTCCCTATCACTTCCCTATACTTTTTCTTTATTTTTCTTATTGACTGCTGGTCTTGCACTTTTTACTGAACTACCGCGAAGCTAAACGCGAAAGTGAGCCGCGCCATTTGTGCGCTTGCGCAACTCAATTACATCAATTTGTACTATCACTCTCTCACGGTTTGCTCAATAACTTTATTTGTATAAGACATACATTTATACAATTTACTTATAAAGATAGCACAAAAAAGAATATCTATACTACGATATACATTACATTTTCATATCACAAAACATCCTTTATTTATTTAACAAAATATGCTTATTTTACTCACATGTTCAAAGTTGGAATTTCTTAAATATTTAACATAGAAAGTTAAAACAATGTTTTCCACTTGAAATCATACATATCTTAACTAATACAATAGTTTAATTTACACTTTCTCTATACATTTCACTATTAAAACACTTTTAAATTTCTTATACAAAACTATCATTATTTCACTTATTCCCAGGAATTTTCACATAAAATAACACAGAATTCACCTCTTTTACACGTACAATCAATCTGAAATGTTTTAGAAGTCATTTTACATAAATTGCTGAAGTTTGTAAATATTTAAATTTCTACATATTTGGCCTCCTAAGTACGTGGCTAGCGTGCGTCTATGACCTCACACTATTTGAACAACTAACTTTTGCACGGCTATCGACTATCAGTAAAAATGGAAAGTTTAGTATACACTAATATCAACAATACTAGGTGAATAAATGATTCTACTCAATTCTCAAACGCCGAATACTATTTCTAATCAGATTCTTATCAGTTATCATGTTTCTTATCAAACAATATAAGTGAATGTTTTCATAAATCAATCATAGAAAATAGGCATTTGTTTTCATACAAAACATATCAAACACATATAAGACAATACTTATGCAATTAATTTCCATTAATTCTACTTATGCACAGCGATCATCTCGACCGGGGAACAAATCCTGGTCTCTAACTTTATTTTAATATTTCTTTAAATTAACATTATTGGAAAGATGATTTCAACCGGGGAACAAATCCGGTAACATAATTTATATCTTAAAAATTCCCTATATGAATTTATTAAGAGATATTACTAAGAAAACGATAAACTATTCCGGCCTGGGAGTCGAAGAGATCGAGATTCAACTAAGCATTTTCTTATCGGAATATTGTTGCTTGATAATTTGTTTTTAGAAGCTATTCGTAATCGGTTAACTAATAAATTGAAATATTCTTATAGGCGCGTCGCCAACAATCTCCCCCCCGTGCATCAGCACCATCATTTGGGAGGCGTCGCGGGTACCAGGACTATTATTCTGGATGTAGGTCTCCTCAAGATACCTGTGCTAGTAATGACGTCAACCACTCTAGTGTGATCGTCTGGTCCCGGTAGCGTCCTACTAATCTTGCTTTTCGGCCACGTATTTCGTGGCAATGAATGATCTATTATCGAGACAATATCACCTTCTTTAGGCTCCATAAACTTTCCGTTATTACCTGTTCGAGGTATTAAAGTAGGCATGTACTCTTTTAGCCATCTTGTCTAAAAATGGTCGGCTAACCTCTGTGCAGATTTCCAATTGAGTTGACCCGTCAGATGTTGCTCTAAAAATAATCCAGGTGGTCGATCACCACATGAGCGCCCCAGAAGAACCCTCTTCTTATGTGTGTTATTCTAATATGTGTCAAACCCTCTTCAGGACTATCCATACTGAATGTTACCAGAGGTCTGGAATTTACAGTATGCTCTGCTTCTAAAAGCAACGAATGCAGAACCTCCTCTCGCGGGCTCCTTTCTTTGAGCGTAGCGGTCAACGCAATTTTAATTGATCTTACTAACCTCCCCCAGGCGCCACCCATGTGCGGTGCTCCCGGAGGTATAAATTTCCATTTAATATATTTTTTAAATGACTCATTTTTCATGCCCTCATAGCATTTTTTCGCATGCTTTCAAGCATTTTATTTCCAAATGAAAACACTCGTCTTGAACGAACTTCCAAATTAATAATTCAGCTTTTTTCAAGAGCGCTATGTCCAACGCGCTATTGGGTCCTTTAACCGACTTTGCTAAAACTTCGTTGGAACACATAACCGACTTTTCGGCTGCGTTGTCGGGTCCTTTAACCGACTTTCTTAAACTCTTGAATTTTTCTACCGCTTGTAAGGTGCGTGTAGTTGCCCCAAGGAATTTCTTAAAGCTGCTAAATCGTTCATAGTCGGGTAGACTTAACGGTTCTTGCTTTCTCAGCGCATTTACGCCTTTTGGCGATTTTTCTTCACCTGTTTCTAAGCTATTTATGGTGTCCACTTCTTTGGACCATAAATCAGGACTTTTCCTGAGGACTTCAGGTACTTGAAACCAGCGACGACTTACATCGAAGGTGGAAGGAAAATTTCTAGTGGCGTCGTCTGCCACGTTTTGTGACGTTGGAACCCATCGCCATTCACATGGTTTACTGTGATCTTCGATCTCAGCCAATCGATGAGCAACGAATGGTATAAAAGCGCGAGGATCTGACTTAATCCACGCTAACACTATACGTGAGTCCGTCCAAAATACTCTCTCGGATATCTCGTACTTGCTCTCTTCAATAACTGATGCAGCTAATCTGCTGCCCATAAGAGCTGCTTGCAATTCAAGCCTTGGAACAGAATTGGTTTCAGCGGCGCTACTCTTGCCTTTGCGGCGATCAGCGTAATCTGCCTTTCTCCTAGCTCGTCCGTGGTGACGTAATACACTGCGGCGGCGTATGCTTTCTCACTAGCATCCGTGAAAGTGTGTAACTCTCCCTTGCCGACGCCTTCAGCAACGGGTCTAGGTACTTCTAAATGATCTAATTTCTTCACTTCCGATATCCATTTACAAAATAACACGTGTAATTCGTATGTAACTTCTTCATACCAAGAGATTCCTGTCCTTCATACTTGCTGGATCAGCGACTTCCCTTGAATCGTTATGGGTGATGCGAGTCCCAAAGGATCGAAGACCGACATCACAGCACTAGTTATCTCCCTCTTTGTAGGCGGTCGTAAACCTTCCATCACCTCTTCCGGTGTGTTACGAAGACTTATGGAGAAATTTATTATATCCCGTTTGACCCCGATACCACGTGCGTGGGGAAATGGAAATATGGTTCGCTTTCTCTGCGTAACCGTTAACGATGAGATTTTCAATTTGCTTCTCATATTCTTTTTTTCAACTCGCTATTTTTGTCGAGCTTCTTTTCGATATTAAACAGGCGACTTTCAACCTGCGCTCTCTTCGACGGCATGCACTCATTATCTGTGCACCATAACAAAGCAGTCTCGTACCTATTATTAGGTATACGACGTACCGTTTTGCTCAAAATATTTAAAGCTCGTTCTTCTGGGTCGTTCATGGGCTTTCGCGCAGACACTCCCAGAGATTCCAAATTAAAATAATCTTTGATCAACTTATCCATGTCTTCCTACTTCTTCGTGGAATTATGGTTAACAATCTTGACTGGTTTAATGCCACCCGATATGTGACCATGTAAAACCCATCCAAGTTTAGTGAGCGATGCTACAGGTAGGTTCTTACCTCCTGAAATTAATTCACGAGTAACTATGAGATGCCAATTCTCCTGGCCAATTAATATGGTAGGTCTGGACCTCTCATAAATCAACTCGTCCTTAATCGGGGTCAAATGAGAACACCGTTGCAATAATTCTCGACTCACTGACTGCGGAGAAAGGTTAAGTGACTTAATTGTTTGTACACTTATCTCTTTTAAGTCGTTCGAGTAAATGCCTTTTATCTTAACGTTTAAGCGATACGAACTGTCGTCGTTAATTCGCTTACCTCCCACGGCTTCAATACGTAATTCTTCTTTACGTCCGCGAGGCGCTAACTTCTGAGCCATCCACTCCTCTATGAGTGTCATGGTTGATCCTTCATCAAGAAGAGCTGTGGTCTTGACCTTTCCTTTAGGTCCATACAACTCGACCGGTATAATATTTAAGTATGCACATGCCAGTGCATTCACTGTACTAACAGTTGTAATTTGAGCCTCTTTACCCCCCTCGTCCCCTTGCGGCGAGGTATTTTCATTGGGGTATCGGTGTAGCATTCGATGATGTGACATTCTACATCCCTTTACACCACATTTTTTTCCCTTTGCACTCTAACCTCATATGGTTAGGTGACAAACATTGGAAACATACTTTCGCCTTTTTAACCGCTTCCCATTTTTCGCGATTATTCATATCCTTAAACTTGTAACAACTCACTATAGAGTGCTCCTTGTTACATATAACACACTTATGTGTTACCCGACTTACAGGCTTATCCTGGGTTATCATAACCACTTGTCGGTTGTGCCCTTTATTATTTCGGCGTTCTAGACGCTCGCTCGTATTACTTCGGCGCTCATAGCGCTCGCTCTTGAAACGGTTGCGTACAGACCCCTTTGCGGTGTGTACAGTTTGCTTCCTGAATTCAGGACGCTTCCGTTTTGCAGGCACATTTACATTACTTAAGGACGTTCCAAATTGTTCACTCAATAAATTTAAAAACTTGGCCATCTTCTGTAACTCTGGCTCCAAAGGATTCTGAGCTCGATATTCAAACCATTTAAATTTAATCATAGTTCCAAGTTTCTCGACTATGCGGTTTACTAACTCCGGTGAGTATAAATACTGTGGTTGATTCAATGCTTGTATTGTGGCAACCACGTTCGTAATACGACTTGCAAAAGATCCTATATTCCGGCAATCTTCTGCCAATCTTGGCATACGTCTTACATTCTCGATTTCGGCTAAAATGAGCATCTCAACCCTACCGAATCTTCTTTCGATTGCGTTCATTATTTCTTCAGGTTCACACAAAGTAAACAACAACGACTTAACCGCTTAAGGCGTGCGACATTCTGCACCCCTGAAAATTGGCTTCTCGTGTCTTCAAACACCGTTGTGAAAACTATCCATTCACCCGGGTCTCCATTGAACACCGGTAATTCCTGGAGGAAATGAAGCTGGGAAGACTTATCTTTACCCGCTATCTTTATTGCACTCACAATCGCTTCGGTCAATTCTGACACCTCACTCGCGTGTGTTTTCTGTGCATTTCTTGGTTGCGCTCGATCTCCGCCCCTTTGCGGCGTGATCTTTTACACGCTTTCTTATCAGTAATATCGGGTTGCGTTACACTAACCGGCGCGCTCATTGTGGTCTGTTGAACTCAACTCCTTACGAAAGGTTCCTCCTGAGTATTCCGCTCTTCATCATCCTCACTCGAGTCGATCTCCTCTTCTCGGTTGAGACGTGCCAACTCCAATTGAGACTTGGCTAAGGCAGCAGCTGCCTGTGCTCGTTCGAGATCTGAGCGTTCGAATTTAATCCGCGCCACTAATTCGGCTTTCAGCCTCGCCGATCGCGATGACCTACTACCTCTCTGTGACCCTTTGTCACTAGTGTGCCCGATTACTGTCCTTGACGATACCGCTTCTTCGGTCCTTTGACCTACTTTTTCGACTACCGTTTCACTCCTGGATATAACGGTTTGTTGTGCGGTGCTGGCCTGCGTACCACTGGTGTCCGTCCTGTTGCTTGTCGTTGCCATGAACGCCCCTGAGTCCCACGTGCATGTGGACGTATCGATGGTGGCTCCACTTGAAGGAGTTGTTCCACTCGAAGCAGTAGCTGTGGTCGCTCCAGATGGTTCCGCCTCTTTAGCTTTTCTTGAGGGCCCTGTCCTTGTCTTTGTTCCTTCGCTTCTCCCTGTCTGGTCTTGTACCTTCTTCATCTTGCAGGAGGGTGATTGTTGGCCTACGGTCCCTAACTGTCCCCACGGTCCCTACAACCCCTTATCTACAACCCCTCTACACCCCAACCTAACCCCACTACCCCTCCCCCCTTTATCTCCCAACCCTACAACCTTACTACCACCCTAACAGCCCTATCAGCACTATCAATCCTGAACGGGGCCTAACGAGGTGAGCCGTCCAGGGATGTAGTCGTGCAGGAATGGAATGGAGGAAAGGTTTAGGAACTGTCCCGCCAAGGAATATGACGAAACAGTCAAGCGGTAGTGCAAGCGCAGTCTCGCTCGAGAGAACTGCTCCACCCGAAGGTGTTGTGCCAGAGCCCGACCGTATGGCACCGTTATGTGGTCGGGATGTATGCTGCGCTTCGTCGCCCAGTCGCCGGTGACGCCTCGTCCAGGCGCCCTCTTCCGGCCGCGATGCAGTCAGGTGCCCACGAGCACCCTCGCCTGGCAGCAGCAGCGGTGGATGCTTCTTCTTCTTGCACCCTCTAATGACCCCACAGGAAATGCCGGACACGGTCGTCCGACAGCAAATGCCGGACACGATCGTCAGACAGGAAAATGCTGAGCACACTTGCTCGACAGGAAAAATGCCAAGCCCTGCTCGGCCACGATGAGTGCCTTCACAAGGCACCTGCGCCTTTCTGCGATACGTCCCCATGCGAGCACACGCCCCAAGCCGCAATCCCGATTTTCTTTCTTCTGGTAGTTCCAGGTCCGTTCCTACTGCACTGACCTGGTCTTCTGGCCTTTGGTCCTGCTGCTTCAGCTCAAACCTCCGGCTTCCTTCGGTTGCTGATCTTCACTCGGCTCCGAAGTTCTTTTTCCATAACCAGCAGTCCACAGCTGGTTCCTTGATCCGGCTCGAAGGACCACTTGAAAAGGAACCAGACAAACGTTAACTAAGAAACAGAAGAGAGGAATCGAGGCTTCTCTCGATCCGGCCTCCTATAACGCCTACGTTGGGTTCGGGAACTACGTATGTGATCTCCGCAACGGAGTAACACACAAGGACGATAACCTCTTCCTTTTCAGAAAATAGGTTCAGGCGGGGATTACGGGTCTTCCGAAGTCGTCCCGGTCCCAACGCCTTAATTCTTCGATATGGACTGTATCACTTTAAGGGAGAATTCCTTGGCAATAAAACAGCAATTATCTTCAAACCGTTCCGTGAGAGTAATTACTTTTCCCTATCACTTCCCTATACTTTTTCTTTCTTCTTCTTATTGACTGCTGGTCTTGCACTTTTCCCGAACGATTTGCAAGAAAAATCAATTTACTGAACTACCTCGAAGCTAAACGCGAAAGTGAGCCGCGCCATTTGTGCGCTTGCGCAACTCAATTACATCAATTTGTACTATCACTCTCTCACGGTTTGCGCAATAACTTTATTTGTATAAGACATACATTTATACAATTTACTTATAAAATAGCACAAAAAAATATCTATACTACGATATACATTACATTTTCATATCACAAAAAATCCTTTATTTATTTAACAAAATATGCTCATTTTACTCACATGTTCAAAGTTGGAATTTCTTAAATATTTAACATAGAAAGTTAAAACAATGTTTTCCACTTGAAATTATACATATCTTAACTAATACAATAGTTTAATTTACACTTTCTCTATACATTTCACTATTAAAACACTTTTAAATTTCTTATACAAAACTATCATTATTTCACTTATTCCCAGGAATTTTCACATAAAATAACACAGAATTCACCTCTTTTACACGTACAATCAATCTGAAATGTTTTAGAAGTCATTTTACATAAATTGCTGAAGTTTGTAAATATTTAAATTTCTACATATTTGGCCTCCTAAGTACGTGGCTAGCGTTCGTCTATGAACTCACACTATTTGAACAACTAACTTTTGCACGGCTATCGACTATCAGTAAAAATGGAAAGTTTAGTTTACACTAATATCAACAATACTAGGTGAATTAATGATTCTACTCAATTCTCAAACGCCGAAAACTATTTCTAATCAGATTCTTATCAGTTATCATGTTTCTTATCAAACAATATAAGTGAATGTTTTCATAAATCAATCATAGAAAATAGGCATTTGTTTTTATACAAAACATATTAAACTCATATAAGACAATACTTATGCAATTAATTTCCATTAATTCTACTTATGCACAGCGATCATCTCGACCGGGGAACAAATCCTGGTCTCTAACTTTATTTTAATATTTCTTTAAATTAACATTATTGGAAAGGTGATTTCAACCGGGAAACAAATCCGGTAACATAATTTATATCTTAAAAATTCCCTATATGAATTTATTAAGAGATATTACTAAGAAAACGATAAACTATTCCGGCCTGGGAGTCGAACCCAAGGTCTTGGTTGGTCCCATATCATTAATTCGATATTTCTTTAAGATTCAACTAAGCATTTTCTTATCGGAATTTTGTTGCTTGATAATTTGCTTTTTAGAAGCTATTCGTAATCGGTTAACTAATAAATTGTAATATTCTTATAGGCGCGTCGCCAACATACGGCCAGCAGTGAAGGACCACGTCTCAGTTCCATATGTCATCACTGGCAACACGCACTGGTTGTAAAACTTAGTTTTCAGGTTTTGAGGTATACCTGACGAGAAGATGCGTTGTAATTTCCCGAACGCTGCCCAGCCGAGTTGAATCCGTCGATTGTCCTCTCGGTCGAAGTTGGACTTACCTAGCCGGACTATTTGTCCCAGGTAAACGTACTCGTCAACAACTTCGAGCTTAGTGCTACCAACAACTACCGGCATAGGTGTGACATGGACATTAAACATGATCTTTGTTTTGTCCATGTTCATTTTAAGACCTATCCGTTGGGAGACACTATTGAGGTCATTGAGCATAGTGCTTAAGTCCTCCAGCGACTCTGCCATAAGGACTATATCGTCGGCAAATCGAAGGTGAGTGATGTACTCGCCATTGATGTTAATACCGTATCCTTTCCAGTCCAGTAGCTTGAAAAGTCTTCTAATGCAGCGGTGAAGAGTTTCGGGTAAATAACGTCATCCTGTCTTACACCTCTCTGCAGTTGGATAGGTTTTGTACTCTGGTTCTGTATTCGGATAGGCATCGTAGCCCTACTGTACAAACTTCAGTATTTTGATATACCGACAGTCAACTTAACACCGCTGAAGAGACTGTAGCACCGCCCAAATTTCGACGGAATCAAAGGCTTTCTCATAGTCCACATACGCCAGGCAAAGTGGCAATTTGTACTCTTCAGACTTCTGTACAATTTGCCGAAGGGTATGTATGTGTTCTATGGTGCTAAAGCCTTTTCGGAAACCGGCTTGTTCGGGAGGCTGGAAGTCGTCGAGTCTGCGTGCGAGACGATTCGTAATGACTCTCGAAAACAGCACGTAGACGTGGCTCAGAAGGGATATCGGTCTGTAGTTCTTCAAGAGGGCGTTGTCACCTTTCTTGAAGAACAAGACAACCGCACTTCTGCTCCACGCCTCCGGAGTAGTGCCACCATGGAGGACGGAATTAAAGAGCCTCTGAAGGACTTCAAGTACCGGTTTTCCACCCGCTTTCAGAAGCTCCGCTGTAATTCCATCCTCGCCCGGGGACTTGCCGTTTTAAAGGTGCTGGAGAGCCATTGTAATCTCGCTCAGACTGACGTCCAGGATATCATCGGAATAGTGTCGGATAAGAACCGCTCTTGGATCGTTACTCACACTTGCGTGTGGCTCCAACGATGATGTGTACAGCTGCCCATAGAACCTCTCAATCTCACTGAGAATCTCAGGTGTCCCGGAAACGATGCTGCCACACTCAGTCTTCAGCTTTGACAGTTGGCTGTTATTGGAAGACAGATCTCTGGCAAAGACTTCGGAGCCCTGGGATATCGATAAATAACCTTATATTAATTTTGTTATAATTAAAATATTATACAAACGCATTTTTAAAGTTTCATTTTACAGTTAGTTTAGTTACATTACCAAGATTAGGCTAGGGCTGGATTCAGACCCTCAAAAATATATATACATGTAGAATAAAATTATACTATTTTATAAAAAATTATATCAAGTTTGACGTTTCATGTTTCTTTTTTCCCGTGTGCCGGGATTTTGGCGTCACGCTTCTGGTTTATCTATACGTTTCGATTTTTGACAGTTTTATTTTTATTTCTGTTTAATTTTTGTCTAAAGAACTTGAATATGGTGGTACCTAATATATTTTATATTCAATAACAGTAAAACTAAAAGAGTACAAAAGAAACCATATCTGCTTAATTGAATCTGAAAACCTGATTCATAAAATATTTAGAAATTCTGTGATTGCTTCTGGAGCATAGGTTTTTATCGTGGTAACCCCTCATCATAGTTGTATCAAGGATGCAACATAAAGGCATCGATCGAGCATCGATTGACCAGAAAGGGAGCTAATTCTAATTTTATTAAAAAAAACGCTGTACTCATTTACACTACAGAAATTCTCGATACGGTAGGGGTAATATTAAAATGTAAAAGGACCCAATAATAATACAAGTCGACCTTTAGGTAAAATTATGGTATTTTCGCTTAGTATTATTACGATACTATGTACTAAAAACTATGAAATAATGGTACAAATAGGATAATTATACTACGAAATCCGACCTCGGTTACGTCGTGTTTTAATATGACGTTTGTATTATGACAGATGCGCTACTTTTTCTTGTATGAAAAAGTTATAAATATAATGTTTAGATGGGCCCATCCTTCCTTTTGAAATCATTGGTTTTAGTTTAATACATTTTCATTGTGCAAATTCCGTACACTCCATAGAGTGCTTTTAATCTACATCAATAAGATAGTTCGTGAATATGGACTGGCTAATTATGTAACTCATAATAAGACTAGTTGTTAAGGTTTCACTATATTAAATATTAAATATATTATATAGATACATAGTATTTTATCGATTAATTATTTACTAATATGTTTTACTAATAATGTTACTATTTTTGGCGTCTTTATTATTATTACTAATATTAGATTTTGCAGTCTTTACTTATACTTTATCACATAAATAAAATGTACACAAGATATCTGTCACAAAGGTAAAAGTAAAGTAACGAAGCCGTAGCATCACTCTGAGTCGGCAGCCGTTACGTTGCTGCAATTCAATACCTATATAATAAGAAAATGTCTTGTTTTCTAAATGGAAGACTCCTGTATCGTATCTTAATAAAAAATTCTGCCTTTCTTTCTTTTTTATTTTAAGTCCTTGTTTGTTAGTCACTCTAATAATATTTTAAACTAGGCCTTTTGCTTGCTTGTCGCTACCGCAGAAGAAATAATTGTGAAAATATCGTCTTAAATTAGGAAATATTGTTAATTAGGAATTATAATAATTTTAAAACAAATTTTTCGGTGCGATACACGCGCCACCTACTGTTAGTTGCATTGTACCTATGCCTAAATTGACGAAGTTTTACCGCAATCTGATAAACGGTGTCGCAGCGCATAAAATACGAACAACAAAAATTGTTTTTTTACATAAGTACAGGGTTATTTTGCAATAACCGCCAAAATTTGCAGAGAAGATTCAGAATAAGTAATAAACGTAAATGGTAAAGAATAATTAATTTAAAAACAAATTCAAATATTCTGTCCTTTTTATCTTTTAAATTCAAAATGCGTGGTAATGAATTATTTAATCTGATTATACTGCGCACGTATACATTCCTAAGGGCAATCGGTAGGCAAAAACGTTGTTGAACATAGATAACATTCAATTTGGTATAGTTTTAAATAAAGTTTTAATTGTTATTTATAATATTAAAGTATTTTTATTTATTATTACTATATTCGTATCTTAAATTAAGATTAAAATTTGGCTACTCTTTAAAAATAACCCTGTATTTGACTAGCCGATACCCGGTGCATTGCTGCCGCAATAGAAATAACTATGGAATTTTTTTTTACTAGGAGAGGGGCAAACGAGCATACGGCTCACCTGATGGTAAGTGATTACCGCCGCCCATGAACAACTATAACACCAGGGGGATTGCAGATGCGTTGTCAGCCTTTTAAAAAGGAATAGGCTCTTTCCTTGAAGGTCCCTAAGTTGTATCGGTCCGAAAAAATCTCTGATGCTAGTTGATTCCACAAGGAAGTTGTGTAAGAAAGAAAACTTCTTTAAAATCGCTTAATGGTGGACCACCAGTCATGCAGATGGTATGGATGGTATCGCGAGTTTTGTCGCGATGTGCGATGGTGAAACTGTGCGGCTGGAATTAGTCCGAACAATTCCTCAGAGCACTCCCCGTGGTAGATGCGATAAAATACGCAAAGAGATGCAACATCACTTCGCAGTTCCAGTGAGTCAAGTCGATTGGAAAGAGCTCGGTCGCCGACGATTCGAACTGCTCTGCGCTGGAGGCGATCAAATGGAAGGAGCTGGTACTGGGGAGCCCCGGCTCAGAGATGGGAACAGTATTCCATGTGCAGCCAAACCTACTCCTTGTAAAAAAGATGGCGGTGAGCCGGCATTAAATACTGTCCCACTCTGTTGAGCACGCCAAGCTCTTTAGGGGCCAATTTGGCCTTTTCTTCCAAGTGACAACGAAACTGCACGTCACTCGATATGTCGACAAATCGACAATCAAAACTCCACGTATCATAGCGCTAATGCACTAAACATGAAGTTGAGTATGCCTGTTACACTTAAAAGTGCTACCAAACACACTCATCATCCCAATCCGAAATATAGACGACGCATCGCTATGCGCTACTACGCCGCCCACAAACGATATGGGTGTGCGATGTCCACGGGAAAGCCGTATGGCTACAACAAACCCGCTTACCACCGGCACTAAGATGTTATTTGTTTACCTCCATCGACCAGAACCACAAGAATGCGTCGAATCAGGCGCAGCACAACCGCAGATCCATCACAAGACGCAATACCGCAAGTAGTAGTAAGCATCAATGCAACTATCATACGGATGGCGCCCCCCTCACAACACACCCACATGACCCCTATCGATTTTGGTAACAAAGTTTTTATTGTTGTTATATAAAAAATATCATCAACGTATCATAGTAGCACGCTACTAAGACGCCAATGAACAAAACTCCACGTATCGTAGCGCTAATGCACTAAGACATGAAGTTGAGTATGCCTGTTACACTTAAAAGTGCTACCAAACACACTCATCATCCCAATCCGAAAGATACACACTCATCATCCCAATCCGAAAGAGACGACGCATCGCTATGCGCTACGACGTCGCCCACAAACGGTATGGGTGTGCGATGTCCACGGGAAAGCCGTATTGCTACAACAAACTCGCTTACCACCGGCACTAAGATTGTTGTTATATAAAACTGCACCAACGTATCATAGTAGTACGCTACTAAGACGCCAGTGGCCAAACTCCACGTATCATAGCGCTAATGCACTAAGACATGAAGTTGAGTATACTGGTTACACTTAAAAGTGCTATCAAACACACTCATCCCAATCCGAAAGATAGACGACGCATCGCTATGCGCTACGACGTCGCCCTCAACCGGCATAGGTGTGCGATGTCCACGGGAAAGCCGTATGTTACGACAAACCCGCTTACCACCGGCACTAAGATGATATGTCTAGGACACATCGGTTAGCGAGCCCAAGTTTACCTCGGACCAATTGCTCGTGAAGCATCATACACGCCACCACAATATTCCTTTTCAAGTCCCTAATAAGGACTAGTCATTTTGCTACATTACTTGGAGCATTCGATCACCCGACCACCCCATACAATGCTTATGCATCAAGGACACCTTCAATAATAATGCTTTTGTATCATAGACCTTACTTTTATAAGTCATTCATATATAGGTTTCGAACCCACAACCCCACTATTGTAATGCATATTCATCATAGAGACCTTCTATAGTATTTCTTTTGTATCATAGAACTTACTTTCGTAAGTCATTAATATATAGGGTTCGAACCCACGACCCTACTATTGTAATGCATATTCATCATAGAGACCTTCTATAGTATTGCTTTTGTATCATTGAGTTTTTATCATAAGTCCCTAATATAGGACTAGTCATTGTGCTACAGTACTTCAGGCAGTCGGGCTCCCGACCACCCCATATATATGTACAACTGCAGGCATGTATCTCCGGCAGCTCCTCCATACAAGACATGAACACCTTCCATAACTTAGGAAAATTTTCTTTTAAACATGAACTTCTTCCAAGATTTAGACAATTTTCGACAAATTTTCTAATTATCTTATATGTTATTTATCTTTATTTTTATAACATTTTCGACTTATATTTCTATTATTTATTTATGACAATATTTTGCCTTTAATTTACTATGTTATTGGTCTAATGTCTGAAATATATTTATATTAACTTTATGCCTATTAATGTAATTTTATTGCTTAATATATATCTTTTAATGACGCCTCTTTATATTGAATTTAATTATTAATAATAATATTGGGCCGTCACCATATGCAGAAGAAACAGCGTTGGTGATAGCATGCAGCCTTGCGGAACATCAGTGTTAATGGTCTTGTAATAGGAGCATGCACCGCCTACTACGACCTTGATGCTCCAATCAGCAAGAAAACTAGTGATACAATTGCTCAATTTCTCGGGAAGCCCATAGGAAGTAAGCTTCGTAAGAAGCGCTTTCAGCCAAACTCGATCAAAGACTTCGCTACGTCCAATATGCTTGCGGCCAAAGCCTCCCCCTTGGACTCTACTACCAAAGTGCGGAAGTATCGTTTTTAATTTGATATAGTTAATCGTTAAATAAAAATGATAATAATGATGATTACATAGCTTTCAAAAAAATTTGGCGTTACGATACGCTGGCCACATAATGTAAATTAGTCATATTATGCTTATAACCTTCCCGCACATGCAAACAGTAATTTGATAAAGTTTTAGCGCAATCTGATGAACGGTTTGACAGCGCATAAAATACGATCAAACGAACATTAATTCTTATTTATTAGATTTAAAAATTATTTTAACAAACATCAATGGTTCTCCTATTGTAGTAATCAGTCTTCTTGAGATATTGCGACGTAATGAAATTTTCCTTGCTGACAAGTAATACGGGTGCACTACGTCATTGTCAGTCTCTTGGATTTCACTCCGCAATATAAATGTTCACGATTGGTAGCTCTAGTAAAAGGTTACGTTTTAATAAATCAAAGGTTATTAAAAACTTAATTAAGAATATTCTTTATTATTAATATTACGTGGTAGAGCAATTGTGCAGCTATATTACTGGTATAGTTGTAGCATGAATGGGTCGGCTTGACCAGTGAAGGACCACGATCTCATAGAATAGCAGCGTAAAATAGCAGCGTAAAATAGCAGCTTAACGCTGGTGTGTTTTGTATGTTTAGTGTAGAGAACCAGAGACCCTTTTTACTGGAAACGAGGCAATCCATCTTAGTCCTCACGGGTGACAACATATCTGCATTTTGATTCGTAATCGAGGATAGATGTAGATGTCTATGGATCACAGTAACCACTTACCACTAGGTGGACTGTGTGCCCGTTTGTCACCCTTATCCTATAAAAAATACAAGTATGACTATTTATGTGACTACTTTATTGGTTTCGTGATCGTAACTGCGACTGCTGGTCCTGTGGACTCAGGTTGGATTAAAATCGGTTGTTAGGCTTTTCTGTCAGGAAGTTCTCAGTAGCAGCTACCGGAGTTGACGTTGACGGTTTTTCACCCCCGTGCTTCGGAAATCAGGTGGATACCTTAGTCCTTCCTCTAAATCCTAACCTAACCTAATCCGTTACCATTAAAAAGTTCAATAATAATAACTTTTATTGCTTTTAATTTTAAATTATTTTTGATGCCTGATGCTTAATTCAATTATTGAAAAGTGTATGAATAGCCGTTGTTATTTTTCTAGTTTTAGATTATTTATTCCTTCCATTATGTTTTTAAAGCACAATTATTTTCATATTTAAGGCACATAATATTTATATAATATTATGTCCATAATACTTTTAATAATAAAGTAACAGGGGCGTGGATTAACGTAAACCATGTATTTAAAAAAGGTTAACTTTGTTTTGCAGAAGAGAGCCATACGATCAATTTACAATTTAAGTCTGAAAGAATCCCTTACAGAAATAATTAAAAAATATATATTAACTTTCGCATACCAGTTAATCGACTCCAAAGAGTCAGTAATTCCTTCATGGGGCAATTTATACGCTTTTATAACAAAGTCCCAGAAAATATGCAGACCTTACCTATCAAGAGGTAAGGTCTGCATATTTTCTGGAACTTCGTCTTTGTGTTTGAGAAGGGTATCTAGTGGAGCGTCATTGATGATGGAAAGGTGGTGGTATATCGAGAAATCGAAGATAAAGTTCAGTGGAGGTGCTGAGCGCGGGAGATTCCGCCTAAGTCATTCTTCGAGTGAATTCATGCTACAAGTGCTTAAGACTTGTAAAATGATAATTTCGTGGATCTGTTCGTTGCAGTAATTGTGTAAGATGGTGTTTCTGTAATGCTGCTCTGTGTTATAATAAGATGGGTAGTATTGCTGTTGGCTTGCATACTTTGGTGTTATCATATAATTACGTCCCTCGTGTTACACTACTATGTAATTGTGAGGAGGACATATTACGGTATGGTTGAACTAATTGCTGTATACCGAATGTATAGTGCTGTACACTGTTTTATTTCCGATAGTGCTTAATTGCGTTGGCAGGAGAGCAATTTCAACATTTGCTCTCACACTTCCATTATTTTTAATAATTAACCTTGTCCTGATGTGTTTCCGAGATCAGAACTGGAATCTGCTGTTGTATATTCTGACATATTTATTAAACAAAGATCGTTTAGTAAGGGTGATTATGCTACAAAAGAGTACATGGTTGGTAATAGCCCCTGGGAATCGCTTCCGTGCTATTTACAACGTCTTTATCCAAATTGTATAAAATGGTATGTTGTAAATTGATTTTATTTAAAAAAAAGTCCCGCTGGGTTTCTTGGTAGTTCTTCCCAGGACAGAGGTTTTTTCCGAACGAGTGGTAAAATTAAAAAATATCGTCCGATAATTATTACAGTAATCTATATTGAATAAAAATTATTCTATTCTATTTATTCTTGTGGTATTCCTAAGAAAATTCAAAACATTTCTGATGTTTCGGTGTCTGAAGTTCCATTATGAATGAATGAATAAAATTGATAATTATTATGAAATTTATATCCAATTTTACATTTATGACACAATTTTGTGTGCATATCGCGTTGCTTATGTATTTATGAGATTATTAGTGAGTGAAAATAAGAAAAAAATTGTAGTTGAAGTCTCTATGCATATGTATTTAACTTGGTATAAAGTAAGAAAACAATATTCTTGTCACCTTCTTACTTTAATAAGGTTGTTGCATTTTTCGCATCCCATAGACACCTCTATTGATGTGCAGTTAGCAACACAAAAAAACTTTGTCGATAAATCAATGTAACTAATGACTAAGTGAAATTAGGAATTTTGATTAGTCGACTTCGTAATATTTATTTACTTATATCAATGATTAATAGAAGCTTCTCAGATATCTTAAAACAATAACGAAGAAACGTTAACCTTTACATTGTTTGAAGAAATTATTTTCCTCGCTATGAAACCTATCAAATAATGTACCTCATTGAAGGTGGCAGAAAAAGTCTTAGATGCTCTAATCACAACCTATCAAGTCCACTACTGAACCAGGGGTTTTCCATAAATTGTCTCACAGGGGAAAAATTGCCATGGTTTTTTCTCTTAGCACGAGGGCAGCAAACTGCATTTTTACTACCCCAGAGGGGTCACCTGATTCTATGCACGAGAAAATACAGGCGTATATAAACGTCTATTGCCGCTTAGCGGCAGCGACATGAATCGAATATTCGCTTATTTGTGTTAGCTCTACCCATATTACGAAGTTTTCTATTCCTTTTATTATAATGGTATAGTGTTCTCAAAAGACAGAGCTAGTAATAAAATACACATGAATAACAATTGTCGAACAAAAACTAATACCTAGTATAATTCTGGCATAATTTATGCTTGCCGTACTTCAGTCTGAAGTCAGCTAGAGAGATTAGTTTACGTGTGTGTTTTAGGTTAAATAAAAGTTTTAAAGAGTGAATATAAAGATGAATTACGTAAATTAAGCAAATATTTATTACACTTCAATTTATTTTTTTCGTGGACACGTTTCATAAACGTGCTACCGCTATTATCACAGGTTTCGTTTCTGCAATACATTTTCAGCAATAATATCGATTCACTAGAAATTCATACATTTACTGAAGCGTTACAGATTGCATACGTCTATATTCCATTTACGGGCAAGGACGGATAAATATTTATACTTACCTGATAACGGCGAAAACCGGAGTAGCTACGCTTCGCGTAATCCTTACCATCCCATGTCTCGGCAGCTCTATTGCTTTCAAAACTATTAGAAATAATAGGGAATTTATATTTGCATTCTTCTCCACATTTCAGAAGCTGAAGATATTACATTCAAAGATGAATAAAATTCCCACCATCCTTTACTTTTAGCGTTTCTAATTAGTTTTTGAGACTTGCGAGTTTTTTCTTACAATTTATTTATATTACCTGGTGTGGGATTCTGTCTAAAATTTTTAAGTGCTGATCGTCTCTCTGCAACCGCATGAGATAGATCAGGGGTCTAATATGGCTTAGGAATAAAAATAGCCTTGGAGTTTAGGCATATTTTAATAAATGGAATACTTGCGTCTGCAGCTTTAAATAACAAAGTGATAAAATCATCATAGGCTTCTTGTCGGTTACTTGAAATTTAGTAATCTTCCTGACGATACAAGCTTCACCCAGTCAGCTTTTTTAAAGTTGCATCTTTTATGAGTAATAAGGGAATGCTTCATAAATGTGAAATCTTAATCATTAGGTGGTCACTATATAAACACTCGTTTTTAAAATTCCACTTAAACTTAAAAGTGATATCAGATGATATAAATGCTATGTCAGGAGCTGACCTACCTAACACTGAAAACCTAACTGTTGTAAAATGCCGCCAACTAATTTAAATTGCGTAGGCCTGCCATCGTTTATAGAAACAAAATTATGGTCTTCTAACGAGTCCATAATTTGCGTGCCCTTAGTATCGGTCTTATTCGACCAATTGGAGTAATGTCCATTAAAATTCCCAAGTATTAGAGTCTTTTTATCAGAAAACGAAAAGATTAAATCCACATGAAGTTCAAACACTAGGCAAGCAATACAAAGAAATTATATTTCAACAATTTCACAATTAGTAATTTTAACGGATATCACCTCAATAACCGCGTTAGCACTTCGCAGTGGAAGCAGCTGAGCCGAAAGAGATTTGTGTACTATTAAAGCCACTCTGCCATAACAGTCCACCCTATCAAGTCAATCAATCATATTTTATTAGTATTAGTATTTTAATATAAATAATATTCACAACAACAACACGCCAAGTTTCTGTTTTCTTTTGACACGAAAACGCAAATAAAGTGAGCTGTGAACACAATCAGTAGAACGGGCATCATAATCGTAAACTTATTGAACCGCAATGAAACGATAGCTAAACGCGTTGCATACGGGAATGATACGGTATTGATACATTTTAGTACACATTATACGAGTATTCTTTCAAGTTAAGTGTTATATCAGGGTTCAACCAGGTTTCCAAGAGCGCGGCGATATGAATTTTCTCCTGACACAAGAGTTGTTCAATTTCCGCTAACTTTGATATAATACTTTGAGCATTCCATTGCAAAACGTTAAGACTGACTACCTATAATTACCGAATAAATTTTGTAAAAAAGGCAGGTTCGAGATATTTTTAAATATCCATGTGATTACCCATTTAAATAAGAAGTGCACTACATTCTCGAGTGTAATCTTCATAGTTCATTACTCTCATTAAAGGTAAAACTTTTAAGTTGGCTTAATAAATTAAAGAAAGGAATATCAGATTGTACATTACGATTCCTTTTTTTGTTTTGTTCAGACTGGTTGATCACATACACTACTTTCAGACTCTATCGACATATTGCAGTCATGGATATACTCTTCTAAATTAGGTTCTTGAATTCTTTTCTTATTTGTGATTTACACTAAATAAAGACTTCGTCTTTCTTAAGCCGTAACTTTCTGTAAATAATCCGCCCACATCGTTACGATATCGCCCTTGAAAAAACCCTAAAACATGAAGTTTCCGACGCAAATCGCATATGCCCTCTTAAGTACATTTTTTGCTTGATTCTTTTTCTTTATTTGAGTAATTCGGAATGGTAACGAACTATTTCTCCTTTGCCGGCCGTAGTTCTTTGACCTTCTAGTATTCTTCAGGTGATAAATATTTGCATTTACATGATGTTTATTATTATATCGAAAAAAATATTACTGGGACTAGGATGTTAATTATTACATTTTCTTAGATATGTATGTTTAAAGAAAGTTATATAGGATACGTCTTTTTATTTAACGTGATAACTTCATTGTCACTCCGTATACGAGTATAAGAGTATAAACGAAACACCATTGACTCACTCACTCATCATGAAGTCCCTTAAACTATATACACGATTGACTTGAAATTTGGCATATATACTCTTTTCTCGGCGTAGTTACCTACTAAAACTTAATTTTAGAAAATCAACCCCTGAGAGGCTGAAATAGTGTGTTACAGCTCGTTATTTATAGTTACGTTAAGTTGAATTTTGAGATCGATAAAAATTGCTCACTGTTTTAGTTGGTATTTTATAGCCGCGAACGTGCGAACGTACCTGTGTAGATATCAGAAGCGCGGGCTGAGTATTAAATCTAGTAGATAAATTCTATTCCAAATATAACGGGATAATTAACGTTAACGAAGCACGAGTGATTTTAAACAAAAACATCTATTTTCTGAAATATTGAGAAGAACTGTACTGGTTAATTATGTCCTTACACGCCCAGAATAATTAAAAAAGTAAAACACAATTCAACGTATAGCAGAAAAGAAAAATTTGGGGTGTCCTGACAGCTTAGTGACAGCTGGAGACCTACTTTAAATTTATCCTTATTATCCTCCTTATCCTTGTAAATAAAATAATATATACAAAAATTCTAAGTGTCAAGTCATTGAGCTATTATGTACTACGTACTAGAGGTGACACTGCATTCAGCTACTCTGTTCCACTCAACTGCGGTGCATACACCGCACTGTAATCAGTCACTCGCTAGGCGCTTGTAGAGTTGTCACGTGTTGTGTTGATTTAAGAAAATCCCTAGATAAAAATTTACGTCGTGTGAACTTAGATATTGTACAAATAATTCAAGAAATGTCAGTAAAAACCAAGGAATTACTTTTCATCGGTTAATAAGATACTTAATCAATAAAAAAAGTATTATAGATTAATAATAAAACAAATTATTCCGAAGACGCCATCTCGTGTCATGGAATATAGATTATGAAAATATGTTCAGATGCGACATTTTTGTGGATAATTAAGTATAGGACCAATATATTCTTATACAATTTTTTTTGTAGAAACATTTATAAGTTATTATAATGAGGCAAAATGTTTCATGTTTAAAATTGCTTATTATACTTTTATTTTATTTTTAGGTTTCCACGTCTATATCAAAGTGGAATAAATTTGTCAATTTTTAACTCTCGCGTGCCCAGCATTTATGAACGACTCTTATTCTAATTTAAATAAATATATTATTTGTAATTTAAATGTTATGTTAATAAGTTTTGTTAAACATACATTCAGTATGTTTTTTTATATTTGACATAGATACCTTTTAAAATATTCAGATAAAAATGTCATTAAAATGTAATTGTGATATAATATTATGTAATATTATATTAAATAAGCAAATAAAATATACAAAATAAATGACAAAATTTAAATATTGTTCTCGATATAATTTACCTATTTAACAATACAATCTACTATTACCTACGGGTCATTCTACCTATGTTTATTCTATGATAAAAAAGCCAACCGCGCGAACACAGAGTAGCGCACATTTTTTGTTTGAGATAGCTGTTCTAGTACGTAAGTACATATTACTTCAATGTGTCAAGTTCTCTTTTTGTTTAACGAAAACCGTATGTATTTTAATACAACGATGATAATTTGATGATCTGTGATAGCCGTGGTAACTCACGAGAGCGCCCGCCGTAAATGTCACATTACGCGAGCAAATCGGGTTAAATCCCAACCAGTACTAATTTAAGAGTAAAGTTGAAAATATTGTAAGGAAACCTATATGTTTGAGAAAAAACATTGCTTTTCTTGCCTTAAAATCCTATCAGTAATGATATGAGGCCTGTGTCAACATAGCCGTGGCGCAGTGGTTTAACAATGCGTTGCAGCGCTCGAAGTAGAAGCTCGATGGCCGCAGATTCGAATCCCGTTGAATAATTATTTGTATGGCCTTCAAATAATTGTTCCGGGTCTGAATTTTTGTCCTTGTGAAATTTATGTATTTATACTGTCCCCACAATACAAGATAAAATTATATTATTGTAAAGGTAATGCCTTTAAAAAAGACAAAATAAAAAAATGACGTATGTAGGCTATAACTTTACGTTTTCTGACTTATACTATAATGTACTAAAAAATGTACAACCAGTTCCAGGCGGACACAGTATGCACATTTTTAAATATGTTACGTGTAACTTCCTACACACATGTATCTAAATTAGAACTTTAAAATTAAAATTCTGTACTAACATCGTGTTACTAATTTTGCAAAAGCTGAATTTGGGAATTTATGTAGAGAATCGTGAAAAATGTTTGTTACATCACTAAGTAAGTTGGAGAAAATGTACATTAAATCACAAAGTTCGACGAAAGGTCAGTTACGAGTTACGACACATAGCAGTTTTTTGAATAGGAAAAGAGGTTGTTTAATTTTGATCTGGAATACCTTTAAGGTATTTTTATATTGAATTGCCATAAAATATAGATAGAAGTTAAGAATTCCCAATTTTATTATTAGATCCTTTATACAAAAATATTAAATCTGAACCTTTTTACGCTAAGACAAGGCATTCATTTTAAATTTGACTAATCTATCATTTTAGGATTCTTTCTAATCTGAGTATTCACTCAGAATTTTGAGATCGATAAAAATTGCTCGCTGTTTTAGTTGGTATTTTATAGCCGAGTATAATCTGAGTGAATGTTAAATGAATTTTACGAATTTTATCGCGTTTAATTTTAATTTTTTATTTACTGAAGTTTCTAGTACTTGTGAGCACCCTTCACATCATCACATTTGACATCCTGATATCTTATTTGCCAACGGCTACCTTCAACTTATAAATATAAATCTTTGGTCCGATCAACACTGAAATAGCAAACAGTATCTTGAAATCTTGCAGTGGGATGGTAGCACGTAGCCATCTTCTTTGTTAAAAGTAGAATGTTTTTAATTTCAACAGCCTCTTGAATCAACCTAGGTTGAAATCGGTGTTCTTTAGCGAGGATTTGTGATTTATAAAATTTTTGATCTATGTAGGTCACTCAATAATTTTTGAGATGCTCAAAATTTAAAAATGGAACGCACCTGTGTTATATATTTCTAAAAAACAAATTTATTTAAAAATAGAACTCCGTAAGCCAATTGCTTAATATAAAAAAAAACAAAGTTCTATTAATTTTCCTGCAACGCTTCCCGCGCTTTTCATTTCAAACAATGGATTTTAACCGTGAACATTTGCGCGCTATGATCTATTATGATTTTAAATTTAGTTTAACTGAACAATTAAGTTTACAATGATTACAATCAGCATTAGGGGACTCAGCTTCATCACGCGCAACATATTTTAGGTGGTTTGCTGAATTCAAAAGGGGTAAAATTTACCTTAAAAACGACCAAAGAACCGGGGCCCGCAAACAGCAGTAACGGAAGAAAATGTACGGACTACTGAAATGTTGGTGCGAGAAGACCCATGAATCTCATATACGGACATCGAAAAGATTGTAGGCATTAGTTCGAGGAGCCTTCATACCATCCTACATCAACTTCATGGAGTGAGGAAGCTTTGTTGTCGATGGCTCCCTCGTTTGCTTTCCGAAAGCCAAAAACAGACTCGTGTGTCATGACAAACAAACAGTGCCATGAAATGCGTCTACGTTTTGAAAACGGGGTATCTAGACATGTTTTAGCAATCGTTACTAAAAAATAAAAGGCTATCATCGGTATGGATCTACTAAGAAGGACAGTTACCGACAAAACTGCAAAGACCTCACAACGTCGGCAAAAAAATGGTGGCTAGTTTTTTTCGCGGAGCGGACATTTGTCGACGTCAATGCTGAAAAATTGTTGGTCAGTCGACTCTGAATGGTATACTACAGTTGCATTTTCCAAAGCTTTTCAAGCTGTGCGGGGGAGAAGACCAAAGACCGGGCTTACCTTCCTTTAGGCACATACTTTCCTTTAGGCACATACCTTCCTTTAGAACAAAAGCATTTATTGAAGAATCTGGTGTTGAAACTCTAAGTCACCCACCTTAAACTGAGACTACATTCACAATTAAGCTTGTACACTCCACCTTCTTGTAGAGGGATATTACACTTGACGGATGGTAAGAACTAACTAATGTTCTTCAGCGGCTTGTAGTACGTTCTTATGGAAACCCGCTTCGAGATGTGGCCATTCTTATCTGCTGTCGGTACAGCACACCAGACATAAGCTTGACTATGGCCAGTTCACTCAGTCACAGTGACAAAGGTGCGAAATCCGAAGCTTGTTGTCGTGCAATACTTGATTAAACTGCTAAATCTCGGCAGCCAGAAGTTTACTGTCACAGATCCCTTATGCAAAGATTTTTCCACGGTAGTTAACGGTGAAGAGTGGTAGTGAGATTCGCTGATTAAATATTGGTTAGTAAGGGTATTTATGTTATTAGGATTTCGAACGAGCATGGGTGCTATGAAGCGCCCGTAATATCGGAAGTTAGTTAGTTAAAATAAAACGCGTCAAAAACCATAAAACTAAAAATATTTAAAGTGTGATATTCGCGTAAATAAAGCCACTGAGTGAATGTGTTTTTTTATAGGGCCCAAACGAGCATACGTCTCACCTGATGGTAAGTGATTACCGCCACCTATGTACAACTATAGCACCAAGGGAATTGCAGATGCGTTGCCGGCCTTTTAAAAAGGATTGGGCTCTTTTCTTGAAGGTCCCTAAGTATCGTATCGGTCCGGAAAAATCTCTGATGGTAGTCGATTCCACAAGAATTTCTAAGGTGACTCTAACTAGGTGATTAAGCAAAGCAAATTTCGTTTGCGGCTTAGGACAATTTTGACGTATCCTCTTACGTAGCCTAGCTCTATTTGCTTTGTTTTATAGTAGCAAATCTATGTGTAAATCTATGTTTTATCGAAAATTACACCTAAATCTTTCGTTTCAACTTGTTTTAAACTAGAGACCCGTTCATTATATATAATATGATGAATAACTATCACTTTTAATTTGTCTAAATTTCTTATGTAGCCTTACATTGTATGCAACTGCTCTAGTTTCTCTATGCCGTCTTCAACTTATGTTCATTTTTATATCCAATATAAAACCATATAATATCTACCCAAACTATAATGATATTTATTCCTGTTTTTGTACTTTGTTTCAAAAATAGATGAAATAAAGCACTAGGTATTATAATTGATAATAATTTAAATTTTTAACTATAAATTAATGTTCTGAATTACAGATTACGCAAAATGGTCTATATATTATTTGAGAATGTTCGAAACTTGGTAGATGAAAAATTAGTGAAGTCGTCTTACTTCTCAGTTTACCAATCATTAATTAAGCTTGTTTTCGTACTTCTGCTAACATGAGCCACTTTCTCCAAATATTTTATCCTACTACCAAGCTATATCAGACTGTAAGTTCTCGTTGTCCGTAAATTATTTATTCTTTATACATGTTTAGAAAGCGATCCTTTCTTTTTCACGAACAAAAGTAAAATTTTCCTTTTTATAGTCTCGTAAACTGATTGGATCGTATTTATATTAAGCTGTATTTTATGTTTACCTCTGAATTTGCAATAGAGATAAATATTTTTTTTTATTTCTTTCTTATCTTTTTTCTAAATTCTTAAGCCCTTTACCCTCGCTACTAAAGTACACGATCATTGTGTATTCGATTATAATCAAAACTTTCGAAAAATCGAAAGTCATCAACATATCAGGAGACTATAGTGCCATAAATTTAGGTACATGCATACATAGGGAAACCAATTTATCCTAAGCTAAGCGTACTTCTTCTAACGCTCGTGATATAAGATTGGAGGTAGACTGGGATATATTGCCAAATAACCTTAATTTGTATATTGTTAGTACTATTTGGGATTCAAACCTAGAACCTAAGGCGTAGGAGCTAGATACTATGATCGATGCAAATGCATCATCCAAACAACAACCGATAAAAATCCAAAGACTTATTTCGTATTTATATTTATATTATATTTTATTATTGATAACAAAATGACAAATTTGAAAAATTTTAGCAAATTCTGATTACTTCATAGGAATAAGGGTGAAGGAACACGTTTCAGATTTATTTTCAGCACTGGTAACAAGCAATTTTCACATCCCATTTTTTCTGTTTCGTTATAAACTTGTTAAACTTGTAAATGGTTCTTTTCGAATTAAAGTACCATTTACCGATCGTTCAGCTATGAAGCGAGAATATATTCACTTCTGTAATATATTTTCTAAATTATCACCGTCAACTCAAAAAGTAATTCTTCATAATGTATAAGTAAAATATATTGCACAAAGGTTTATTTTAATATTTTTACACAAAACATGTTTTAGAATGCACGCAAAGAAACTAATACCCGTTCGGACCAAGGCGAGCCCTCGCCAGCGATCACACGTCGTGGCACGGTATCTTAAATGGAATATAATTATGTATGCGAAGGAAGGCATTGACGCATACCTTTTTTCGCTCAGTTGGGCGGGCAAAAACATGCTTTGCAATTTTCGCCTTTATTTAACCAAACTAGGCGATTTTGTATGGCTAGCGTTATGTGTATTATCGGAGGCCAATTGGACAACACAACTTTATTCGTTTACTTAGCTTAAGGCCAAACCACGCTGACAATGACAATGACGTTGACGTACGATGAGGTGACGCATTACGTGCTCGTTTTTGCAGCAGATGTAATATAAAAAAAGTTAGTAACATGTTAAACCACCCGTCTTTCACGCAGACTTATGTACTGCAAAGGTATTGCAAAGCAGAACTATATTGTTCAATGATGCATCTGACATATTAACAAAATAATGCCACATTCACTTTGCATTTGGTTCTTAAACTTAATTTTTTTTAATTATGTATTTAGAAACACGTGAAATTAACCCAACACGTTTCTTGAAAACATGTACACGTGACATGTATTTAGGTTGCGACCCACGTCGGTCTTTCGAAATTCTATTACATTTTGTAAGAGTCCGTTAATTTTACGGATGCATTTTATTTGTTCATGTTCTTCATTGGACACCATATTTTTGTTTTTCAGGCATAATTTTTTTTATTTCAACCATGTCTGAATAAATAACTTGGTTTAACGTAAACAATTAGCATTCGAAGGAAAGTAAATCGAAATTATATTAATTTTTTAACACTGTTAAAAGTATAAATACAGATTTTATTTTGAATGGGGAAGAGTTGAATCTTGTCGATACCACAGTTTTTAGGGAATTCACTATGCACGCGAAGCTTCATTGGGGTCTCCGTGTGTCTAAACTAGCAAGAAGACAGTTCTCCAACACATTATCATTATCATATTAATACCCATTATGTTGTTTAACAGATTTTTTAGAATAAGGCTGACAAGCAAACAACCAGTTATATTATGTTAAGTTAACTTAATAAGAATAATGAAAATAATTACATATGAACGTGTTTCGTAGAAACGTTTCATTTTCCATTACGCTATTAGTTCTAGGAATGTCGTTGCATTTTAAGTTTTACTAGGCCAATTAATTTACGATATTTCACTATAATCTTTTGAATTTCAAACAATAGTAATCCATAGACCGTGTTAAAAGTTTGTTTTCGAAATTCCATAATTAGCTAAACGTAAGGTAAATGTTTTCGTTTTTCGTACAGGGTTTTTTATTAGTAATGAAACCTTAACAGGGTTATAAAAATAACATCTCGAGTATATTTAATTTTTTTAAATATCACTGATTTATTAGAACTTGGTTATAAGATACAACCCTGGCATTACATTATGACCAACAACCATTAACTGCGTATGTCATACTTAAGCTGATATATAATCTTCATTAAAACTATTAGAACTTAAAACAGTTTACTGAAAAGCAAACTTTTTTGTCTAAATTAATCTACCATCTACTACTACTATCTACTAGCTAACGCTTATTTCTAACAGTGCGTTACTGCAGGCAACACCTCTTTATTTTTTTATACCATTCTGTTTTTTTATATCAAAATGTTTTCCTAAGTAATTTTATCTATAAAATGTTATATTGTAAATAAAAATAAAAAAGTCTGGTTGTTTTTCTTGCTGGTTCTTTCTAGGAATTTTCTAAACCAGTAATAAAAAAATGTCTTTAAATAAGTATTCTTTTAGTTAATATTAAATGAAAATTAATCTATTCTAGAGGTAGAGCAGCCGCTAATACCATAAGATGGAATATCTTATTACCAGTAAAATGGTTTTGGCTCTCATCACTAATTAAACCAAATTGTATTCTGCTATTTTACACGAGTATTCTGTTAGAGTGTAGTCCCTCGTCAACTCGATCGATTCAAAGTGCAGTCGTATCAGACGATGGTTTAGCTCTACCACGTTCGGTAACTGCTATACATAATTCTAAATTAACTGCAATACTCAAACTGCCTCGCTTTCTTTAATAAATTATCTTTACGTGTAATGATAAATAATGAAATGAAAATACTGTAACTACAATAAAATTAAATATAGTAAATTTTGGTGATGGAGGCCAGTAAACATAGACTAGTCATCTGCGCAAGACAAGATTATAGTTCGCCTGGTCTAGTCTAGTGTGAGATCAGGTGCAGTAGTTTACGTGCATCTCGAGGTATAGGGGTACACTGCCAACTTTCTGACTCTGGGCTGCTACTCAGAATTTCTCGACTGTAAAACCTTATAACCGATTTTGGTCCGTATATGATCCTATGGTGCATCGGCAATCGCGCGTAATTCCTTAAAGCGTAGATAGAAAGGTTTGTTTATTCTCACCAAACACTTTTGTAACCGTAAAACTGACATCCTCGTAATCCTGTCCCTCTTTTTTATTCTAGAAAAATCGTCAAGGATACATTACGCTGCGAGGACCCTAGTAATCTTGCCCTCTCCAGTAAGTTGGAATGGTAAAGAAGTAGACAATAAAATAATGGGTAAAATGTAATTTTCAAAGCTGTTTATGTTATATACTTTAACGGTTTAACCTTATTACTAAAATAAACATAATATTGTAGACCCGTGTGTAACCATGTAATGTAAGAGCTGACCATATGAGGAGACGTATTGTTCTTTCTATATCTTTAATTAAGTAGACTTTTCGAATACAGAGTAATGTGAGCTACATTGCAGCACGTCAGATTCGTTGTTTTGGAATATACTCGGTCACTAGCGGGACCTCGTTTACTGATATACGAGTATTTGAACTTGGTATTTGGTAAATATATTGTATCCTGCTTATTTATGTGCCTTTTTCTTTATAATCGTCAGCTAATAAAAGTCCACTGCTAGATATAGACCTCATCCTTTGTAAGTAATAAGTAACATATTTGACATGATTGGCGCTAGCGGTTTTTCATCATTAACGCTACTCCCTGTCATCGCGACTAAATATTGTTTGTATATCGAAAACAAAACAGCTAATTTCAGTGCTCTTAAAAAGAAGTATGATTCCGCCTCAAGGTCCTTCAAAAGAGTTATTACCGAGGCAAAGTCAGAGCACATTGGGAAAATTGGGAAAACACCATTTCTCCTTCCTTCAGGAACCCGTAAATTATGGTCTCTTATCAAGGTCATCCAAAGAAACTTCCGATAGATATCTCTTCCGAATTTGCACAGGGAGGCCGATTCACTGGCCAATGCGACAAAGGAGGAAGCCGGTCTGTTAGACTCTCCTTTTGCGTCCAACTCGAGTCTCGATGATAGAGGGAAAATACCACCGACCATCCCGCGGTATGAGTGCTCCATGCCGGATGTTCTTTTGCACAGCGCTCACTGCGAAAACTACTCCTCTCCCTGGACGTCGACAAGTCGAGTGGGCCTGATGAAATACCTCCTACTATGCTGAGAGCGTATACCGGTACTCCTACTACCTTGGCGTAGTCCCAAACTCGTGGATGACAGTTTTAGTGAACCTGATCCCTAAAAATACTACCACTCAGACCCATCCAACTATAGACCTACCAAAATAATGGGATCCATTATAAACTGTCAGTTCATGAACTACCTTAAGGACGACTAGCTGATTAGTGTCTGCCAATACGGTTTCTGTCGAGGTTGCTCAGCTCTTCTAGTTTACTCAACTCATAAATGAGCAGAAACAGTAGAGACCAAAGAAGGAGGAGGCTTTATATGTTAGTTTGGATTATACGTATAGCGAAGGCCTTCCAATGGGGTTTGGAACAAAGCACTTCTTTCGACCCTCTTTACTATGGGTTTCAAGAGAAATGGTGCAATTGAATTAGTAGTTTTATTGCAGATTGAACTGACTTAAATCCTGTTGTTCAGCGGCCGCGGTTGACACCTTCCATCAGGCGAGTCGCATTCTCGTATGCGACTCCTATATATAAATTATCGTATCGCTTCTCACAACTATCATAAAAAAAACTGGGATGATAGAATCTTTAAACTCACTGTTAGTTACATATTATATAAAGAAATTTATCCTGCTGATTAATTAAATCAATAAAATTATAATTATTATAGAATTAGCTATTGATAAATAAATATGTTCTACAGGTTAAATATGTAACAACACCAATAAAAAAATTGGCAATTCTGGAGTATGAATAATGTTTAAAAACCAAACAATAACTTCCGAAAAGTCGTACAACCACGCCTATTTCATTAGTAAATTGCTTTCATTTGTCATTATAGTGGACATACCTAGCCTTATTCCTATGGGAGAATTATTAACCTGGTCCAAATATAGATAAAGTAGGTTTAGTATGAATATGACCAGCAAACACTCCAGTTGTGATGACTTAATTAAAATATCGGTTTTTAATAACACTAAATTATATTATAATATACTTTACTGTCAAAACTGTGCAAATGTTGCAGTAACTGGCTATAATACAATCCATCTTGAAACCACAATTTGTGCATTCTTTATAGAACTAATGGTGTCAATCAAGCATACAGTCCACATGATGGTTATGTAGAACGTTCGTTTTCATCTTGTTATGTTTATCTTCGTGCCCTCAGGTTGTGTATTCCTCTAATTTATTTGCACAAGACTTACACCAGACACGCACTAGGATGGGTGAAGATGTGTAGTGCCTTTGTGTTTAAGCCTCACTATGATATTTCTCACCTCATTATAGCGTATTATTATTCGAAAATAGTTGCCATCTTTGTAAGTCGTCCAGAATGAAACCATTCTAGTCAACTAATTTTAGTACTTTTGTTCGTTAAAAATTAGGCATCATAATGTACTCTAGACCGAATTCATTATCACATCACAGAAGCTAGTTTCAACGGGGCACGGCTATTTGCGCAAGTGCAGGTTTGATATATACAGGATCTAATACACCGTCAACTATCACTCCGGGCTGAAATTTCTGCATTGAGATTTCTTAAAAAACCCATAACAGATTTTGACCCAAACCGGGGTTAGGACCTTGGACATATTCATCATCATTATAGCCTACCGAAATTCACTACTGCATATAGCGCTCTAATGTATATTAACACAGATATTGAATGGATATGGATATTTACCAGGATTGCCACATTTGGCAGGCGGACTTGCAACCGCAGTATTTTGAGTTGTCATGTCACGTTTCACCCATCTCCTGTTTTGGTTTTATGAATATTACAAGCTTCGTTTTGTGTTTATGACAAACATATTTCTGAAAATAAATTCAATGTATCTTATATTACCCTTTGTCACCTTTAACGATACTCACGAGAAGATACGGGTAGTGGATACGGCACCATGAGATGGCAAAGAAGATATTTTATAAAGATTCAAGGGTTTTCATTATAAAAAGTTTTTGATACAATAAATTATCAAATTGTTTTATATATAAAACCGAAGTGACCGATGAAGACTGCAGCTTCATTTCCCGCCTAACAGCCATGCGACTATGAATGTGATCGGAAATGGATGATGATGGATGATAATTGTACACGCCCTTATTTGCCCCAACAAAGGTCGACTGGACCAAGGCCCATGAGTGATCCCCTCGACGGGCAACCAAGGGCGGAGCCCAAGTGGGCTATGGATAACGATTCCAAAAATGGCTGATAAAGAAGCAAGCACCACTTACCGATTGGCGGAGGTAGGGATGACCACGGGGATCCTGTCAGGTGATAAGCGATGTGCATGTAAGTAGTGTGTAGTAATGTGGAAAATGTGTAACCTGACATTTCCGCTGATCCTGGACTGCAGATCCCAAGGCGCAGCCTCTCTCCAAATATGGGATCCATCCAGGGGGGCGTTCACCAATTTAAAACTTCTACTTCTATTTTCACTATATTAGATTATCAACTTTATTGTACATTTAATTAACTTCAATTCAACCAAATCAACGTTGATCGACATTAAAACAAGTGACACGCTGCACAGCTTAAGGACGGTTGGTCAAAGTTCAAGGTCCCAGGTTCACTTAGCACAAAACTATAACCACGAGAACGAACGCGGTTTCTCCTCGAGGCACAAAGTTCAGCGTTCTCCCAACAAAAAGTAAGTACATAAAAGTCTTTCCACGCTATCAAATATCTATCCGTGCCCCTACAATCCGTTTCGCAATCCGACCGGATCAGGTCCAGCAAATCGCAACGCGATAAGAAGCGGTCCCGCGTGGCCACAAAAGCTTCAGTTCTGAGGGCACTTACAAGTTTTAAGTGAACGGCCTTAGTGGCGAGGCACACGAAAACGCTAGATAGACCTTATGTGAACGCGCGTTACGCAGGTTGGAGGACTTAACGAGGAAGGAATAGAAATAGAAATAGAAACTATTATTCAGTGTAGATTATAAAAATACTTATTGAAAGTCACTTTTTTAATTTACCACTGGTTCGCAAAAAAACCTCTGTCCTGGGAAGAACCAGCAAGAAACCCAGCGGGACTATTTTTTTTAATAATAGCTTACAATCATGTTTACAATCAACAACACAAGACAAATTAGAAATAGCTTGGTAGCGATCACCATTCCCAGGAGTTATTATCATCTATAAATTCCTTAATATTATAATAACCCTTTTTATACAAACTTAGTTTAATAACATTTTTGAACTTTGTGTATGACAAATTTTGTATATTTTCTGGGATTTTTTTTTATAGAAGAGGGGGCAAACGAGCATGTGGCACACCTGATGTTAAGTGACTACCGCCGCCCATGATCAACCGCAACACCAGGGGAATTGCAGGTGCGTTGCCGGCCCTTTAGAAAGGAGTAAGCTCTTTTCTTGAAGGTCCCCAGGTCGTATCGGTCCGGAAAAATCACCGGTGGTAAATTATTCCACAGAGAGGTTGTACGCGGAAGAAAACTCCTTTTGAAACGTACAGTGGTGGACCGCCAAGCATCCAGATGGTGTGGATGGTATCGGGACGTTTGCCGTGTAGTGCGTTCACGAAATTTGGCGGCTGGGATTAATCCGAACAATTCCTCAGAGCACTCCCCGTGATAGATGCGATAAAATACGCAAAGAGATGCAACATCTCTTCGCAGCGCCAGTGAATCGAGCCGATC
The DNA here is from genome assembly GCA_907164705.1 of Parnassius apollo. Classification (NCBI taxonomy): domain Eukaryota; kingdom Metazoa; phylum Arthropoda; class Insecta; order Lepidoptera; family Papilionidae; genus Parnassius; species Parnassius apollo. Next base: position 9,554,035 of record CAJQZP010000851.1, read on the forward strand.
GGAAAGCACTCGGTCGTCGACGATTCGAGCCGCTCTGCGCTGGATGCGGTCAAGTGGAAGGAGCTGGTACTGGGGAGCCCCAGCCCAGAGATGGGAACAGTATTCCATGAGCGGCCGAACCTGCGCCTTGTAAAGTTGCAGGCGGTGTGCCGGCATGAAATACTGTCCCGCTCTGCTGAGCACGCCAAGCTTTTTAGAGGCCAATTTGGCCTTCCCTTCCAAGTGACCACGAAACTACACGTCACTCGATATGTCGACGCCGAGGATTCCGATACTGGCTGAGGCAACGAGGGGAGTGCCTTGAAACTGAGGGAATACGACAAAGGGGTTCTTTTTAGCGGTTAACGCGCAAACTTGTGTCTTCTGGGGGTTAAACTGGACTAGATTTAGTCGCCCCCAATCCGAGACTCTGTCCAGCAGAGACTCGACTTCAGACACAAGTTTGTCCCGGCACTCAGAGACGTTTTCCGGAGAAATATTGGCTCGGCCGGTGTAAAGAGCATCACCAGTGCTGTTATCTACATAGCAATGAATGCTACGGGTTTGCAACATATCATTGATATGCAGAAGAAACAGCGTAGGCGATAGCACGCAGCCCTGTGGAACACCAGCATTAATAAGCTTGCAATCGGAGCTTGCACCGTCTACAACGACCTTGATGCTCCGATCTGCAAGAAAACTGGTGATCCAATCGCACAATTTCTCGGGAAGCCCATAGGAAGGGAGCTTCGAAAGAAGCGCTTTGTGCCAAACCCGATCGAAGGCCTTCGCAATGTCCAAACTAGCGGCCAATGCCTCCCCCTTGGACTCTACTGCCTCCGCCCATCTGTGAGTTAGGTAGATCAGAAGATCACCAGCTGACCTACCACGGCGAAAACCGTATTGGCGGTCACTAATCAGCTGGTGATCCTCAAGGTACCTCATGAGCTGGCAGTTTACAATGGACTCCATTGTTTTGGAGAACAAGGAGGTGATGGCGATAGGCCGGTAGTTGGACGGGTCTGAGCGGTCGCCTTTTTTTAGGGATCGGGTGGACGAAAGCCGTCTTCCATGATTTTGGTACTACGCCTAGGGAGTAGGAGTACCGGAAAAGACGCGTTAAAACCGGTGCCAACTCTGGAGCACACGTCCTCAGCACAATTGGGGGGATTCCATCAGGCCCACTCGACTTATGGATGTCCAGGGAGAGGAGTGCTTTGCGAACCGAGCGCTGAGTGAACTGCACTTCCGGCATGGAGCACTCATACCGCGGGATGGTCGGCGGCGTACTCCCCCCGTCATCGAGAGTCGAGTTAGACGCAAAGAAAGAGCCTAGAAGATCGGCTTTCTCCTTTGCGATGTGGGCCAGTGAGTCGTCCTCCCTGTGCAGAGATGGAAGAGATGGCTGACAGAAATTCCCCTGGACAGCCTTGGCGAGAGACCAGAATGCACGGGTTCCAGAAGGAAGACGAACTAGTCTCTCGCCAATTCTGCCTATGTGCTCTGACTTTGCCTTGGCAATGACTCTTTTGAAGGACCTAGAGGCGGAATTATACTTCTTTTTTAGAGCGCTAGTGTTTACATCCCTGGACGCTGATGCGTCAGCCCAGGCTCGGTAGCACTCCTGCTTATAGCATGATGCTATTTTACAGGAGCGACCAAACCATGGCTGAGATTTGCCTCCAATGGGCACCACAGAGGAAGGAATAAAAAGTTCCATACCCTGAAGTACCACATCAGCGACAGAATCCGCAACAACGTTGGGATCGATCGACACTCCGGACAAGACAATGGTCCGAGGAGCCTAAAGGGGCGTCGACGGAAATCTGATATCCGTCCGGGTGAGAGGTCAGCAGAAGGTCCAACAGGGAAGGTGCATGATCCTCCACATCTGGAATCCTCGTAGGCGAAGTAACCAGTTGTGTCAGACCATATGCCAAGGCAAAATCATGAACAGATCTCCCCGCATGATCGGTTAAACGTGAACCGAGCCATTCGGCGTGATGGGCGTTAAAGTCGCCGAGGATCACGATCTCTGCGGAGGGGATCTGCTGTAGCAACGAATCTGCAGCCATTTGGACGTGGTCGAAGAGTCGGTCTGTTTCGGCATTACCGCTATGGGACCTATAGAGGCACCCGTAGACGCGCGGATGGTCTTCGCTGTCTACGCGTAGCCAAAGGATGGACAGTCCGAAACTTCAAGTCTGCCGAGGCGTCGAGAACAGATGTCCTCTCTGACGTAAACGCAAACTCCAGCCCGAGGCACAAAGGAGTGTTCCAGTTTGTACCCCGGGCAGGAGAGATACGAAACATCAGCCGGAGAGGACACCTGCGTCTCGGTCAGAAAGAGCAGAGCAGATTTTGTTGTAAAAGCGTATACATCGCCCCAAGAATGAATTACTGACTCGGTGGAGTCGAGTAACTGGTACTACCAGCTTGTGTCTGCTCCTAGTATTTACAGAATGAATATCACTTATTTTCGCAAAACTACTTCTATTTTTGTGTACGTACATTACATTTTCATAAATGTATTGAGAGGCCAGAGTTAATATATTAATTTCCTTAAATTTTTGTCTCAGTGACTCTTTTGGTTTTAAATTATATATTGCTCTAATGGCCCTCTTCTGTAAAATAAATATAATTTCAGTGTCAGTCGCTTGTCCCCATAGCAAAATACCATACGACATAATGCTATGGAAATAACTAAAGTAAACTATTCTAGCTGTTTCAACACTGGTAAGAGTTCTAATCTTTTTTACAGCATATGCTGCAGAACTAAGTCTGTTAGCTAGTTTTGATATATGGGGGAGCCATTGAAGCTTTGCGTCCAGTGTGATTCCAAGAAAAATGGTGGTATCAACAAGACTCAGTTCCTCCCCATTTAAAATTACATTAGTATTGACATTTTTAACATTAGGAGTTACGAATTTCATACATTTAGTTTTAGTTCCACTCAAATGCAAATTATTAACATTAAACCAATTGACTAACTTAGCTATAGCATTATTTACTTCGTCGTAATTTAATAACTGTCATTTTAATTTGAAAATTAATGAAGTATCATCAGCAAATAATACTATATCATGGTTATCCCCTACTATGTAGGGGTCATTAATATATACAAGAAACAGAAAGGAGCCGAGAATTGAGCCCTGAGGCACGCCCATTTGTACAATCGACCCGGAAGAACTCATACTATTAATAACAACTTTTTGTGTTCTGTCACTTAAATATGAAATAATTAATTTAAGAGCATAATTTCTTACACCGTAGTGTTGAAGTTTCCTGATTAATGTTTCATGGTGAACACAATCGAAGGCTTTGGATAGGTCACAGAACACACCCAAAGCATCCTGTGAATTCTTCCACGCATTAAATATATCTTTAATCAGCTCAACACCAGCATCAGTTGTCGAGCGATCCCTTGTGAAACCAAATTGATTTTTATGAAGTAATTTATTTACATTAAAAAAAATTAACAATTGATCGAGAATAATTTTTTCAAAATTTTACTAAGTGTTGGTAGTACAGAAATAGATCTAAAATTAGCGGGGTCCAATGTACTACCAGATTTAAATAAAGGTATTACTTTACTATGCTCCATTAAATCAGGAAACATACCAGATTTGATACTACTATTAAAAATAATAGATAGTTGAGGTGCGATTGTATCTATTATAGACGCAATAACTTTAACAGAAATCCCCCACAGATCGGCGGTTCACTTAATATCAATAGTCTTAAAATATTTTACAATATCTTTTGATGAAACTTTATGAAATGTAAAATTCTTTGTACACACATTTACATTTTGTTTAAGTAATGATTCGGCGACGGTAGGAGAAGAATTCAGTGACTTAGTGGTTAAGATCGGAATATCAGTAAAATATTTCTCAAAAACCACTGCAACGTCCTGATCTGATTTAGTTAATTTATTGTTAAAACTTAACTGGTAGTTTGAATTGCGAGAGTTGACCTTACCAGTTTCACTATTAATTATACTCCATGTCATTTTAATTTTATTAGAAGCAGTCTTTATTTTGTTGCTTAAATACAATGACTTGGCTAAGGAGCACAGTCTTTTAAATATTTTGGAATATTTTTTTACATATTCCCTAAATTCGACGCTAGGATTATATGACCTTTCATTATAAAGTTCATATAACCTTTGTCTACTCTTATGGACTCCTACTGTCTCCCATTCATTAAATGCTTTACGATTATTCAAGGAGAATGTTTTAGAAGTAAAAGTATTATTAAATTCATTGCAAATGAGCTTAAATAATGTTGCATACAAAAAATTTTGGATTATTTTGGTATGAAAGTAATGGAAGTTTTTTTACTATGTTACTTCTAAACTTCTCCAAGCGAAGTGCATTTACTGGAACAAACACTACTTTTTTATCTACTTGCTTTTTTGTGAACATAAGGTAATGAAACAAATTGTCCACAGTGATCAGAGCTCAATTTTTGAATTATACATTTATTGAACGGCTTAACATTTGTAAAAATGTTATCTATACATGTTGCACTAGATTCCGCAATACGTGTTGGCTCCAAAAATAAATTAAAAAGACCATAAGATTTAAACAATGATCTAAATTTAATATTAGTGGAGGAAGCTTCTAGGAGATTGATATTAAAGTCTCCACATATTACAACAGATTTATTCTGTTTATTAAGCTTAGCGAAAACTTCCCCCCATAATTTTTTCAAAAGTATCATGTAAAGAACATGGGGGTCTGTAAACGCTCACAACAATGAGGTGCTCAAACTCAACACATGCCATTTCTACAGTTCGCTCAACAGAGAGGCTCACAATATCTTTACGTTCTTTATATGATAATAATTTACTAGCTAAAATTAAGGAGCCACCTCTTAAAATCGTTTCTCTATTGAAAGAACTGAGCACCTGGTGATTACTAAAGTTAAACATTAAATTATGAGCTTTTAACCAATGTTCAGTAATACATAAAATATGAATATTGTTGCTATTTAAAAAACAATTCAATTTCTAGCTCTTTGCCTATCATGCCTTGTATATTCTGATGCACCAGGTGTAAACAATTTTTATTATCATTTTGTGGATTTATACAATTGCAACTATTAAGGATTTGTAAGCAACATTCTAAATTATTTAAATTATTATAACTGCTAGAGATTACCTCTATTGTCTCATTTTCTAATTTAAATTACTTGGAACGGATTCCAAATTACATGTCAAATTATTATGCTGCTCAATAGGAGCAGATGTCTGGGTAGCCAAGTCCTTGGCTGAGTTAATATATAAATAATAAGATAGCACATTTGCTATCTGTCTTAAATTATATTTGGATAGGTAATACCTATCTGTAGTCAAAAATTTCTTAATTAAATTATTAATATCCATTAAATTAATTCTATTGGTATAATTGTTGCAATTAAATGTCAAATTTGAATTATTGTTACATGATAAATTATTCACTAATAAATTTAAATCATATCTTATTTTATTCTCCTGTGGCCAACCCTGTATGTAAGGCAATGTAAACAAGATAATTTTATGTACATTTAAAGTATTGAGGTAATCAATATATTTTAATAATTGATTTTTGTTTACATTGCCTCTTCTCCCAACAAGAATTATTAATGTGCTATTAGGAGAAAACTTACTGGTTAAAACTTTATTAATTATATGACTAAATTATGCTCCAGGCATACAATAATTACTAATCAATTGTCCTTTTAAATGGTTATTTAACATCATGCCCAAATTTTTACCTATGTCATCACAATACATAATAACTTTATGTTTTTTAATATTTAAACTACTCTTTAAATTTTTATTCTGTGTTATGGCACCGTCATAGTGTTGGTGAAAATAAGGAGTTATTGCTATTTACACATATTGGCCCCGATGAACATGGTATGGAGCGTTGATTCTCACTCTGATGTTTTATTAAGGAGTCAAAGCGCTCCTCATTGTATTTACATGACTTTACCAGATCATTCATGGCCAATATGTGTTCTTTTATCTCAACCTGAGCCGATGCATATTTATTTGAGATAATTTGTAAGGAGTTTTTAAGCGACAAAACTTCTGAATTGAGACACTCTATTTCAGTCTCATAACAGTTTTTTATATTTTCCACCTCAATTGCATATAATTTAAGTTTATTAATTAATACATGCTTTTCCTTACATATATTTATATAATCTTTTGTATTAATTTTTTTTAATTACCTTTTGTACTTTCCTAACATATTTATTAATTTTTATGTATTTTATTAATTTTCTTCTACTGCATGTAATCCTTTCTGCTGTTCTAGATGTGACAAAATCATCACCAGTCAAATCGATTGTTGTGGAGGGATGCAATGTTTTTGAAGATTTACATTCTATGAGCTCATTTAACAGACTTTGAGTTTGGGACACTTTCAATTCATCTAAGTATTGTTTTAATTGCAAAATCTCCTCATTAGCCTCACTTAACTGCAACTGCAATGCAGCAATTAATCTAAGGGAGTCCTCATATTCTTTGCTGCATCGGTCAAACTCATCGACTGTTTCCTGAAGCTGATCCCTTTCTTTTAAAACATTTGTGTAGTCTTTATGCAACTTAACCATATAACTTTTTAGTTGACTATTTTTGGCAATTATATTTATTATTTCCTTTTCGTTGTCATCCCTTTCTTTAATCAACATCTCACACTGCTCTTTTGACGCCTTAAGCTCTAGAAGCGCCATTTGAAGTTGGTTCTCCATTTGGCACGTTTTGGCGTTGCGTGTATTCATTTTACTATTATGTATAAATAGCAAAAGAAAACAAAGAAAGAAAACCGAAGAAACAGAGTAAGCTAATATCTAGATCTATGGGTCTACTTACAGATCTCAAATTAAATTATCAGGTAAATAATTCAAATTGAAATCCGAAACTGCACTAATTTAAAAGGTAAATCTTAAAATACTAAAGGGATAACAAGAAAATTACAACAACTCACCGAAAGTTCAAACGATGTTCGTTACAGCTGTCACTTTTAGTTGAAACACAAAACACTAAATAATTAAAATACTTATGCCTTTTACTTATTTTACCAACACAATTAAGTATTATTTAACAACTGTAACCAAAAGTTGAGGTGGATATTATCAAATTACAATATTTAATTTGCTAAATTGTTGGGAGCTATTATTTTACAACTTGTCACTTGGGTTGCCACAGATTATCCCCAGGGGCCAGCAAAGTCGATTTCGACTCCAGCAAATGGTCGGATGGCCCTGACGTGGTCGGGTGGTAAGGCACCCATCATCGGCTGCGATATGGTGGCCCTCAATCTACAACAAGGTATGTCACCAAAATTGACGCTCTGAATAGTGCGTCGGCCAGCCAAAATCCAAAACTCCCGCTGCAAATTAGCCGCATTCTGAACATGATGGTGAGTTACCAGGAACCGAAGCACAATAATAAAGGCACAAGAAAAAAACACAAGAACAAAAACAAAACAAGGGAGACACGTAATGATTTCTTATATTTACGCGAACACTACACATTGAAACAATACTAGTTGTACTGGCTTGCTTTCCTTACTTTTTTATTGCATCCTTCTTTCCAATTAACCGCAAAACAAACTTATGGCGCCATCTGTTGGCCCACAACAAAAGCGTCTGTAAAAGAAGTCGACGCGATCGATAGGAGATGTAATCGAGACTCAAGACGAACTGCATCGGTAATGGCTGTTCTTGTCTAAGCCTTCCAATATAAAAATTAATGTAAATAGCGTTAGTGAGTGTGCCGGGTCGACCCAGATGTGTGCATAGACTATATAATCACGTAGGAGTGTGGTCAAGGAAGACTGAAGCCTTCCACATCCGAAGATATCGTTGAAGCCAAGTTGGAGTTGATCGCCGCTGCCGCTAACCGTGAGTTTACCTATTTCATTTACCCTTCCTGGTGGGCCAGACTAATTTTCTCTCACTGTAGGTAAATTAAGTAGCAATTCCAAAATATATTTCTAATTACTTTTATTTCAAGTAAGAAGTGTCGCGATTACTACAAAATAGTTCAATCCGCGCATTTTTTTCTATTCTAACGTTTGATCATAGTGGTCCGTACGAGCGCGAATGTCCTATGGTATTTTGGGTTCAATTCATTCGAAAACTCCAAAATTACAGTTCATAGCAATTCAAATTAAAAAAAAAAAAAAAAAACTTTTACAAATAAAACTTAAGTAAAGTACTTATTTCCTTGTCTTAATTTGAACGATATAATAAGAAACAACTTATTAAATTTACTTGATATAATTTAAAAATAGGCAGAATTATTCTCTGATATTGATTACATGAATTGTAATTCCTTTTGTAATAACTAAACACGGAGGTAGTAGGTTAAAAATTTTACACCACGTATTCAATACTGATCGTTGTTTCAATAGGCGTGGCACAATATATATATCTACCTATTAATAGCGACATTATTAGTTGGTTAAAAAATTAGGTTTGTTTTAAATTTACGGTTTTATTATTTATTATTTCAAACATAATGACAGATAAAACAAAGTCGAACGCTAGTGAATTTGAGAGACAACTCAAGTTGCTTACTATTCAAAGAGAATATGCATTTCGAGAAATTCAAATAATATATGATTTATCGAAGAATATCCAAACGGATACAACTTCTACGTCTCAATTCGAGGCTAGGTTTAAGCGTATTGATTTAGTGCGTAAAGAATTCTTGGATTATACGAATCAAATAAACGAGTTAAAGTTAAAATTAAAGCCGGACGATATTATTGATATGAAGCCCGTGATTGCTTTTGACGACATGTACTACGCCGTCGATGCCGCCAGGGCTGCTCTAAGCGAGGGTCGCACTCGAGCCGACGCGCAATGCGACCCGGACCCGAGTTTGACTTCCGGATTATCATATCATAGTATGAAACCATACGCGCAAGCACGCTTACCAAAACTCGAATTACCGAAATTTGATGGAAACATTGAACATTGGCAAACTTTCTTCGATACATTTTCCACACTTGTACATGAAAACAATAATATAAGGTCAATCGAAAAGTTTCATTATTTGTTGACGTGTCTCTCGGGTTCGGCGCTGTCAATAGCGAAAGGAGTGCCAGTTACCTCTGACAACTACCAAATTGTTTTTGACGCGCTTATCGAGCGGTTCCAAAATAAACGAATTTTGGCCGCAACGTACTTGAATAAAATTTGTAGCTTTATTCCGTTGAAGTCTGGTAATTATGCCGATTTACGTAACTTAACTAATATGTTGAATGAAACCGTTAATGCTCTGAAAGCTATGAAAATTAAGAACCTAGATGAGTTTATTTTATTTTATTTAGCTGCACGTGTTTTAGATTCTGATACGCGTAAACGTTTCGAGATGCAAAACGGGGAGCAAATTCCTACCTTTTCGGATTTATTAATTTTTTTACAAAGTTATGTTAAAGTGCTAGAAGTTAGTCAACCGGGTAATTGTTCCGACTCTGTTTTTCGGTCAGGACAGTTGCATAAAAATTCTGTGCGTGCCACCGGGACACGAAACAGCCACAATAATAAACAATATCATAAAACTACATCATTGCCTTCGAACACTGCTATAAGTCCAAATGCTGCAAATAAAACTGCTGATTTTCTGTGTTGCGGGGCGGCACATGCGCTTCTCAAATGTCCGAAGTTTCAAGAACTTGATATTTCTGAAAGATATGGCTTAGTGTCTAATAAAAATGTTTGCATGAATTGTTTACGTTTAAATCATAATGCCAATAAATGTTTTTCGAAAAATACATGCTCAACTTGTGGTGAGCGTCACCATTCGTTGCTCCACGATGGCACCGCCATTGTTGCTGTTCCGTGTTGCTCCACTGACAGGACTATCGATAAAACAGCAGCTACGGTTGACGGCTTAACCACGACTGCGAGCTCCGTGACTACCAGCGCTCACGTTGGTCACAGTCGTGCTCTCGTTCTACTCGGCACATGTGTAGTGCGCGTGCGCGGTTGCGGTGCTCCCGCTCAGTATACTACTGCCCGCGCACTTATTGACAGTGGAGCTCAGGATAGTTTTATGACGTTATCACTCGCTCAACGTTTAGGGTTGCCCATTCGTCGCTGCAATTTAGCTGTAGCAGGCTTAGGAAAAAATGTAGTGCATCAAATTAAGGGTGAAACTTCATGCGTGGTAATGCCAACGGATTCTGATAGTCCAAACTTCACTATTAATGCTATAATAATGAATACCATAACAAGTAAAATGCCTGTCGTAGAAGTACCTTCTGGGGTTCGTGCAAATTTTAAACATCTAGTTCTAGCAGACAAACAGTTCGACAAACCCACTAATATAGACTTGCTGCTGGGCGCAGAACTATTCCATAAAATTTATGATGGCCAACGCCTAGAAATAGGTCCTGGTTTACCAGTCGCTCTACACAGTGTCTTTGGGTGGGTGCTCACTGGCAAAATTAATTACAGCTCTCATTCTCCACCTATGGTGTCTTCCCTCGTTTCTTCCACGCGGATTTTGAATGACGTGATCAAGCGTTTTTGGGAGGTCGAAGAACCACCGAAAATATTTACAGCGAACCCCGAAGAGGTAAAATGTGAGGAACTATACTCCACTCTTGTGTCACGTAAACCTAACGGTCGTTACGTCGTCCCTTTGTTACTGAGGAAGCCTTGTGATGATCTGGGTGAATCTTTCAATATGGCAAAATCACGCTTATTCAAACTCGAAAAGCGACTTGAGCGCAATGTAGAATTAAAAAAGGACTATTCTGATTTTATGACGGAATATTCAGATCTGGGGCGTATGCAACCCGCAGACGTTGGATCAGGCAAATTTGTAATTCCGCATCAGTGTTGATGTTTGATGCAAGCGCCAAAACGACGAACGGAAAATCATTAAATGATATCATATACACTGGTCCTAAGCTACAAAACGACATTGTTGATACACTGACAAAATTTCGTCTTCACGCAATCGTGTTCACCTCCGATATTTCGAAAATGTATCGCAATATAGATTTACGTCCGGAAGACCGAGGGTGGCAACACGTGTTGTGGAGAAATTCTCCAGCTGATCCCGTGCGTGAATTCGAATTAAATACAGTGACATACGGTGTAACTAGTTCACCGTACTTAGCCATTCGTACCCTGCATCAACTAGCGGTCGATCATGCTTCTGAGTTTCCTCAAGCGGCTGACGTTTTACTTCATGACACTTTTATGGACGACATCACGACGGGAGCGCCATCTTTAAAACAAGCACTTGAGCTGAAAAATGAACTCATTAAACTACTGAGCTGTGCTCAATTTGAGCTGCGTAAATGGAGTAGTAATTCGGCCGAATTTATTGCAGCTCTACCGTCCGAACATTGTCAAATACCCAGGGTCTTTTGTGATGAAAATCACGAACACATCCTTAAAATTCTGGGTGTCCAGTGGGACCCCGTAGAAGACTTCTTTACGTATTCGTTTTCAGAGTTCAATTCCAACTTAACAAAGCGTGCAATATTATCAAATATCGCTCGCATCTATGACCCAATTGGTTGGCTAACTCCTGTCATTCTAATAGCCAAACTATTGCTTCAAGATATGTGGCGCCTTCAGCTGAGTTGGGATGAACCCGTTCCACCTGAGGTCGCTCACCAATGGCACAACTTTATCTCTGAAATCCAACTTGTTAAACAGATTAAACTGACTCGTAGAATTACATATGATGACGCCGAAAGTTATCAATTGATTGGTTTTTGTGATGGCTCTTCAAAGGCATATGGATGTTGTGTGTACTTAAGGACAGTTCGTGCCAACCATTTTAGAACGCATCTGCTGATTGCAAAATCAAAAGTCGCACCCCTAAAACCATTAACGGTTAACCGTCTAGAACTTTGCGGTGCTGTACTTTTAGGGCGAGTTCTTAAGCACATGTAAAAATTGCTGCGAGATAAAATCCCTGTCAGTAAAGTGATTGCCTTTACTGACAGTAGCACAGTTCTAGCATGGTTACATACGGAACCTCATAAACTAAAGACTTTTGTTTCCCATGGTGTTGCGAAAATCATCGACGATGTATCCTTGGATAGCTGGCTACACGTATCGACATATGATAATCCTGCCGATAATTGCAGTCGAGGTCTCAGTGGTTCACAACTGGCGACATGTTGTATGTGGTGGTCAGGTCCAAGTTGGCTCGCTAACGATTCCTCCACTTGGCCAATAAAGTTCAAATGGGAATCACAAGCTTCCGTACCCGAGTTGCGCTCTACTGCTCATGTGTCTCAAACGGATAACGGCTCTACTGAGCTTGATTTTATTAGTGGACTCTTAGACCGCTACTCCACGCTGTCCCGCGTTCAGCGTGTGCTAGCTTGGTGTTTGCGGGCTGTAGCAGCGTTCAAACGAAACTATAATACTAAGAATTTCTTGAGCGTATCAGAGCTGAAGCAGTCTATCGTCTATATGGTTCGACATGAACAAAAACTTCATCTTACAGAGGAAATCAAAGCCACCAAAGCCGTTAAAAAACTGCATCCCTTTATTGATGATGAGGGATTGCTGCGAGTGGGGGGCCGTCTAGAGCAATCTAATCTACCCGCAACCGTAAAACATCCCGTACTGTTGCCAAAGGCGTCTCGCTTATCTTTGCTTATTATAGATTACTTTCATGTTAATTACTTACACTGCGGTCCTCGTACTCTTCAATCGATTATTCAGCGAAGATATTGGATACTTGGCATTCGTAACTTAATTCGGTCGCGTTTATCCAAATGTATTGCATGTTTTAGGGTAAAACCCGTTGCTTGCCAACCTTTAATGGGAAATCTTCCGTCGCCTAGAGTACAATCAACGCGGTGTTTCCAAAATGTGGGAATTGACTTCGCCGGTCCATTCATAGTGAAGGAAAGTCGTAGACGAAACGCTCGTACGTACAAGGCCTACGTGTGTGTATTCGTTTGCCTTGCAGTAAAGGCTATCCATCTTGAGGCAGTAACCGAGCTATCGACTTCTGCCTTTCTGGCGGCGTTAGATCGCTTCGTATCTCGTCGTGGCCTTTGTACCTTCATAGTGACCGACTGCGGCACTAACTTTATTGGTGCCCGGCGCTACCTTAACGAACTACAACAAATGGTTTATAAGAACAATGATTCGCTTGAGTCTAGTCTTGCGAAACGAAATATTGTCTGGCGACTGAACCCTCCTACCGGGAGTAATTTTGGTGGCATATTTGAGAGCGGTGTAAAATCAATGAAGTTCCACTTAAAACGCGTTATAGGGTCACAAGTGTTGACATTCGAGGAGCTAATAACGATCCTTACTAAAGTCGAAGCCGTACTTAACTCGCGACCGTTGTGCAGTCTATCTCCGGATCCTAATGAGGTCGATATTCTTACACCTGGACATTTTTTGGCCCACGGTCCTCTTATATCGTTACCAGAACCTGAACTCTCTAATGAATATGTTTCCCCTCGGGCCCGCTGGCAGATGTTGCAAAAAATTACACAGTCTTTTTGGCATATTTGGCAACGCGATTATCTCCATACCTTACAGCAACGCGCTAAATGGTTTCGAGAACAACCGAATGTTCACGTCGGAGATATTGTATTAATTGTCGATAGCAATGTACCACCACTAGAGTGGCGTTCAGGTAGAGTTCAAGACGTGCATCCCGGCAAAGACGGTGTAGTGCGTGTGGTCACCCTACACACTACTAATGGACTCCTTAAGAGACCAGTGAATAAACTGTGTCCTCTACCATTAAATCAATAATATACCAATACTTGTCAATTTTTTTTCTCATAATTAATATTATAGCCTTTTGTTATTTAGCTGGTAGATTTAGTTGTTAAATTATGTTGCCTTATATACCCTTCCAAGAGTATGCAACTAAAATTTAATTGTGAATACTACAGTAAGTTAGGTACATATTATTCTAAGCTAGCTTCTATTTTTGAAGTATTTAATTTTATAGTGAGAACTGCTATTGATTATTTACTCATGAAATCTGAAACGATTTCAAGTGGGGGGGAATTATGTACTGGCTTGCTTTCCTTACTTTTTTATTGCATCCTTCTTTCCAATTAACCGCAAAACAAACTTATGGCGCCATCTGTTGGCCCACAACAAAAGCGTCTGTAAAAGAAGTCGACGCGATCGATACGGGATGTAATCGAGACTCAAGACGAACTGCATCGGTAATGGCTGTTCTTGTCTAAGCCTTCCAATATAAAAATTAATGTAAATAGCGTTAGTGAGTGTGCCGGGTCGACCCAGATGTGTGCATAGACTATATAATCACGTAGGAGTGTGGTCAAGGAAGACTGAAGCCTTCCACATCCGAAGATATCGTTGAAGCCAAGTTGGAGTTGATCGCCGCTGCCGCTAACCGTGAGTTTACCTATTTCATTTACCCTTCCTGGTGGGCCAGACTAATTTTCTCTCACTGTAGGTAAATTAAGTAGCAATTCCAAAATATATTTCTAATTACTTTTATTTCAAGTAAGAAGTGTCGCGATTACTACAAAATAGTTCAATCCGCGCATTTTTTTTCTATTCTAACGTTTGATCACTAGTTTTTACGGATTTTATCGCGTATATTTAACTTTTTAAATACCCGAACTGTTTATTTAAAAACAATATGCGAAAAGAATTTTGGAGGCGATACGTCAAAACATTTCGTCTATGTTACGTCGATGTTCTGTGCCTAAACCGAATCTTCCCAACGACGAATTTGTAGCGTTGAAGAACCTACGCAATAAACCAGAACTCACGATTCTCCGCGCAGATAAGGGAAATGCCCCCGGTAGGCATGGATACGTCAGATTATAATTCTAAAATAGAAGAACTTTTGTCGGATGTAAGTTCTTATAAGAAGGTTAAAAACGACCCAACAAATAGCACACTAAAAACAACTAGTGACCTCATAAAGAAACACTCTGAAAAATTAAATCTGGACGTAAAATGGATAATACCTACGTGCACCAAATCACCAAAGTTGTATGGGTAACAAAAATTCACAAGCCTAATGCTCCATTACGTCCTATAGGGAGCCAAATTGATTCACCAACTTACAGATTGGCTCAACATTGGGGACATACAAGAGCACACATAAAGGATTCCTACCATTTTGTCAGCGAGATTAAAGACATACATCTGGCAGACAATGAAACTATGGTCAGTTTTGATGTGCAGTCATTGTTTACATGCTTACCTGTTGAAGACTGCATCTCAATTGTAACTAGGAGGCTGAAAGAAAACAACATGCCCGTAAAATATGCAGTATTACTCAGACACTGCTTTGCATCTGGCTACCTATTTTGGAAGGAGGAGTTCTACAAGCAAGTAGATGGTGTGGCGATGGGCTCACCTGTATCTCCCATTGTCGCCGACATATTCATGGTAGACTTTGAGGAGAAAGCCGTGCTTACTTCTCCCATAAATCCAAGTTTCTACAAGCGGTACAGTACAGTGGACGACACTTTCACAATTCTGCCTTTAGATAAAGTAACTGCATTTTTAGACCATCTTATCTCTATAAATTCTAAAATTCAGTTCACAATGGAGTAAAAGGCAAACAATTCTTTAGCTTTTCTAGATGTGTTAGTAATTCGGAATCCTGATAACACCTTGAGCCATACTGTGTATAGAAAAAAGACCCATACAGTTAGATATTTAAACGGTGATTCTCACCACCATCCTTCACAGTTAGCTACCGTGTGTAAATCTTTGTTTCAGAGAACACGAGGGATCTATGACAGTAGGCACCTGGCTGCCGAGCTCCACCATGTCAAGCAAGTTTTGCATGACAACAAGCTTCGGGTGCCGCACCTGCGTCACAGTGAAAGAGTGAAGCCGGCCACAGTCGAGCGTGTGCCTGCTGTACTGCCATATGTTAGAGGAGTCACTGACAAGATTGGCTACATCTTGAAGCGCGCTTCCATCAAAACATACTTCAAGCTGCCGAAGAAGATTGGTCAGTTTTTGCCATCAGTCAAGTGTAATGTCCCTCTGCAAGATGCAGGAACACTCCTGCACAAGCTTGATTGTGAATGTGGTCTCTCCTACATAGGACAAACTAAAAGAAGATCAATTAAAACCCGCGTTAAAGAACATATAGCTGATGTGAAGAATCGACGCTCCGGGAAGTCTGCAGTCTGTGAACACGTACAGGATCGCCCCCGTCACTACATCAGATTTGATAGATCACAAATCCTCGCTAAAGAACACCGATTCCTTCCAAGGATGAGTTACGAGGCTATTGAAATCAAAAAACATCTTAATTTCAATAGAGAAGATGGCTGGGTGCTACCATCTGCTTGGGATCCTATAATTAATAGAATTAAATCCCAACCCAAGCATACAACTGCAAGACTTCAAGATACCATAAGTTCATACTGTGTAGATCGGAACAAAAGTTAAATTTTAATCTATGGTAACCGCGTTTAACTATTACATCTGGACGTTGAACATCTCAGTCCCTCCCGTGACCATGAGTGCTGTAAAGCTCTCGAAACGTCGGGTATTTAAAAAGTTAAATATAAGCGATAAAATCCGTAAAAACTAGTATTATTTCAAAGGGGACACGTTTTAAGAGCTACATCGTAAAAACGTAAAATGTCACAAACTCTGACAGTAAGCTCTACTAACAATCTTTCAACATATCCGATTTCTGTTCATACTTCTACTCGCCCCGATGTACGCGCACAATGTGATCAATGTGTAAGTTTAGATTTACTACCAGGGCAATCAATGTACGTATAGTAGAATATCGTACCACAGGTGAGTAGGTTTCCTTGTAGTCAATCTCGTATTCCTGGGTATAACCTTTTGCTACAAGACGTGCTTTATACCGATGTAACTGACCTTCTGGTCCTAGTTTCTTCTTGAAAACCCACTTAAATCACACAGCTTCCCTCCAGTGTTCCTTTTCAGGTCCTGATAATGCTTCCTCAATTGTCTGTGGTTCTCCACCATGAGTTGTTGCTGTCATTGCTATTACAGCATTCACACTTTCATCAATGTCTTCATAATAACTAGAATCCTAATCTTGAGTCATGTCTGGATTCCATGTGACATCATTGGGGTCATCCACAGAGCTGGAGTCAGAAACAGTTGAATTAGTTGTGATCGAGTCGGATAACTCTGTAGTAGGCGAGAGATCGACATTGTTATCATCATTAGTTCTCACAACATTTTCTATTCCATCATTAAAATTTATTTGACAATCAGTAGTAGTGTTATTCTGATTCATTTTTAAGTCTTTATACATCATTCCTTCCAAGAAGCACACATCTCTAGATTTAATGCATTTGGAGAGATTTTGAGAATCAATTAGTCTGTATCCTTTTGACTCATTACAATATCCTACAAAAATGTATTCTTTACTCTTTGCATCTAGTTTCTTACGCCTCTCATAGGGGATCATTGCATAAGCAACACAGCCAATATTCTCAGAATTGATAAATCAACTTTACAACCAGACCGTTTTTCTTCTAGTGTGGTTCCTTTTACCGCTTTACTTGGTGATTTATTCTTGATAAAGATTGCTGCATTCAAAGCTTCAGCCCAGAATCTGTGATACATACCCGCATCTTTTAGCATACATCGTTCGGCCTCCATAATCGTGCGATTTGCCTTTTCCGCAACTCCGTTCTGTTGTAGAGAGTAGGGTACAGTCGTCTGGTGCACGATGCCATGCTCTTGAAGGAATGTCTGCAAATGTTTATTCACATATTCACGACCATTGTCTGTTCTTATCATCTTTATTTTCAAATTAGTTTGATTTTCTACCAAACTTTTAAATATCTTGAATACAGACAGAATTTTATCTTTACTTTTAATAAAATAACCAAATGTCATCCTTGTATAGTCATCCATAAATGTTAATAGATACTTGGCACCACTAAATGAGGAAACTGACATAGGCCCACATAAATCAGAATGTATGGGACCTAATTTCTTAGTGGCTCGACTATAGGATTGTTTTGGGAACGGTATTCTGCTCTGCTTCCCTTCAATACATGCCGCACAAGGATTATTTTTACTGTAAGTGTAATTAATTCCACTTGCCATACCTTGTTTCAGTAAATCCATACTTCGCTTGTTTATCTCCTGTGATTGATTCGCTTCACACAAATTCACAGCTTCTGCGCGTTTCCCATCCATGGACTGGATATGTGGCTCGACCAAAGCCACTGTTTGACATGTCGCAGCCAGCTCATGACCATTTGTTGATTGTTGACTCACTGTGTCCAGTGCATAGACACCATTCACCTTTGTAGAACTTGCTACTGGCATTTTTCCCTAATAAACATTACACTTTTCATTGTTAAAGTGAACTTCAAGTCCTTTCGAAGCTATTTTGCCTACGGAAATAAGGTTTGTTGACAGTCCTGGCACAAAAATAACCTCATTTAATTTTGTAACTTGAGATTGTCCTTTAAACAATAATTTCACTTCACCATGACCTTCACTATGCATTTTCTGAAGTGATTTGGTTTCTTGCAAATGTAGCACTTTGGATGTTTGTTGACCCTTTTTGTGGAAGACTTGTTTGTAAACATCACACCTTCATTCTTGTCGAAGTCTCTACGTAAATTTTCTTGTAATAATTTACTTTTCACTGTTTCACTGCACAATCTAATGTTCGAATTTTCTAAAGCCATGATAAGCGGATCATAGTCTGAGGGTAAACCGCTTAGCATAAACACTGACAAAAAATCATCATCTAATGGAGCGTTTATGTCTCGTAATTGTTGATCCAAGTCCGTGATTCTCAAGATGTATGCTTCCATGTCACTAAATTGTTCCAATTTTAATCCAAATAACGTGCGTAAGAGTCCAAGATGACGACACATCCCCCTGTCTTCATAGGCTGTCTTTAGGTTGTTCCATGCCTCGTAACCAGTGGCAGAATTTCTAACGTGGGAAAAGGACGAGGGTTGAACCATCAAACATATTTTTGACCTTGAGAACACCCGGTGCAGATTCTTCGATGCAATCCCATAAATCTTCATGGACTAAATACATCCGCATCATAAACTTCCAGTTTCCGTAGTTAGATATTCCACTAAGCTTTTCGAAATTGACTGAAATTCCGGAACTTGTTGCTGTTAAAGATAATGGCGCCGGCAATGGCACGTCGTCCCCACGCGACATCGCGTCTTTCTTGAATGTTACGATTTTTAGAAAATAAATATTTATGCACACTTATTTATCGCGTAATCTGGGCCAATAACCTGATGGGATTGGGCGAAAATAGCAATGGAACAAATTGGTAAGCTGAGATTTATTTATAATCTAGTTAGCACAAAAACAGTTGACACAAGAGGAAGTATTATACGGCTACACAGCATTCTGTATAGCCGTATAATACTTACTCTCATAAAACAAAGCATAGACAGTAGCTCCAAATAGTGAGCTATTTAGATAACTATGACAATTTACATTGTTTGGTTTATACCAGTTCTAACAAAATTATATACAACATAAAGCGATCTCCTCTCGGGTCACACATTCTTAGCGTTTCAAAACTCAAAGGGGCCTCTTGTCACTTAAAGCACGAGAGACAATCAATAAGAGGCGTTTGTCATGCGGCCGAGTGCTTCGCACGTAACCGTCATACTTTAAGAGTAGCTTTTCCAAACATGCAGTTCTATGCTTATGCTTCATCCAAGCCTCAAAGCATCAATTTCAAACTACTATGCAAAACTTGAAACAAACTATAACAAACTTATTGCCCGATGTGCATTGATCAAAACAGATAAATTAAGCAAAACGATAAACATAAAGAATAACCATTTCCCCTTTTTCCAAAATAAATATCTTCGACAATGCCAACAAATATGAAAACAAAGGGAGGATTAATTTTTATTTCCTTCGGCACAAGTAGTTACTCAGTTTCAATTTTCTTTTCAACAAAGCAAGCACAATGATCAAATATATTTACAAAACATATGTACACGTATTCAAAGAGTATTTCAAATTCACCCTTTTTACTCACAACCGCTACAACTACGAAACATTTCGCGGAAAAACCAAAGCAATTTTTTTTTCTAAGCATTTAAAGCTTCAGGTGAGCCCTAATCACCCCACCAACCAAGTGGAGGCCACACCGCGTGTCAACCCGAATCCAATAGAGCGCGAACCGTTACACAATCGCCACTCGGGTTGTACACCTTCACTGAGGCCGTCGGCAATAGAACAGTTTGACAAGTAGACGGTTGACGGCTCAAAAGGATCAGTGGAGGCGGCCGTGGTGGGAGCTAGGGCGGCAGCTACCTAGTTGGAGCTGCCTTCATCGGACCGGCACTCGAACCGGGGGCACGGTAGCCCGCAGGCGAGCGCTGAGCGTCGCCCGACAGGGGGAGTGACTGAGCGCCCCCGCCCGTGGGAGTCGAGGGCCCGGCAGAGCCCCGAGAGGAAACGCCGTTCGTACCCAGGCACAAATATTGCCCTGCATCACAATACAAATTACAATCAAATTAAATTCAATACAAATTACTACAAATACAAGTACACACTACCGTCGGTCAACAAAGATGCCACGCTCGGGCGACTGACCCTTCGGAAATTAATCTACCATAATTATACAATAATGATAATACGATAATTACACGATTATGTGATAACGATAATAATCCACCTTACCCGACGCGTGACGGTACCTAAACCTAAACTACACTCCTGCTTACGCAGCCTAGAGGAGTGGTCTCTAATTCTACCCACCGCTAACAAAGTAAGCGAACAAAGAAAAAGAAAAGAATTTTTTTTATTACGTATTACGGCCGGTGGTGATTGTAAACAATCAAACACGCTCTGCTACCAGCTTGTTACGGCCCTGAGTTACCCTGACAAAAGTCGACCGGACTAGGGTCCACAGTAGTCCAACTTGACGAGTAACAGAGGGGAGGGTCCAATAACCTATGGATAACGATTCCAAAAATGGCTGATAAAGAAGCAAGCACCACTTACCGATTGGCGGAGGTAGGGTTGACCACGGGGTTGTCAGGTGATAAGTGATGTGAATGTAAGTAGTGTGTAGTAATGTGTACAAAGTGTAACCTGACATCCCCGCTGATCCTGGACTGCAGATCCCAAGGCGCTGCCTCTCTCCAAATGTGGGATCCATCCAAGGGGGCGTTCACCAATTGAAAAATTCTACTTCTATTTTCACTATATTAGTTTATCAACTTTATTGTACATTTAATTAACTTCAATTCAACCAAATCAACGTTGATCAACATTAAAACAAGTGACACGCTGCACAACTTAAGGACGGTTGGTCTAAGTTCAAGGTCCCAGGTTCACTTAGCACAAAACTATAACCACGAGAACGAACGCGGTCTCTCCTCGAGGCACAAAGTTCAGCGTTCTCCCGACAAAGTAAAAGTCTTATCACGCTATCAAACGAGGCACTAACAACACGTCGATGCAATTAACGGCATAAAAGTTCCTTTAATCACTCTAAACTCAAATTGAGCCTCTTGTCACGTAACACGTTCAAAACAGACAACTAAATTCGAAGCGGTCTAGACTAGACCCAAATATTCAATAGTAAATTCAAAATGGCGGGCACAATTAACTCAGATTTTAGGCCTTTAATCCAAAACACCGGCCGCCCGCAACCGTATACCAGTCACAAACAATACTTAAAAAGGTTACAACAATTAAGATAACACTGTAAGAGGCTCGCGACGTATAATCGACCCGGGCGTCGAAACTCAAGAATAAGCCTCGTTGTAACGTATATTAACTACAAAATACAACTCCATGGAGGCCGTCTTTTCGACGCAAACTATTATGTAACGCCCGACGTCTAACCGGCACGGCTGTAGCCCTCCAAGGTTTCCTGCCGACTGGGCGCTTGCAGCGTCGTACGCGCACAGCAAGCCCCCACCTCCCGCGCAACGCTAACCGTTTCCTCACCCCACTCGAGACGCGCCGTCCCGAAAGCTTCAAATGATTCAACTTGGCGTAAACAATGATGGAGATGTTCTTCTGCGAAGAATCTTGCAGAACTGTGTTCCTACCGCATGGACCGTTTCCACGAGCTTATCACACATATCATCCACTGCATTGCAGTCTTCTAGGCACTGAAAATGATAGTGTAACTCGAGCTGAAAGTTTTAGGGTTTTTGGATTAGAGCACGAGGGGGACTTGGCGAGTGGGTCGGCAGCCGCAGTTTATTTTGTTATTTTGCTGTTATTAGAATGATGCTGCTGCTTATCTTCTGCCTGAGTTTCCCTCTGTCACCTCTTACGACATCCAGGGGAAGATATGGGGCAGTGAATATCCATACTCGCCACTCCACGGACAAAACATTTATAACAATTTATTAAAGCTTATATAGTACAATATTGTAGTTAAAATTAAACCACAGATTCCTTGAATTTGCTTTAATTACAGTACCTATAATATTTTATTTATACCGTGAGTAATTAATTGAAAAAGCTCTGGAGTCTCATACTCTAGAGCTTTTTCAATAGTTCTAAGCAAATAATATCAAATTAACATCGAACTTTATTCTTACCTCAGTGTTTTATTATGGTTGAGAACTTTTATTGAGATAAAGTTTTTAGAATAAGAATGTTAATAAAAGTTAATAGAACCAACCCTTTTCTTTATTATGTGATTCAATCTAATATAAATACAGCAATCATCAGAAATAAAACTAATTTAGCGGATTTTATTGCGTTTAATTTAATTAATTTTTGAGTCCTGACCTTTCGGATGATTCGTGACAATTATCATTATGAGAAATAAACCAGAATAATTCATATTATCTTTATTTCTAAATAATTTATGTCTAAATACTTCTTACTTCTTATTTTGACATTTAACAAAAAACCGTTTCACAAGCTTGTAGAAAAGAAGCTGTTAGTTTATTTTATTAATCGTAAATGTGTCGGGAAGACAGTTTATCACTCCATTTCGTCCGTAGGCGATTATACCAAATTATTACACTGAGAAACGCTATCAAGAACTCATGACCACCATCGATAAACGGCGATATACGATTTCGCAATTTTCAGATGTAAAATACTTAGAGTACCGCTGAATGGTATTTTCTAAAGTGGGAGATACTACAATGCCATATCATACTAATATCGCAATTCCACCTACCAAGTGTGATAAACATTCTTTTTGTAGTATATCCTTAAAACAGATTGTTTAGGGACTGATAAAGAAAAATAAAGAAGCGTTTTATATATCCACTTGCCCTGAAATCATTGTCTCACGCTGCAGGAGAAGTTTGTTGTTTAACATTCTAATTTATTCTTCTACTTCCTTTTCTTATTTTTATTTACTTGTCTTATTGCGTATATATATATATGCATGTATGTATAATACATATAGATATAAAACTTGCGTAATTATATTTTATGAGCGAGCGAATAGACCCCGCCATTTCCTGCGTTGTTATTTTTTTTACAAACCACTCAGAAGTAGGTCGTTGACCGGGCTTCCCTCGACTGCGCTACGGGAGAGAGTTGGGGTAGGGAAGCATCACGCCACTCAACGTATCGCAGTCGAGGGAAACCCGGTCGACGGAGCCCCGCTTCGCGGGGCTCCTACTCCTGAGTGTTTATCACTCTTCATCTGAAGGTGAGATATTTTCCAAATTTTTTTTATAAATCCGCCGTAATATTGAAGATTTAAAAAAAAATCGAAATCGAATGATTTTTCGATTTTCTAAAGCCAAAAAACGAGGTGACCGCGATAGTATAAAATTACCAAAATTACATTATAAGATATACACCGTTGAAGCTAAGGTTATCATAACTGGCCAATTTTGGCCGTTTATCGGTTCCATAAAGATATTCCACATCGACTTTTAGGTCATGGTGTTTTTTATTAAAATAAATTGCCAGTGAAAACTAAGTATTGAAATTCAATTCAATTCAATTAATTTATTTGTTAAACATAGGTGTTAGTATACAGATGAAGTTATATTGGTTGTCAGTATCACTATATTTGGCCATTTGGTGGTGTCTAAATTTTATAACTCATTATATGGTACAAAATAAAAAAAATATATATATGTCACAAATTTGCTATAAAATAAATCATAAATCTACGTCAAATGTAATATTTATTATTTATAATTTTAACATAAGAATATTACAAGGAACTATAACTTACAATTCATTAGTCAAAAACTTTGTCAATGTATAGTACGCTTTACTTACTAAAAGAGACATTAATTATTTTTGAAATAGACTAATGTTTGCATCTTTTAATTTCTTAGGTAATTTAATAAAGATCTAAGGATCCATACAGAAGAAGCTATTTTCCTTTGGCTGACAGTGGCAATATACATGCCACCATGTTTCTTCTTACATATTTTAAATCACAATAAATATACTGTTTTAGTAATCAATTACTTAGAATTGAGAACAAACTTGTTAGCAAAAAAAAATATTGAAGTGGCTACCCCGAGATGACAGTAGTCAAATGTCAGCCGGTTCCTTTGAGAAGTGTCTTTTTTCCGTGTTTTTTCTAAATCGCAATAAATCTAATAATTGTGAGGTTGTTTTTAGTAAGTATGATATTTATTTCATAGTAAAAGCTCTGGAGATGCCATATTAATAGATTTTTTATGAAAAGGATAAACCGTTTTCTTGTAATGACCTAAATTCAAGGTGGCAATATATTTGCCAGTGTTAGTTTGAAGTTTCAGCCTAGGTGGCAATATATGAGTCAATGTCAATCAGTCGTCTCATGATTATTATTTGTTTTACAGAAAAATGAAGATTTTAGACGATAAAGATTTAGAAAAATAGTTGGAAGAATTATTTGGTTTCCCAGATGGAACATTTTCTGAAGACGACGGTGAATTCTCAGGGAATGAGGATGAGAATTTGGAACAACTTTTGTCGACAAACAGAAATGAGGAACAGAACAGAATCTTTTCCGAGAACATTGTCGCAAATTGAACCTCAGCACTTACCTCAACCAGGATGTTCACCAGGATGTTAACGTTACGGAATAATAGGTTACATTCTGTGTCACCACAACCATCACGAACTCTGTCGAAAAAGAAGGCTGTCTTTTTCAAATTCTGAATCTTCAAGTTCTGAATCTTCAAGTTTCTGAATTAACTGGAGCAAATGCATCTGATATAGATGAAGATGAGTGGAAAAGGCAGGACTGGCCACAGTTTCCTAATATATCTTTATTTGATACTATTTCAATAGAGTCTCAACGAAACATAGCCAACAGGACAAAACCTATTATCTATTTTGAAATTTTCTTTGGTCCAGAAGCTATAGATATTATCGTAAATCACACTAATCTGTATGCATTCCAAAGTAATGATCAAAACTTTGCAACAACTTCTGCTTCAGAAATAAAAGCTTTACTTGGTATGATCATTCAAATGGGATTGCATTCAAATGGGATGCATACCAAGCATAAAAGGTTATTGGTCAAGTGACCCACTTCTGCAAGTTATAGAAATAGCAGAGACAATGCCACTGAAGAGGTTTTAGAAGCTCATCAAATATCTGCATACCAACGGTAATACAAAAATACCTAACCGGGATGATGAAAATTATTACAATCTTTATAAGATTAGACCATTGCATGACCACACAAATAAACATTGTCAAACAAAAACTAAAACTATATATTCTCAATCAATTGATGAGTGCTTGATTAAGTTCAATGGGCACTCATCCTTAAAACAATATATGCCTTTGAAATTTTGCCTTTTGTTTGTTAAATTAAATAAAAATTTTGAAAATAATGTACATAAATTAAAACATCCTAAAATTTATTTGCAAAATAAGTTAGCATATTATACAAAAATGCTACACCCGAAGCGCTTGACTGCCGCGGCCATTTACAGTTTACGAAGTTTTCAAATTTATTTACTTGTGAAAGTTATGGCGTAGCGTATTTCTGCGGCAAGGGAATTTACGCTGAAAGACGATGTTCAGAGTGGAAAGGATATCTAACCATCCATCCATGGAAGTGAAGAAGAAAAAAACCAAGAAATCCCCTCCGCAGAGCATGAACCTTCATCATAGATTGCAATCTGGGGATTTTACCACAGTTGCCACGCTTGGTATCCACGTAAGATATCCTAACCAACTCACCCGGAGTTGGTTAGAATATCTTACGCATACTTGTTGTCTTTATCGAAGTACCTTTATATTTTAACAGTTATCAATAATAATCAAAATCCATTAGTGACCAAAGTTTATTTTGCGCGTGAAATGTGATATGTAAGTAATTTCGTAACTTATGTTAGCTTGTAATTAACTTATAGGTTATAAGGAATATAGGAATCTCGCAATGTAGTAAGATTTTTTAGTTTTTATTTTCGTTTTTTTAAGTGGTCTAATCTACATGTTTACGTTTATGGAGCCTTGTGAACTTTTTAACCGTAATGTCAAAGCATTGTCGAAAAATGATTAATTGTAGTATTTCTTGAATAATTAAATGAATAAATATTATGCACATGACTGGTTTTTTGGAAACAGGCCTTACGTAAGATTTATGTTTTACTTAACCTATATCCAGAAACATGTATTTTTTTACTCATTCCGAGCAGGGTTCGGCATGCGACTGTGTTGAATATTTTGTCGGCATAATTATAGCATGTTTTGGAGGTATAGCTAAGCGTTTGCATCTATTTCAATCTAATTAATTAGGTAGGTAGCAACATTTTTTATACTTCATCTCAACTATGCAGCATTATTTTCATTGGTTGTAATCCGGTGCAATGTTGGGGCCTCCTTCCATTCCTCACGTGTCCTCAGCTCCGTTAGTCACTGGCAGGCCACTTCATCGCATGCGACACTTTATGCACCCTAACGTGCGCACTCTTGCGCTATTCCAGGTTTCTTCTTCTACCGCAATCCTAACTCCAGAGTATACTGATCTCCTGGACCCCATAGCGCCATATCCTCACTACCTAGGTTATAGTAAGGTATCAGTCAACGGCCGCCACACCACCTAAGCGGCCACGGTTGACAAGCTGTCCCGTGCCCCACGGTCTCGACCATCTAGGCCGAGCAGCTGTTCCAGCAAAGAAAATCCACCCAAGGACGGTACTTATTTTCACTATCAAGCGTACTATATGTGCAGAGCGTAACGTCTAATCTACCAAGCCTAACACGTCACACGTAGTTGGATAAATAGTAGCCTTTATGTTACCCCGGGTGCGTACAAATAATAAATACACAGACTAGAACACGAACACTTAGACATAGAGACAAAAGTTCTAAAAGCTATTAATTTGGGTTTAGCAGATTCTACTCTTTTCTTTTTTTTCATCATATGTTCAGCATACGTGGTAGAGGCATGCTGCAGTTATATTAGAAGTATAGTTGTAGCACGAATGGGTCGGCTCGACCGAGGAGGGACCACGCTCTCACAGAATACCAGCGTAAAATAGTAGCTTAATGCTGCTGTATTTCGTATGGTGAGTGTAGAGAACCGGAGACCCTTTTTACTGTAAACGAGGCATTCCATCTTATCATTTGCATTTTGATTCGTAATCGAGGATAAATGTAGATGTCTATGGGCCACGGCAACCACTTACCATCAGGTGGACTGTGTGCTTATTTGTCACCCTATCCTATAAAAAACATCTTTTCGTTCTTTATCATCATCATTACCATTAAGACGACCCTAAGCTATCTGCACGTATAAGATTTTAAAAAGTAATTGATATGTGGAACATAATTAAAAATATACTTTATACAGGAACTTATTACGCTACAAAATACAAAGCTGAGTTCTTTGTTGGCTTATTATCGGTTTCGTTTGTTACCTTATTATGATATTTAAGTGATAAAAGCTTAAACCAATAATACCAATAGCCAATAAACAATCTTTAAAATTCTTATATGCAAATACTAGAAGTATCGTAAAGCCCGGAAAATTCGATGAATTGAGGTGTGTTGTTAAATCTTTCAATTCTACGATACATGTGCTTATTCTTACTTAAACATGGATTAAGTCTAATGATGAAGCCAAGAGATTTCCATTACCCGGATATACTCATTACCATCAGCACAGAAAAAATGTTATTGCCGGTGGAGTATCAATATTTGTCCATAACATTCTTAAACATTGCTATGTTGATGAGCTCGAAAAAAGATGAAAACCAGTTCTTGTGGATACACATAGATAAATTCTCACTAGATAATTGGCGCAGAAACTATAAACAAGCCTGGACAACTAGAACAAACGTTACAAAATTTCTAGAAACTCTTTCATTACAACTACATCATTAAAAAAAGAGCCGTAGTATTTGGTGACTTTAATCTGGACCTGCTTAACCCGGACAGCTCAGTTGAAGAATAAAAAATACACTCCTAAAATGCAGCTACTCAATAATTAATAGAATATGTCCTCAGTATTGTACGCGTGACACATCAAAAAGTATATCTACAGACTTAAAGGAAAACAAATTCCATCTGGCAATTGTTGAATCGTCTATGTCAGACCATAATCAGATCTTTTTTGAAATAAAAGAATTCAAACCAGAACCTAAAGAATTGGATAGTCTAGGAAGCGTGTCGATTACAAGTTTTTTGGGGTATCTATGACTTCGAGAAGATATAGCTTTTGCTTTAGTGAACAGATGGTAGTGTTGTTTAACGAACAAACAAATTTCATATATGTAGAGCGAGGGCAATGTCAATAACTTAAGGTTTTTGAATAAAGGTTTACATAAATCAAATGGCGCTTTAAGAGTCAATGCTTGTAGACATTTTTTTTGAGTGATAAAGGCTTTATTTAATTGAGAACCATTTCCCCAGATAATTAACATGTAACGCAGAATTGAAACTACATAAGCATGATAAACCGAGAGGGCTCTATTTATGTTAGTGACTTTTCTAATATACCTTAAAGCATATGCAAATTTATTTAGTCTATCGCACACTGACTTAATATGAGCCTCCCAATTAAGGTTTCTATCAATTACTAAGCCAAGAAATTTAGTTTGCGTCATTTCTTTAATTTTGGTTCCGTTGTAATATATGTCAAGCTTATTCGTTTTCAAATTATCAAATTTAATATAATGAGTTTTGGTAAGATTAACTTTTAAATTATTTAGATTTAACCATTCTATTACTGATTTGATTGTGTCATTTATGTCAGATTCATGTTTTGTAAATGAATGTTTCCTTGGGTTAGTTACAATTGTTATTGAAATATCGTCAGCAAACATAGTACATTTAAATGTAATAAAAAAAAATATTTGGAATGTCATTTATATATAAAATAAAAAGCAAAGGCCCAAGAATGGTTCCTTGTGGGACGCCAAAGTTGTTGTTCCTAAAATCTGAATAATAAGAAGTCAGTTCATTTTGGTTATTGAGATTTTTTTATTTCAACTTTTTGTTTTCTGTTTGTCAAATAAGATTCGAGCCACTACAAAGGAATTCCTCAAATGCCCATATTTTCCAGTTTTTTAAGGAGATTTTTATGGTCTACGAAATTGAAAGCCTTACTTAGATCAAAAAACAATACAGTGGTTAGATATGAATTATTTACACTTTCTAATATGGATTTAATTAATGTATACGTGGCTAAAGAAGTAGATTTATTTTTCTGAAAACCATATTGTTGTGGACTGATGACACTAATCTTATTACAATATTCAGAAAGGCGCAAAAACATGCACTTCTCAATATTCGATCTGTAATTATTAACATCATCTTTTTCACCTTTCTTAAACAACGGTTTAATTATTGATAATTTAAGCTTTTCTGGGAAAGTACCTGTTGAAAAGGATAGATTTATAAGATGTGTAAGTATTTTTATAAAATTATCGATGGAAGTTTTAATAATATTGGTACATATTCCGTCATAGCCAGTTGTTTTTGAGTTATTAAGAGATATGACTGCATTTATGACTTCCTTTTCTGACATTTCTCTTAGAAAAATTGACTTGAGTTCTGTAGAATTAGTTTTAAGTTTATTATTATTAGTTATATTATTACTGATGTTCTTGTTGTGAGTCATATCCATTTAGCTTTGTTGTAAGTGTTGTTTATCTTTATTTTCATTTGCGGAAACATAGATTGTAAAGTAGGAGAAATAAGTCATGGAATTTTTTAAATGCTCTATTTGTATCGATTTCTTCGAAAATGTCATTAAATGTAAGACTGCCAAGATAGCCATTAAATTTTTCTATATTTTCAGAGCAGTAATCTCTTTTGTAAACGAAATAGGATCTAGATTTTTGTTTCACAGATTTAACCGGTATTTTCAGCATTTGGGCAGTGTTATGATCAGATAAATAAAGCGGTAAGATGACTGGTATTGCTGATTTAATATTATTTAATATATGATCAATACAAGACGATTTTCGGGTAGGTTCTTTGATGTGTATCGTTAAGTTATAATTTAGTGCTAAATCGTTTAACATAGTTGTAAATTTGTTAGACTTTAAAGTGTTAATATTAAAGTCCCCTGTAAACACAATTTTCTTTTTAAATCCATACTTTTTGCATAGGGTACTAAGCAGACTATTCAATTTATTTAAAAAAAATAACATCACTTCTGGGGGTTCTATATATATTTGTAATAATAAGGTTATTTCCTGAGATTTCAATGCCGCAACACTCAAAATGTTTTTCTATACTATAGTCATCTAAAAATAATATTTTTTTAAAAAGTAATTTTTTTTACTAGAATGCAACTTCCACCTCTTTTTTCAAATCTACAAAAAATTGCCCCTAATGTGTAGTTATTTAATTTAAAGAAATTTTCTGCCCCTTTTTCTATGAATGTCACCGATAAACAAATAATATGTGGTTCGTTATTGTTCTTCGCGAGTTCTAATATAGTCATCTCCAAAATTTCTTTTATAGCTGTTGCACTTGCTATGTTTTGATGTAGGATATTTAAGTATTTACTTGGGGATCTATTAGACTGAGACACGAAAAAAACACGCGTATTTTAAGCGGAAAAAAGGTATACTTTTCGTTTTGATGTAACGTTTGCGGTAAGCTGGACTGGCTCGTTACATGATTCGCTTACGCTTATTATATTCTCCATAACACATGTTTCATTCCAGCGTCTTATTTCCCCTACGGTTTCAAAGATATCGTTAAATATTATTTTTATACCGTAGTTATTCACATTGCCCGTGTACATACAGAAACATTTTATAGTCGTATTTAAGATACAAGTTTGAGTCTACAACATAGGCGTATTCGTATTTTACATTATCCTCGTGAAGCAATTTATTGAAAGATTCAATCCTCCAGTTAAATAGGTTTAAAATTTTTTATACCTAAATGTTGGCAAACAAATAATTACATTACTATGTGTGATTTTATACAATGTTTTTCTTATACAATTTACTAAATAACGACAATTAATTGATCTTTCAAAATCATTGCTTCCTAAAAGTATCACACAGTAATCTTTCATTGTAAAGTTTTTTTAATTTTAAATCTATGTTTAATAACAATTCCTCTATCCAAGAGCCAGGCTTACAGTAATGACAGAATCTATAATTATGAAATTTGATTTCTAAATGTGATAATATGTTATTTTTCTTGTGACAACTAAGAATAAATACTTTGTTTTTCGGACTAGGTGTAAAAGGTAACGGGACCATAGTATCCATGTCTTCCCTCCTCTGCTTTACATTGGGTTTAGAAGATTTTATTGAACTAAATGGTACACTTTTTGGTAGCAATGGTAACTCTTTTACATCAATTTATTTAATATAGTGGCGCAGAGAATTCAATTCTATAACGGTTTTTTCCAATTCAATCTCTAGACAAGAAATTTTATCCTTTAAAGTTGCTATTAGCTGATCCTTAGCGGGACTTGCGTTAGGGGTACTATTTAACACTTCATTATTTTTTTTGTATTTATGATTTGGTATAGGAGAATTTCCAAACTTGATAAGACTAGCGTTTTTCCTTCTGTATGTTTGTAGTTCTTCCTTTAGCTTCACGTTTTCCGACAGTAACTCCTCAAGTTCATTTTCAGTAATTTGGAGTTGTTCTTGCTTTTCGGTCAATTTTAATTTATACTCTTCTAATTCCTGGTACACATTTGTATTTAAGATAGGGCAGCTACGGCTTAACAAAGTGGCTGATAGCGATGTTTCCTCGTCATCATCCTATATAGAGAAGCAAAAGAGTTTTCGGTGGTGACATTTACGTAATATTTTTTCCTTGCGGTAACGTGTTCTATATTTTCAGAGAGTACCGTAGAGTTTGATATGTTATAAATACGACTACTTTCTTTATGTGAGATGTCGCTGTTAGGTTCAGAAAAATTTGTGTGACTTCTACACTGTTTACACTTCCATTTACTTCGTATTGTTAGTTTCATCATCCGATAGACTTTTTCGGGATAGCCCTCGCAGTCAAATTCAAACGAATGCTTGCATATGGAATATAGCGCAGTGTCTCTGGAATCTACATATTTTTTGTATATATGGCATTTTACTAGCAGCTTGTTACTGATGGAAATATTATCTTTTGATGAAGCTTGCGCCATCTAGAAGGGATTTCTTGTAACAATATAAACAGTGACCTCTAGCGGGTAATGTGAAAAACTTTTTCTGAACTAGTTCAGATAATTTTATTAGAGAAACGAGAAATTGTCGTACATTTATTTCCTACAAAATTCATTATAAATTTCAATACAACACTTTTTTTTATTTATTTATTATATCATATTACTAGTTTTAGTGTTTTTACTTCATTACAAATATATTTTAATTATATTTTTATAGTAAAAATAGTACTTACCCAGCACAACATAGAACACAACTATTTCTACATATTACTCGAAATTATTTACGTAAAGATAAATTGTATTCACACAAAAACTTTACAATTTTATAGTAAAACACTATACTAAACACTAATAAATATTAGAAAAATCCAAAAATCAACACAATAACATGCCACACGGAATAGGCGTACAATCAAAACAAACATAGACTAACTACGTTTTATTTCATTAGAGGATAGGAAATTTCACTTTGAGCCTATAATGCCAAACTTCTTCATAGACAAGTAGTCTCTAAATATAAGTTTTTATGGTTTAAGGTGCTGTGGGTGGGTGTGGCCGACGACGAACACTTGGACTTTGACGGAATATCACCGTGGTTGGATCCGATCGCGCACATATTGATAAGTTAATACACATTATATGTAACAAAACTGATTATGATATATTGTAAATATATATATATATATTGTAATTATATATACATATGACATATTGTATAATTCACACTCGGAAGACAAATTCTACTTACGTATAACTCAATTCTGCATTGCGGTAGTAAAAATCTGACTTCTCCATTCATGTAGCATATTATTATAACCTTGCCAAACTGTTATTATCTACGTCTAATAATCTCTGACAAAATTCCTGTGACAGACAGACATAGAGACACAGACTCTGAGAAGACTCTACAATAGATCTTCTAAATGATGCTTCTTAATTGTAAATAAATAAAGAGAAGTTGTGTTTAAAAAGCTAGTTGATAAATATAGGAATATAAGGGTGAATGTTTAATGAATACCTGTCGAATCTCTTAATACTTGAAGATAAATACGTTCTAAATTATTTTAGTCAGTCATAAACATAAAACGTACATAAAAATATAACGTTAGATAAAAATGTGCTTAAGCTTTTACCACGATAATAATAAATAAAAATGGGGTAAAATATTAGAATCAAGTGTTGCTACTTAAATCAATCACAAATATTAAAAGCTATTTTGTGAAATTTTGTAGTAGAAAAGTAAAATGACGAAAAAAATCATTTTGGAATTATTAAGCATCTACTTACGTGATCATTACAGATATCAATAAAATAATTTACTATGTTTTATCTAATCAAGCTTATAACCTGTCAAAGTCTTAGAAAAAATCATCATACATAATTTAAAACTAAATTGACTGGTGTTTGTAGCAAATTGTTAATGGAACTTACGTCACCATTATATCAATAAAATAGTTAACTATGTTTTATATAATCAAGCTTATTGGCCTGTCAAAGCCATCATCGTAATTTTGAAAACTAATTTATAAAACCATCATACATAGTTTAAAACTTAATTGGCTTATTGTTGTAGTTGATACGATTTAATTCAGGCTTAGTTCTTAAACCATATAGCCTAGTCTTATGTGTATTTTATTCACAAAACTCTTCTTAATAAACTATTGTTTCACATTGTGAAGTTCTTGGGAGATTTTGGTGACTGCTTTACCCATCAGACAGTTAATGACGATAATATATCAAGGAGTGGATAAATAAAAGATAAAGACTTACATCCCCATCGAAGCGCTTATTACATCGTTTCCACTAAGAGTTTACCTGCGAACGCTGCTCAGCTAAGAAAAATCCGTCGATTGACTTCAAATTTCAAGTTACAATTTCACTGGTGTCGGTGGGGATCGAACCTAGTTTGCTCGCATAGCGTAAAATTTACAACAAGCGCTTAATCCCGCTAAGCTACGACAGCTTCCTGAGGACTAAGATGAAATGCATTACAACTTGTAATTATACTGACTTCTATCTCCTTCAAACTCAATATAAATTTCGCCAAAAGGTTTATACATATTTTTAGTCTACTGTAAGATATAGATCACAACCTTTACAATATTATACAGATTAAATACGAGATGATGATGATTTAGATGCTGTGCTCTGTGGTGGCGGCTTACGAGAATCCATTGCCCCATTTCGCCATGTGGGTATCGTAAGAGATGACAGCATATTCGTAAAATACTCATCTGATGACAACAAAAGTGAGGGAGCCTTTGGTATTGCGGTTTAAATTCTACCTACAACAAGATAGATCTATTAAAGAAGAAGATGAAGACGTAGAAACTATAAAAGAAAATAATTGCTTTTATAGTTTCTACGTCTTACATAAAACTACCGTAATTTTTGTAAACGTATTTTATAACTAATCGAACCACAATAATGAATAGATAAACCACCGATAGAAGTACCCCGAAAACCGGTCTTTAGTCAGCTGTGAAAACTTTATATAAATGATACTACTCGTATGTACCACGGTTTACTGAAAGGATTTCACGATTACTTTATTTCCCTAATGTTAATTCTTAGAACGTAAACATTTTATTTGTTATCTCTTTTTCTTAAAGCCTATAATTTATCCACAAGATTTAAAACGCAAATACTTTTATTAAATTTCTAAACGAGGCAGGCCAAACTCATAACTTATTATTCTATCACCGTGACACGATTACTGAAAGACTGTCACGATGATTTTCTTTTCCTAAATTCAATTCTTACAAGGCAAATATTTTAATATATATCTCTTTTTCTTAAAGCTTAAGCCTATAATTTATCCACGAGTTCTTACATTTCGAAATGAGGCCAAACACATAACGTATTCCAAGAAAGTTTGTATTACAAAACTCAAGAAATCTCTGTGATTTTAAACCGATTTTGATGATTCTAAGATCGTACTTTGGGTGTAGTTCCATATAAAGTGTAACTTGTAACTACTCGTATATTGACAACATTGAGATTGTAATATGTCTTAGTCAAATAACTTTAGTTATTATAAATATCTATAAATAAGGCAGGAGTCATAGAATGGATTAAAATTTAATATTACCAATTAATATATAAAAGTGAAATTATTTTATTATTTACTAGCCGTTCCCCGCGACTTCTTCCCGCGTGGATTTAATTACTATTGTATTTAATAGGTTTTAATTTTTTTTTTACATTGAATTGATTTACATTTAATTATAAACTAAATACGTGTTTGTGGAATACTTCTAGTCCGGACTACATGAACAAACAATAATTTAATTTTTTTTTACAACCGATATCAATAC
Source organism: Parnassius apollo (assembly GCA_907164705.1). Taxonomy (NCBI): domain Eukaryota; kingdom Metazoa; phylum Arthropoda; class Insecta; order Lepidoptera; family Papilionidae; genus Parnassius; species Parnassius apollo. Next base: position 9,589,831 of record CAJQZP010000851.1, read on the forward strand.
AAATTATTAAGAATAACTCAAAAACAGCTAGTCAGACCTTAATCAAATTTATGTGGGACCATATGAAAAGTACCCGCTTTCAAATAAAAAGACAATCATCGAAAAGGGTTCATTCAGAAAAATGTTACAAGCTAAGACACATATAAAAGGAACATACAGTCAAATTGAGTACGTACTCCTTTTTGAAGTTGGTACAAAAAGAACACAGGATGGAGAATCTGCAACTATAGATAGCGTCCGAAAAAAAATTATTGTTTTAAGAAACGGTTATTATCGAGGGTTAAAAAAGGTCAAAATCAGCTTTTCCACAGGATCGTCTAAAAATTATGTACCAATAACATTGCATGGCATGTGAATGATTTGATGTGGATTGCATTATTTTCAAAATGGAAATGTTTTTTTTTAAATACCACTCCCTATAAATCTGATTAAAAAGCCATTCGTACCATTTGTACCATTTTTACCATTGTCCTATTTGGGTCCATTTTTAGTCATTATAGTGGTCAAATCACGAACTCAATATTCCCATTTTCAAGAAAGCCCTACAACCTACCTCTACATTGTGCGTGGCCCAGCACACACTTGGCCAGTTTTTTTCTATTTACTAACACGTTTCTTAGGTTATTCACATTAATAACGCTCAAGCTTACAACCAATTTTCAACGACACAATTTAGATTCTGTATTTATCGTAAAGATGATATTATGTTGATTAATATGTTTATGGGTACAGGTGATAATCTTCAACCACTTGAAAAAAAAGAAGAAGAAAATGAGATCGATGATGAATGATGTTTTTATGGTTTCACTCCTAGAATTATTTTTCTCAATTATTTTATCATTGTTAAATAAAGAATTATAAAACCCCTTTCAGTTAGTTATCTAGTTACTTCATAAAAGTATTTGAAATGATTAATTTTGGTTTTTATGCCAATAGCAATTCTTAACCAAAACTTTATTATATACTAGCGATCTACCCCAATTTCGTACAGGTGTTATTTGAATACTACAACAGCGCCATTTACCTGATACAACTATGGTTATAACTTGCGCAGAAGTGCAAGCAATATGTTAACAAAGTTTTACGTCAATCTGATGAACAATATGCATAACATACGAATAAACAAAAAAATTTTTATGTATTAGATATGCTTAAAAAACTAATAGTAACGCGATCACTATTACTGATACTCCCGTTAACCACTCCAAGTAATCTTAAAATGCTTGGGATTAGTTTACCACATTAGTCGAATGGCGGATTAAAGCTCGATGTTTTGAGCTTACAGTCTCAGCACCTTACCCTAAACTCCTGTTGCTAAACTATTGACTGACTGTATTTATTGATTTTTGTATCATTAACAACACTGTAGGTTCAATGAAATCATTTATTAAATGGAATCACTCGCAACCCTGTATTGTTTATATGAAGTAAGCGAGAGTGTCTTGATGCAAACAACCTTCTGCTGTGTTCTTTAATAAATCTCTCTCTCTCTCTCTCTCTGTCTGAAATAAGGACTGAAAATACACAGCAGCATTAGCAAATATGGATATAGGCTTTCCAAATTGCACGATGATCATCTAATATTCATATACTAAGTATTAACGAGACTGCACTCACCGACGTGGCATGATAGACGCGCCAAGATAAGGGCCAAAATTTGTCTGGCAAATATTACTCAAAATATTTGATATTTCGAATAATATTTGCCAGTTGGCGCCTCTTTTGAAAAGGGATATGTTCAGCAATCGACATATTTGGCTATTCGCATATAATTTGTGGCTGATTTTCGAATCATATTCTAGTGTTCATAGAATAAAATACTGGCAACATAAAAAATAAAAATAACGGTTGTTTGGCATAACAAAGCTAAATTATTTTACTTTTATATTCAGTCAAGTTCTAATTTGTTTGATCGGTAACTTTTAAAGTTTTAATTAAGAGGCACTGCTTTGTAGACTTATACCTCTTTTCCATTTTCCAGTTCATTAAATGTCACAAAGAAAGGAAGTAAAATTAATTAAAATTAAAGCAATAAGCTTCTGACACTAATAATTATTTTAATATTTTAACGAAGTGGCTAATCACGTTCTTATCATTATTAGTACCTATTTTATTAAATGAGACTGTTTCCTGACGTTTATTTTACAGTCTTAGTCAGTTTAACAATTTAATGTTCTGTATTAATATAGGTCAGAGCTCTTCGCAAATTGACTGAATAATTTTCCATACAAATTATATAATGAAAAACAAGTAAGACTGCATGAATATGTTGTTTGAACCATTGAGCTATTATGTACTACGTACTAGAGGAGACACTGCATTCAGCTACTCTGTTCCACTCAACTGCGGTGCATGCACTGCACTTTAATCAGTCACTCGCTAGGCGCTTGTAGAGTTGTCACGTGTTGTGTTGATTTAAAAAAAATCTCTTGATAAAAATATGCCGTCTTGTGTACTTAGATATTGCACAAATAATTCAAGAAATGTCAGTAAAAACCAAGGAATTACTTTTCATCGGTTAATAAGATACTTATTCAATAAAAAAGTATTATAAATTAATAATAAAGCAAATTATTCCTAAGACGCCATCTCGTATCATTGAATATAGATTATGAAATTAATATGTTCAGATGCGACATTTCTGTGGGTACTTAAGTTTAGGACGAATATATTATTATACTACACATTTTTTTTGTAGAAACATATAAGTTATTATAATTAAGCTAAATTTTTCATGTTTAAATCTGCTTCTTATTCTTTTATTTTATTTTTAGGTTTCCACTTCAAAGTCAAAGTTGAATAAATTCGTCCATTTTTAACTCTCGCGTGCCCAGCATTTATGAACGATTATTTACAACATTTATGATTCTAATTTAAATAAATATATTTGTAATTTAAATTTTATTTAAATAAGATTTGTTAAACATACATTTAGTACGTTTTTTTATATTTGACATAGATACCTTTTAAAATATTCAGATAACAATATCATCAAAATGTAATTCTGACATAATATTATGTAATATTATATTAAATTAGCACAAATACAAAATAAAAAACAATTTAAAAAATTGTAAGTACTCGATATAATTAACAATACAATATAAATAAACAATTATTACATACTGACCATTCTACTTACGTATAATCTATAATAACAAAAACTGACCGCGCAAGCGCAAAGCGCGTTTATACCAACTGCGCATGCGCGACTCTACTATTACCGCGCATGCGCGAAGACATAGAAGTAGCGCACAATTTTTGTTTGGAATAGCTTCTCTAGTACGTAGTACATAATAGCTCAATGGTTTGAACACATGCAGGAATAAATGAGTAAAAGTGATAAGTAAATTTAAGCTGCAGAAATGAGTGACGGAGTCGACAAGTGACGCCCCTAGATGGAAGTTTATCTACTAAAATGGTGACATATTATTGACCCTCAAGCACCTACCCTATGTTTTTATGACACAGCCACCTACCCCCAGTCTCACATACCGCCACCGTAATATGAATGGACTTTTTTTGGTTAGATTTTGATAAGTATATAATATTTATAAATACAGTGCAGGTCTCAGTGTTTTACTATTAAATTTTCTATAAACTTCTTTAAACTCAGGGTTTTATTCGTGCTCCCTGAATGTACATACACGTGGACAACACAATGTCTATGACAATAAACATTTATCTCCAAGAGTCATGGCTCGAAAATATAACTTTCTGATGGTTTCTTGAGGAAAATTATTTAATTTTATGGGTAGACTCACTTCTCAAGAGATTATTGAGACTTTATACAATTTTTATTAAAATTCAACGTTTATCATCCAATTTTTATTTATTATAATTATAATAATTCCTTTTGGAACTCTCGTGTTAAAAAATGAGTTAATTTTTTAAAATTCAGTTTTATGTACTAAACTAACTGTGGTCGCGCTGAAATTATTATCCTTATGGATAAAATATACATTACTAGTTAACGCACACAATGACAAATTAAAATTCATCAGGTGAGGTCATCTAAGCGCGAATATATTAAGTCCATGTGCCAATCACTCTCTTTCTCCCTTTCTCTCTCCCTCCCTCCCTCTCTCTCTCTCTGGTAAAAATAATAATTAAATATTAAAGATATAAAATAATAATAATAATAATCCATTATAATAAAGATATTAATAGTTACCTTGCAACCATCCGCTAAATTATATACAATGATGTATCTTCCCTAGTTTGAGGGGCACCTCCCGCCCTCCCTCAATTGTGTGCATCTGAAGAAGCCTCGTGTAGAGGCGTAACACGTGTCATATTATCGTTGATGGTGTGACTTTCCTGGAATAGTAGGGTCGGGAGTAGTGGCGTTGGGAGTGGTGGTGATGGGATTGGTGGTGACGGGATTAGTGCACGCAATTGAGGGAGGGCGGGAGGTGCTCTTCTAACTAGGGAAGATACACCATTGTATATAATTTAGCGGATAGTTGCAAGGTAACTATTAATATCTTTAAAATAATGGATTTCCGCAAAGTAACGCCTGATTCTATCAGTAATTAAATACATAATTTTAGTCTATTATAATAAGTTTAATTCACATTTTAACATCCGTGTAGTAAAAAGGACAACATAATAGTTATATAAAACTGCGCAGAATTTCATTGTATATACATATTATCACAGAGAAAATTAGATTCATAAAAGAAGTTTCCTATAAGAATATTATATGAACGAGGAGGGCTACGCATGTCTACTATAAATTTCAGGAATAAAACAAAATATAGTTATCTCTAAGGGACCAGTCTTATATTACATTAACTAGCGCTACAGGTTTATCATCATCATCATCATTACAATAATGTCACATAGCACAGAATTGCTTCACTTGTATCCATCGACTACCTGTATGTCTTATTAAGTCGTTGCTCCGTCTAGTACAGGAGCCGCACAATACTCAAGAGTTTTTAAAGAGCTGCAAATCAATGAAAATAAAATTTAATATGATGATAAAAAAATTAAAATAGCTAAGAAAGTTCTGCAAAACTAAAAATAAATCCATGATTAAATGTTCTTGTCAAAAACTATTCCATAGCATTTACATAAAGTTTAATTTATCTGAACCAATTTTCTTTACACTTTTCAAATCTGCTTCAGATACCTCTTCTACGGCTTGCTCGAACGCTGATAGTGCATTTTGCGACACAATTTTTAATCAAGGAGATAAAATAAGTCACACGCAGTCAAATCAGGGCTGTAAGGACAGTGACCCAAAGTTTATGGGGTGTGCTGTTCAGGAAGTGCCTCATTTTGAGCATTGAGTACTTGGACGCATTGTCGTGATGAAACATTGATCCACGGATCCATGTACTTGTTAAATTCCATGTAGTTGCTTATTACTCACAGCAATGAAGCACTTCTGGCTAGAATATGGTAGCATATTTCGATTTTGAAAGAGAGTTGACTCCATATACCCCGTTAAAATGAGAGAATAAACAACTAATGATCAAAGTCTTCCCTAAGCTTCGCGATCGCTTTAAATAGTTGTTGGTGTTGTGTTGGTGTTGGTTCGTTACAAAACAGTTAACCATTTACTTTCTCTTCCGAATCGTACATAAAAATCCATGATTTGTCACCTGTTCCAACCCACCTCCCATTCCAACCAGCAATAACTGCTGTGTAATACGTTGCTTCCGTAAGAGTCGACAAAAGGCAACTACTCTTTTTTATTTGTCGATGTTATTTGACTGTATGACGTAATGATATATGGCTAAAAGAATCTTGATCCATATAAGTCTATCAAATGATTCGTTCAAAACCAACTTTCTGGAAATGTATTATTTTTATATAAAACTAGCGATCAGCCCTGGCTTCGCAACAGCGCTGCTTGCTGGGTCCATGAACTTCAACCAACCCGGGGACCCTCTCAAACGCACACAAAAATTTTTATCACAATCAGTCGAGCCCCTTTCGAGTTTTAGCAAAACTAACGGATAAAAATTGATTTTTGACCTCAAAAAAATGGAAAAAACAATCCCTGAAAAAAACAAAATACAACTAGATAGGAAAAATTTCCGAATATCCAAAAAATACATGAAAACAATTCATCCTACAGCCTACTAAAAGAGCGAGCTAGATGTAGATCTAGATGTGTATAGACATGTACATCTTTCGTTATGATGTACATATTTCGTAGGCGCCAGGAAGCTGAGTGGGAGGCAGGCGGCAGACACATCGTTGCAGCCAACATTTTTAGAATCAGCTGACCGCGACTTACGTTACCAAAAATTATTTTTCTCTTATATATATTTAGGGAATTTTGATATTTATTTTTGATTTTGACTGCTTCGTTGGTCTACTGGTTGTAGTAGTATGACAGCTTATCATGAGGTCCTGGGTTCGAATCCTGGGTCGGGTCAAAAATCAATTTATTTATTATTTCCGTCAAGAAATTCTCAGCAGCTGCCCAAAGTCAGAAAGTTGGCGGTGTCTCACCCCTGCGCATCGTAAAGCGTGTAGAGTCGTTGGTTGCTGGTGTTTTTTTTTTTCGCGTATAATATTAATAACCCTAAAGAGTTAGCGTAATTAGGCCTCGAAGTACTAATTACTGTCTATTAATGCAAGATCAGCATATACTGGTTAATATTAAAATATTTGATCGACAAAAGAAACAGATTTAAAATAACAGCACTTCTCATTGCCACTCATTCATTAATAATGCCGTCCCGTGTCGCATGTTTGTAAACAGCAAAAAAAATGTGAAAAACAAAATGTTAAGTATGTAAATCACTTTTCGTTTCACATTATTTTTGTGATTCGATCTTTCCTTCATACTTTTATGGGCTTAGGACCGTCTAATATGCAGTAGTTAAGAATAATTGCACGTTAAATTTTATCTTGCATTATAATGAATTGATAAAAAGTTTCCAATAATAATTTTTATACCTACCTTATAATGCAACATCTTCGCTGATTTAATTAATCAAAATCAACTTATTTACAAACTACTCTGATTGATAGTTACGAAATTATACTACATTATTGTAATTTACAAAAAAATTACCTCTTTTGGCGATATCGCAGTAATTGTTCAAAATATCTACAGCTTCCTTCTAAGCATAAACTAACACGTCTTTGTAAATTGTTCGTTAAACTTCAAAGCGTGTATCTATTATACACTGCTTTAAATCTTTGTGCTTCTTCTGTGTATATTAATCGTTTTAGTGCGGCCTACAAATAAAAGTCTAGGGGTGCTAGGTCTGGTGATCTCGCCGACCAGTTCACAGGTCAACCGTGACCTATCCACCTATCACCGAATTGGCTCGTCAATATTAGATACTCAATATTAGAGTAAAGGTACGTGTTTACGATACACACGCGGAAACATAATATTTATCACTCATAGGGTACTCTACAAAAAGTTGCCTGCAATATCCCTTCCATTCGCCAACTGAAGCACGTAAAACGTAATGAATTTGATGACAAGAAATTAAGTGGAATACGCAGGAAAGTATACCCTATTAAAATAAAAAAAAGAAAAGTTCAGTGCTTCTTCTTTAATAATGAGTTGCTCACTTTGGATAAGACATTGGCAGTAATAAATAGTGGCGAGTCTCTGCCAGATTTTAATTCCATAAATCTGTCTTGTAAGTTGGTTTAATTAATAACCTTTTATTATCATATGTACAGGTCACACGAAAAATTTATGAAATAGGGCAGGACACCACTATTAAGTACTCAAAAGAAGCACATCGGAAAGGTATCTCCGCTGGTTAAAGAACGCAACGGGAAAAGGAAGACGGCTTATCATTGGTCATATTGGTATGTACTTGATTTACTTTCATTTGCTTTTAATATATATTGATAACTGTCCCCCACTAAAAGAACACATTGTCATTGACTATTATTGAAGTAATATTATTGAATTACAAATTAGCATATGCAAAGAAAATAATTAAATTTATAAAGGTTGTTGCTACTTTATTATATTCCTTTTACAAGATTTTATTCCAGCAGTTAAGTTTTATTATATACGGAATAATGGACTTAAATTATCTTAATTTCACAGGATCAACTGAAAGATTTTTAACGGATGCCGTTAATATTTGATGCAAAGAAAGGTGATTGCGATTATCACTCCGAAATGGAAGCCTTTAATTTAGAAAAGTGTAATTTAGACCAAATTTAAAGTGGTGTTTTAATTGTCATGGACAAAACACCATACCTCTTAAGGAAATTGGAGAAGCTACCAACTATATCCACATGAAAGGCAGATATAAAGGAGTGGTTAAAAAAGCAAAAATATTCACTGCTAACTTAACCCTATAGAATTAATATGGGCTCAAATGAGGGGGTATGTAGCCCAACATAATAAAACATTCAAATTATACGAGGTGAAACGATTTTTACTTTTTTTTTTTTACGATTTTAACTCTGGATAATATTAAGCTAGAACGATGACAGTCTTGCGTTGCTTATGCAATTAAAGAATAGGAAAGGTTTTCCCAACTTGATAACGTAATGGATGATGTGGTAGAAAAATTTATTATTAACATCAGTGAAACTGACAAAATAAGACCTATGATGAAAAGGAAGAAGCTTTGTTAATATATTGTGTATTTTAAATTATTTTAAATAAAATATTGTTAAGAAAATTACTTTTAATTCTTTTTTTTTTATAGAAGAGGGGGCAAACGAGCATGCGGATCACCTGATGTTAAGTGACTACCACCGCCCATGATCAACCGCAACACCAGGGGAATTGCAGGTGCGTTGCCGGCCCTTTAGAAAGGAGTAAGCTCTTTTCTTGAAGGTCCCCAGGTCGTATCAGTCCGGAAAAATCGCCGGTGGTAAACTATTCCACAGAGAGGTTGTACGCGGAAGAAAACTCCTTTTGAAACGTACAGTGGTGGACCGCCAAGCACCCAGATGGTGTGGATGGTATCGGGACGTTTGCCGCGTAGTGCGTTCACGAAATTTGGCGGCTGGGATTAATCCGAACAATTCCTCAGAGCACTCTCCATGATATATGCGAAAGAAAATGCAAAGAGATGCAACATCTCTTCGCAGTGCCAGTGAATCGAGCTGATCGGAAAGCACTCGGTCGTCGACGATCCGAGCTGCTCCGCGCTGGATGCGGTCAAGTGGAAGGAGCTGGTACTGGGGAGCCCCAGCCCAGAGATGGAAACAGTATTCCATGTGCGGCCGAACCTGCGCCTTGTAAAGTTGCAGGCGGTGTGCCGGCATGAAATACTGTCCCGCTCTGCTGAGCTCGCCAAGCTTTTTAGAAGCCAATTTGGCCTTCTCTTCCGAGTGACCACGAAACTGCACGTCACTCGATATGTCGACGCCGAGGATTCCAATACTGGCTAAGGCAACAAGGGTAGTGCCTTGAAACTGAGGAGATACGACAAAGGTGTTCTTTTTAGCGGTTAACGCACAAACTTGTGTCTTCTGGGGGTTAAACTGGACTAGATTTAGTCGCCCCCAATCCGAGACTGTTCAGCAAAGACTCGACTTCAGACACAAGTTTGACCCGGCACTCAGAGACGTTTTCCCGAGAAATATTGACTCGGCCGGTGTAAAGAGCATCACCAGTGCTGTCATCTGCATAGCAATGAATGTTACGGGTTTGCAACATATCATTCATATGCAGAAGAAACAGCGTTGGCGATAGCACGCAGCCTTGTGGAACACCAGCAATAATAGGCTTGCAATCGGAGCTTGCATCGTCTACAACGACCTTGATGCTCCGATCTGCAAGAAAGCTGGTGATCCAATCGCACAATTTCTCGGGAAGCCCATAGGGAAGGGAGCTTCGAAAGAAGCGCTTTGTGCCAAACCTGATCGAAGGCCTTCGTAATGTCCAAACTAACGGCCAATGCCTCACCCTTGGACTCTACTGCCTCCGTCCATCTGTGAGTTAGGTAGACCAGAAGATCACCAGCTGACTGACCACGGCGTAAACCGTATTGGAGGTCACTAATCAGCTGGTGATCCTCAAGGTACCTCATGAGCTGGCAGTTTACAATGGACTCCATTGTTTTGGAGAACAAGGAGGTGATGGCGATAGGCCGGAAGTTGGACTGGTCTGAGCGGTCTCCTTTTTTAGGGATAGGGTGGACGAAAGCCGTCTTCCATGATTTTGGGACTACGCCTAGGGAGTAGGAGTACCGGAAAAGACGCGTTAAAACCGGTGCTAACTCTGGAGCATACGTCCTCAGCACAATTGGGGGGATTCCGTCAGGCCCACTCGACTTGTGGATGTCCAGGGAGAGGAGTGCTTTGCGAACCGAGCGCTGTGTGAACTGCACTTTCGGCATGGAGCACTGACACCGCGGGATGGTCGGCGGCGTACTCCCCAATAATTATTATAATTCTTAATTAAACTTAAATCATCATAAATATAATATGTATTATGTAGATAAATGTATGTTTTATATGAATGTAATTCATCGAAAGGCTGTTTGTAAATGATAGTTTTTACTTTTTTTTTTTTTATAGGATAGGGTGACAAACGAGCACACAGTCCACCTGATGGTAAGTGGTTGCTGTGGCCCATAGACATCTACATCTATCCTCGATTACGAATCAAAATGCAGATGCGTTGTCACCCGTGAGGACTAAGATGGAATGCCTCGTTTTCAGTAAAAAGGGTCTCCGGTTCTCTACACTCACCATACGAAATACAGCAGCATTAAGCTACTATTTCACGCTGGTATTCTGTGAGAGCGTGGTCCTTCCCCGGTCGAGCCGACCCATTCGTGCTACAACTATACTACTAATATAACTGCAGCATGGCTCTACCACGTATAAATATATCGTATAAATATAAGATGACGGTCAAAGTTTTTACTTTGACCGTCATCTTATATATAATTTTTATATTTATATCTGTATTTATTATAGTGTACATAATAAAGAGTATACTTGTATCCTGTTCCATAATTGCGATCCATTTTTTCATTCATTAGTTTTGTTGTAAGTTTATAGTATGTGACGAAGATGTCATTATAAATATTGTATAATTAAAAAAAATGTTTTTTTTTATATAAGTATTTGGAACTGTTAATCTATATTCCAAGATGTGTTCAAACAATTTTAATTATAGTTAAAATGGTTTAAACTTAAATTCAGAATAAAAAGTTTTACGCTCCTGTTTCTACTAGCCTATTTTCCTAATGGTATATACATATATATATACATCTGTGGTTTAATTATATAATACATACTTAGACCTCAAGAGTGACACCGCATCTGTATTTTAATTCTTAATTATGTATATGTAAATATTAATAGCTATAATTAATGGCTCTACACTCTATTGTGCAAAGTCAGAAAGTACCAAAAAAGGCACGTATGGCAATTCACAATGCTGTGTTAGTCCCTATTTTAAAGTATGGTAGTGAAAGTTGGGTATGGCACAAGAACCACGAGAGTAGAATAAACTCAGTAGAAATGCGGTCGTTAAGGAGTCCATGTGTTAGGGCTGAATCTAAGTGACAGGGTGAGAAATTGTGTGATAAGAAAAGAGTGTGGTTTGCAAGATGATGTTGTGACGAGGATTAAGAAAGGAATGCTTCGGTGGTATTTGGTCATGTAGAAAGAATGAATGAGGAAATAGTGACAAAGCAAATTTATGTTGCAGAAGTGAACGGCACAGTCGGTAAGGGACACCCTAGACGAAAGTTTGTCGACCAAATTGGCAATCTATTGAAAAGGGGCTAAATTAAAAGTACCCTAACTAACTAAAAAATAGTTAACCGACGACCATGTATGCGTAGGTATATGGACGTGGAAGGGGCGAGGGAGGGGTGTCAGGATCGTACCAAATAGAAGTCTGTGGTCTCTGCCTACCCCTCTGGGTGACAAGCGTGAGTGCTTATTTATGTATGTATGTAAATATTAATATAAAATTGGAGAAAAGGCTAATAGTAGCAGGAGTGCAATACATTTTATTCTAAATTTAAGTTTTAACCATTTTATTCAGCTTTGTATTATTTGTGTAAGTGATCACCAAAAGTAGACTCATATAGTCAGAGATCAATAAATGAAATTCGAATACGGAAAAATGATGACAATTTCTCCACACCGGGAATTGCATCTTTATCATTTTCATTATCATTAAAAACATTCCGAAATATATTTTAACTTCCCAGATATGCAGGTTGTTTTTATTCACTACTTAAGAACGCGGTAAATCTAAACTTCAAGTTGTAATTAAAATATGAGTGAAAGTTTTCACTATTAATTTATTTTAATAAAAAAAACATGACCTAAGGGTTGATGTAGTTTGATTCAAATAAATGGCATAAATTATACAGTTACGATAAACCAAGATTAAATGATGTTTATCCTATATTGCAATGTTTTCAAACGTACTTTTATTAGTAATTGAACCAATAGCGCTAATGAATAGATAAAACGCCGATAGAAGTACCCCGAAAACCGGACATTAGTCAGCTAGGAAAACATTATATAAATGATACTACTCGTATGTATCATGGTGTACTGAAAGGTTTTCACGATTACTTTATTTCGCTAATGTTACAAGGTAAACATTTTATTTGTTATCTCTTTTTATTAAAGCTTAAGCCTATAATTTATACACAAGATTTAAAACGCAAATACTTTTATTACATTTCTAAATGAGGCAGACCAAACTCATAATAAATTATTCTAAAAGTGTTTGTATTACAATCCTCAATTAACTTTGTAGTTTTAAGCAGCAATATTTGTTTACATTAAATTCCTACCCTAAGAAAATGAAATTGTTTTTCAAAACTAATTTCAGGTTTGTGGCTATTGTACAATAGTACTGCCTTGCAATGTTGCACGTTTTAGATGGAGTTTAAAAGTAGGAATTTTACAATTCGAATGTTTGTTCCTTTTTATATGTATCTTATGCGATAACTTCGTTGATTTTGTTCCGATTTTGATGATTCCGAGATTAAACTTTGGTGTTAGTTCCATATAAGCTTGAAAAAAATAAGGGAGTAATTTTTTATGTAACTACTCATATACAGATAAGATTACGTTTGTAATAGGTCTTAAGCCACTCAAAAAAGTAATAAATAAATTTAAAATGAAAAGTAACTTTAATTATTAGAAATATATGTGAGGCTTAGTTGATCTATACACTATGTCATAGCACCGACTACTAAATGTGAAATTTTTTTTTCTTTACTGGCTGTACCCCGCAACTTCGCCGCGTATATTGAAAGTATACAACAACAGTACGCACAAGTCGGGACTGATCGCATATAGTTTCGATTTGTTATGAGCATAACTATTTTTAGAAACTAAACATGGTTATTACGCGGTAGGTAAGCTTAAACTTTTGCAACATAACTTGAAGCAACCCGTACGCCGAAGCTCTTGTCACTACATTTGTTAAGACGTTGTCTCGAGCCCAGCGCAATTTTTCATAGAGATAAGACGGCGTCATGTATTTTATACAACCAAACAACAGATAAGTAGTGTAGTAGTAAACAGTGTAGTAGTTTCTCGCTCTCGCCGCGAGCAGACGTATCATTTAAGGCTCCGTATATAAATATTCGTTTTTGTTAAGATCTTTGAATTAGTAAGCGTTTAATCAATATAATTCAGTTATCATTCTATAAGTGATCTATTATCACTAATAATCAAAAGATATACAGTGTTTAAGTGCTTAAATAATTACTTTTCTATCTACAAAACAGTGCAGTGGGTGTAAATTAGTTGGTGAATCATCAGTCCTCAAGTCGCTATGATTGGTCTAATAACCAACTAGCGAGGATTACCTTATATGGCAATATAAGTTGCATGATCGACGCCTAACACTATTGTCGGATCGCTTGACAAATTTCATCGTATAAACTTAAATCTCCGTGGTACAACGGGTAAGGTTTTCAAAGACCGCTTCACCGGACTTGGAATCGTATCCAACATACACAGTTGATTTTTAATTTTTTTTTCAACACAAATTTTTAAAATTCGGAATTTTTGATTTGAATTATATAAATTGTATAAACATAATCAAAATGGCAGACTCAAATAAATGTAACGCCTGTTTGAGTGAAATAGCAAACATTCCCTCAATATATTGCACACGATGTAAGGCGGATTATCATCATTCCTGCATGAACTATACATTAACTGAGTATAAGGAGCTATCAGTTGAGTTTAAATCTAAGTGGATCTGCGCGCATTGTCAAAGTAGAAAACGCATGGGAGGCGATAATTCAAACACTCCGGTTCATAACAAAACTGGCAACGCCCCGACATCACCTCAGCTGGAGTTTGTTACGAAGCGAACGAAGAAGAATAATAAGCGAACTAAACAACATCCAATGGGTAAAAGAATTATCTAACTGTACTAGCGTCGATGACATGGTGACATATTTCTATAAAATCCTTGGGCTCCTCATTATCAAACATGTTCCAAAATACAAACCGCGCTCTGGTAAATATCCAATATGGTTTTCCACTGCATTAGTTAGGGTAATCAACGAGAAACTGAAATATCGAAATAAATACCGCATATATGGCAACCCCCAAGATTTAATCACCTTTGAAGTACTAAGGGATAGATGTACAAAACTTCACAACATAAGCTACAAATTATACATAAAGCGCCCAAAGTCATCGTTGTCTTCTAACCCTAAACTTATGTGGAGCTTTATTAAACATAAAAGAGGTGGGACCAATTCTTACCCTGCACAAATGTCTTTCGGCACAAAGGTCGCTTCATCGGGGACAGGCATTTGCGATCTATTTGCATCTCAGTTTTCCTCGGCTTACAACACTGAAAACTTACCCACCCCAGGGCAATCTCATTTGCCACTAGGTGCTAATTACTTAACTACAATATCGGTAACTATAGACCAAGTTTTCAGAGTTTTAAAAAGACTTGACCCTACTAAGGGTGCCGGCTCCGATGGAATACCTTCTATTTTTGCCATAAGATGTGCTGGAGCACTTGCACTGCCACTTAGTATTATTATTAATAGCTCCTTAAATTCTGGCATATTACCAACAGATTGGAAAAGTGCTCTTGTAATACCTTTATTCAAGACAGGTGACACGAGTGCAGTAAAAAATTATAGGCTAATATAACTTTCGTAAATATTGGAAGTATAGATATTGTTACGCGTTCCAGTCAACGATACCCTAGCGCCATCTAGTGTCAGGAACGAGAGCGAGGGGAGCATTGAGAAAATGACATCACAAATTACTCAACCGACAGCGCCTAGTCGAAACTCGAACGCTCGGTACCTTGCCCGTGTTTACTTGAACATTCTGGATATTTCTTTGCTAATTTAAATATATAGGCGCTGCAAGATGCGATCGAGGCAGTGTTGATTTGGGCGAAACAAGCGAAGCTTCGGAGTGGAATTAAGTGAATTAGTGTGTTTAATTATTAGTGTTTTTAGTTTTAATTTGCGTAAAGTAAATTAAAGTGTTAATTTAGGTAATTTTATCGGCAGTTTTTTTTTGTCACGAACCTCAAGCTCGTAACAATTGGTGTCAGAAGTGGGATAAAATAATGCCGATTTTACCTAAGGAGGAAACGGAGGGTGTCCGTACCCGAAGTCAACGCCAGCAGGAGACGGACCAACGAAGATTTGGTGGTGCAACGCCGCAGACGTCGGAGGGCCAGCCACCGGCTGCAGGCCCGTCGGTAGCTTCTACATCTGCAGCACCTGACTTAGGTGCTCTGATGGTGATGCTGCAAGAGCAGGCTCGCCGACAGGAGGAACAGGTCCGTCAGTTGAAAGAGCAGCTGCAGAGCGGACAGGAGGAACAGGTCCGTCAGTTGAAAGAGCAGCTGCAGAGCGGACAAGAGGAACAGGCCCGCCGACAGGAGGAACAGATGCTCCTCATGAAGGACCTTCACGCTACCTTCGGGAAGGAGATAAAGGAGGTGAAGGATAGGGTTGCTCAGCATGACAAACGCCTGTCGGAAGCTGAAACCCAAATCGCGAAAGCTGAAAACCGAATCGAGAAAGCTGAAACCCGAATCGACCAAGTAAACAATCGGGTTGACAACGTAATGGCTGACATGAAGAAATCACTGGACGAACTCAAACTTGGAGATGGAGCTACAGCTCCCGTAGTAGCTATTACACCTTCGCTACGTGGGTTCAAGGTGCCACCATTCGACGGGACTTCTTCCTGGTCAGCCTACAAAATCCAGTTCGAGGCTGTTATGAAGGCGAACGGCTGGAATAAAAGTCAGGCCATGACTGCTCTCACACTAGGCCTGCGCGACCAGGCCTTAACAGTTCTGGAAGCTCTCGGTGAGGAAGTGACTTATGAGCAACTCCTTGAGGCATTGGAGGCGAGATATGGCGACGCTCACCTGGAACACGTCTTTCGTGCGCAGCTTAAAGATCGTGTGCAGCGCATCAACGAAAACCTGCAGCAGTGGGCTCTAGAGGTGGAGAAGCTGGTGCGAAAAGCTTACCGGTCTGTACCTGCGCTCATTAAAGGGAACCTGGTGCAGACATTTATCGACGGCATCCGTGACCTGGAAGTCAGAGCTGCTGTGAGGCTCGGGCACCACGAGACGCTTAAGGACGCCTTGGCCCATGCACTGGAGGTAGAAGCCGTGCGGCAGGATCATCGTTCCCATCGCGTCAGGGAGGTTGCAGCCGCTACAGTTCGCGACCGCAACAAAGGATACAGCCCTAGGTGCTATGGCTGTGGGGAAAAAGGCCATCTTCGAATCAGCTGCCCTAAGCGAACCGTTGAAAGGAGAGTTGATCGATCTCGAGAGGGTAGTGCAGCTAACGACACTGCCTGGCGGCGACAGGATCATCGTTCACCTCACGCTAGGGAGGTTACAGCAGTTACGGTTCGCGACCACAATAAAAGATACAGCCCTAGGTGCTATGGCTGTGGGGAAAGGGGCCATCTTCGGTCCAGCTACCCTGAGCACACCCTACGAAGGGAAGGTGAACGGTCTCAGAAAGGAAGTGCTAACAGCACCGCCCAGCAGCAGCAGGAATACGACTTTACTATCAGACACTGCAGCGGGAAATCTCACGGCAACGCAGATGCATTGTCAAGAAGACCTTGTCCTGAAGATTGCAACCATTGTAGTAGGCAAGAGAGTAAGGAGGTGGTATCCGTGAGGATGCTCAGGACAGACCACCTCAGCAACGGGTGGAAGGACAACCTACGACATGCACAGCAGGAAGATCCGGACATCAAGCCGATTCTGGGATGGATGAAAGCCCGTGCTACCAAGCCTAAGTGGAGGGACGTCTCAGCGATGAGTTCAACCACGAAACGCTATTGGGCCCAATGGGACAGCTTGCTGATTCAGGATGGAGTCCTGTGCCGTAAATGGGACAATGGTCGAAGAGACAGCTGTCGTTTGCAAATGGTTGTCCCTAAAGCTAAAGTGCCGAATGTTCTACAGTTGTGCCATAATGGTCGTTCAATAGTCCATCTGGGAGTTAAACGAACTCTACTGAAGGTCCGAGAACAGTTTTTCTGGGTCCATTATCGTGACGATGTCGAGGATTGGTGTCGTACATGTACAAGTTGTGCGGCCGAGCGGGGACCTCGGACACGTAGTAGAGGAGCACCGAAATTGTACAATGTTGGTGCACCACGGGATAGGACAGCCCTTGACATTGCGGAGCCGTTACAGAAAGGCGCAAGAGGGACTTCTAAGATCGTCCATGTGAATCGCTTGGCGCGTTATTATGGGGCCGATAATGCTCGGGACGAGCATGTCTTAGGAGGGGGCAGTGTTACGCGCTCCAGTCAACGATACACTAGCGCCATCTAGTGTCAGGAACGAGAGCGAGGGGAGCATTGAGAAAATGACATCACAAATTACTCAACCGACAGCGCCTAGTCGAAACTCGAACGCTCGGTACCTTGCCTCCTCAAGCTCGTAACAATATATAATATATACCTATACTTCCAATATTTACGAAAGTTTTTGAATCCCTTTTGTGCCCAATAATTTCATGTCACTTGAAACAGATTATCGCACCCCAACTGCATGGCTTCGTAAAGTCGCGTTCCACATCAACTAATTTGGTTTCATTCGTCGAGGACCTTGTTGAGGGGGTCGATCACGGAAAATCATACGATGCAATATACACCGATTTCAGTAAGGCATTTGACCGGGTAAATCATGAAACACTGTTGCACAAACTTTCCTCCATCGGAATAGCCGGTATGTTTTTAAACTGGTGTAGATCATACCTTTCAGATAGACAATCAATAGTTGTGGCTGGGGGGTATAAATCCAAAGCATTTACTGCTAAATCCGGAGTACCTCAAGGGTCTCACTTAGGTCCTTTATTTTTCAACATTTTCATCAATGCCATTGGAAAATGTTTTCACCACTCTAAATTCTTAATGTTCGCTGACGACTTAAAATTATATAGAATAGTTAACTCATCCGATGACGCATTATTACTGCAGAGGAATTTAAATAATTTAGCTATGTGGTGTACTGAGAACTCCTATGCCAGTGCTATTCAGCAGAAAGAGACATTTACCAACCAGATTCTATCATATCAATGATACGCCGCTAAGAGAGGTTAGCCACATTCGAGACCTAGGAGTCATCATTGACAACAAACTACGCTTCGATATTCATATTGACAATATTATAAATAAGGCTCTTAGAATGTTGGGTTTTGTTCTTCGAAACTGTAAAGAATTTAGGAATCCCATGACAAAAATTACGGTATATAACTGCCTTAATAGTACTAATAAGTTAATTAATTGTATAATAACTTCCTTATAATTAATGCATACATTTTAATATAAATAAATTAAATTGCTTCTCAACATAATTTAATGTACGAGACTTTAAGAGAATGTTGTTTGCGCCTATAATTGAAGTAGCACTTTGTATGTTTTTTTCTTCTTTTTTGTTTTTCTGATATTTTTGCATGTAATAGTGTGTACTTTTTTGGTGCAGTAAAAAAAACTTCGAGCTAAAAACATATCGCACTAGTTAAAAACATACATCGAGCATAAACGCGATAGAGTGTATGTTATTAATATGTTTAGATAGTATTTGTACGTTACACAAAATAACACTAATATTATAGTTAAACTTATAATTACTTCCGTTCGCCTGAAAATTTTGTGATAAAAATAAAAACAGAAAAGAAAATGTACTATGTAGATTATATAACATTATTTTGACTAATTGACTTGAAGTTGAATTGACCTTTGAAGTTACTTCTGTAACAGATTCGGCGCTGCGGGAAGTGCAGCCCCTTCGCTCTTGCGTAGCAAATCGCAGTTACAAATGCAAACCTTTGTAGCTTCGGCTTATTGGTCGCCTTCGGCGACCAACCTCAGCCTGTACCTGCAATTTGCTACGGCGGGCGGGGGCTGCTCTCCCTCCGCGCCTACGGATTTACAAAAAACACTATTAGAAGAGCAGAAAAGACTATGTGAAGTCGGGGTGTGCTGATTCAGTTTTAGAATCTGTCGAAATTATTCGAGCAATCATCTAATTAGCCGTGTTTTCGCAATCACCATAGATGTTCCCGAAAATTCGGTTTATCTTATTATTATTCTACAACATGATGTGTAAAATACACATAATTTTATTTAACTATGGCAATGAATGCCTAAAAACGGTAACATTTACCAGTACTGTCGGTGGCACAGCAAATGCGGACGACATTACTAGTGATACTCTGTACACCGGCCAATATTTTTAGGAAAAACGTAGTCTAGTGCCGGAACAAACTTGTGTCAGAAGTCGAAACATTGTAGAACAAATCTAGGATTGGGGGCGACTAAATCTAGTCCAATTCAATCTCCAAAAGACACAAGTTTGCACGTTTACCGTTAAAAAGAGCCATTTTGTCCTCAGTTTCAGGACACTCCCCTCATTGCCTCAGCCAGTAATAGCATCTTTGGCGTTGACATATAGAAGGATGTGCAGGTTCGTAGCCACTTGCAAGAAGGCCAAATTGGTCTCTAATAAGCTTGGCGTGCTTAGCAGAGCGGGACAGTATTTCATAACAGTGTACCGCCCGCAACTTTACAAGGCGTAGGCTCAGCAACACATGGAATACTCTTGGAATACTGTCCTTACATTTCACCGCAACCAGCGCAGAGTAATTGGTTGTGTGAGTCAATGTACTTTTTCTACGCATCTGGCAGTTTTGAGGTGCACACGTTTAGATAAATCAGAATCATTATTTTTGCCGGTCTGTAATACCGAAGGTAGATGTTATGTCATATTTTGTCATTCGGTATTGCCATGTGTATATTTTATTGTTTTAATGTCAACATGTACTGTAATGTGCAATGTAAACTGTAATGTGTAATTACAGTCAAACCAAATTAGTTATTCCAGTAGATACCAAAGAGGTTCAAACAACTACACTGCTCGCCGCTCACGACAATGACCTATGGCAATATTCAATAGAATGAAATAGTCATACCAACTTCAAATGATTTTATCATAAGTTCGTGTAATCAGAATCAGATATCAGGAATCTGGTTCAGGTTCAGAAGTTTGGTGAAACAGCTAACATTGAACGGCCTCGAAACACACCACGTCATAAATGCTCGGAAAAATTATAGGACTTATATTAAATATATATATATATATATATATATATATATATATATCATTACAGCCCTTCACAAGTCCACTGCTGAACATAGGCCTCCCCCAAGGTATGTCACAAAGCACGGTCCTGAGCTACCTGCATGCATCTACTTCCTGCATGTCTTACCAGGTCGTCACTCCATCTAGTGGGGGGTGGCCCTACACTTCGTCTACCGGTACGAGTCTGCCACTCGAGAACCTTTTTTCCCCAACGGTTGTCAGTTCTTCGAGCTATATGGCCGGCCCATTGCTACTTCAGCTTACTAATCCTAATATATATAATACCTTGCAATTTTAAAAAGCTGAATTTCTTTTAGATTTATCATTACGATTGTATTGTATTGCTCGCATTACTTAAATTTGTCCAAAAAAGTAATTTTTTAAGTTATGTTTTAAATCTTGACTCTTTATTATAAGATTTGAAAAAGCCAACAAAATGCGATGTACAAGCAAACTTATTATATTTTTCAAGAACCTTACTAGTTAAGGCGACACCGTAAAAAAAATGCACCTCCTTTCATCGAATAGTATAGGACTATGACACCACTAACGAAAGTGGGATTTTGATATAGGTAAATTCATGTCTTTATCTTGAATTTGATTGCTCAAAAACACGATTGTATAATTTTGTCTCGATCTTAATTATTTGCGAAAACACCTCTAAAACATCACTATAGTTGAAATTACAACGAAATCATTTGATCTATATATTTGGAAATCACTCAAATATATTCATAACATCAATATTCATAATTTACTTGCTCATTATTTTGATAACTTAAATCAATAATTTTTTAAAAAATATTTTAAGATTCTGACAATTTCTAAGCGCTTTTAACCGTCGCGGGCGCCACACAATTTTAGACCTTATGACGGCGTTTCTTCAAGTTTTTATAGAAATTATTTATTCACTCGGATCAGTACGGCGATAGCGTTTTCTATGTGTCGTCTTAAGTGTTCATTTTCGGCTTAATGTAACAGAAAAACCCCCAGACCGGCATTGTGTTCACAAAATTTTATCTACTTATCAACATCTAACGAAAAAAGGCCAATTATATTATGATGGCGGGATATCAGACAGAGGGTAGGTGGTTGTGTCACAAAAACATAGGGTAGGTGTTAGAGGGTTAACAATATGTCACCAGTTTGGTAGATAAATTTCCATTTAGGGCTTTTGCCCTTAAACTTTTGCAGCTTAAATTTACTTTGTCACTTTTTCTCATTTATTCCTTCATATGTTCAGACAACATATTTATGCAGTCTTACTTGCTTTTCATTATACAATTTTTACGAAAAATCATCGCCAACAGTCAACTTGCAAAGAGCTCTGACCTATATTAATTAAAAAAAAATTAAATCGTTAAATTGCCTGAGGTTATCTAATGAACTCTAAAAGAAACGTCGCGAAACGTTCTAATTTAATAAAAAGGCACTAATTAGAAAGAGATTAGCTACTTCGTTAAAATATTAAAATAATTATTGGTATCAGAAGCTCATTGCTTTGGGGTAACGGTCAAAAAGTTTAATTAATTTTATTTCCTTTCTTTGTGGCCATTAATGAACTGGAAAATGTAAAAGAGGTATTACTCTACCAAACAGCGCTTGTTAATTAAAACTCAAGTTACTGATCAAATAAATTAGAACGTAAATGAATATAAAATGAAATGATTAAATTATTTTATTAAAGAAAAATATAATTCTAATTTATTTTTTTATATAGGTAGTATTTTGTTCTATGAATACCTATTATCTGAGGCTTTAGAATTGGCACTAAATTATATGCGAACAACCATAATGCTAACTGCTCAATATAGCCCTTATCCAAAGTGGCGCCAACTGGTAAAAATTACTTGAAATACTAATCCTTTATCTTGGCGCGTCTATCAACGTGCCACGTTGGTGAAAGCAGAGTATATCTGAATAATACTTAGTATAATGATTTAAGATTGTCATTACGCAATTTGGAAGGCCTACATACTTATTTACTGCTGCTGAAGGGTATAGGCCTCATTTCAGACAAAGAAGGGAGAGAGAGAGAGAGAGGTTTACTAAAGAACCTAGCAGAATTCTACGTTGCTTGCATCAAGACACTCTTGCTTACTTTTTAAAACCAATACGGGATGGAGAATGGTTTCATTTAATAAATGATTTGACTAGCTATATACATACTACGTTATTACTGGTACAAAAATCAATAAATGCAGTCAGTCAGTAGTTTAGCAACAGGAATTTTAGGGTAGGGTGCTGGAACTGTAAACTCATTAACCAACCACTTCCAAGCATTTTAGATTATTGGAAGTTCCAAGCATTTCGTATTATAGATAGAATAGTTATTCAAATTCTGGAAAAATTAGAAGTCTGTAGGCGCAAGGTCTGGCCAGTATGGCAGATGACGGACAGCTAACAAACTCAGCTCTTGTAACTTGGACACCATCTAATGTGCAGTAATGGTTATCGCGTTTCGTAAGAAGCTGATATAAGTCACACCGGCGCTAGACCACCAAAAATTGACCATCACTTTTCTAGGGGTGATTTTTCGTTTAGGGTATTTTCTAGGTGCTGCATAAGGATTCAACAAACTTGCTGAGCGCTTGCGATTGCCAAAACATTATCCATTTTTCGCAGCAGGTAACAATGCGGCTCAAAATCCCTTCGTTCGTTTACCTGTAGAGCAGTATAAGGCACGTCTCGATGCGTACATCGTGTTATAAATCATTGAGATCGTAGGGCACCAATTTTCTTAGCTTTTTTACCTTGACCATTTGACACAAATAGACGAATGTTGTTTTAATGCTAACGTTGATTATGCTTGTTCAGCAGTAGATTTAGCGTCATCAGCTTCCACAATCACTTTTGATTCATGATTGTCGATCAAAGTGTTCGGACGACCACGGTGACGAAAACAGAAGAAACAATTAATAAAACGTTTGTTTGAATAAATTAGCTTTTTATTTATCGATTATATTAGTATATCTATTCATACGATACTATAGATAGATACATATCTCATAAGAAAATTAGTTATCATTATCATCATCATCATTACAGCCCTTTACAAGTCTACTGCTGAACATAGGCCTCCCTCAAGTAATGCCACAAACACGGCCCTGAGCCACCTGTATCCATCGAATTCCTGCATGTATTACCAGGTCGTCAGTCCATCTAGTGGGGGGGGGGGGTCGTCCTACACTACGCTTACTAGTACGAGGCTGCCACTCGAAAATCTTTTTTCCCCATCGGTTATCGGCTCTTCGAGTTATATGGCCAGCCCATTGTCACTTCATCTTACTAATCCGTTGGGCTATGTCGGTTACGGTTTGCCTATAAATAATTGCTCTGGGTCTGAATGTCTGTCTTTGTGCAATTTATGTGTAAACTGCCTCTTCACTGGCAACACGCACTGGTTGTACAATCTAGTTTTCAGAGTTAACATTATTTTTCATATTATCACATCAATTCAAATTAATTTTAAACATTAAATCTGTGCTGACACCATATGCTAAGTGTCCATTTACTCGTATTTATTTATTAGGCATTTGTTGTAACGTAAAGCTGGAGTTTTTTTGATTTTTTGAGAGGAAACTAAAGAAATTATTAACAAATGTGGTGCATAGGTACGTATCGTATTTGTAAATATTATAAATACTTATTAAACTAAATGAAATTTAGCTGTTAAAAAAGTGTAGCAGCCAGGCTTATCAACCCTAAATAATAGCCTATACCCTGCTGCTACCATAACACAGAAGGCGAAGAAAACATTTATTTTCTAATCATCCCCGGCTACTGAGATACTGCGGGCTGCATATCGATGCGAGATAATTTGACGTATATATTTAACGTTCTAATAAAGAAACAAGAAACAGCCGCAAATATCATTCAGAGCTACATCGTCTTCACACGCCGCTATCGTTATGTATCCGTCGACCATTTTGAGCCGTTTCTTTAACGCTACAGCTTCGCTTCTTCTTGCTGTTCAGGAGCTGTGCCTGTGCGCGCGCCGGCCTGCACAACTTTTATAGCCCAGTCCAGCGACGTAGCTACGAGAAGATATACACGAGTCTCACGCCGCCAAATGGAACGCACATAATAGTTGTATTTTGATTAATCTTTATTGGTCATAATGTAAGAATTGTAATTGGCTAGGCAAATAAATTTGTTATTATTGGTAAACTAGCGACGTAGCCGGAAGTATAAATATAGGCAGGGTTGACGTAAAAATATATTCCATATTCCATACTCGATACACTATTTGTTTGCACATAAAATAGTTGCTTCATTTCTCTACCTCTAAACCACTCGGAGTCTATTAATAGTGGACCTCATATCACCACTATTACAGTGGTGACCCCGACGTGATTGAGGCTGCATTATCGACCTCCGGTCTGAGCAGGGGGGTGATGTGGCGGCGCTGTCGTCGCGCCGCAAGCGAAACACACCGAAGCCTAAATCACGTTATCAACATTCCGAATCATAAACAGTATACATAGAACATCTCCGAACTATCACACGGTGTTTTAGCCACTCCCCGCACAGAACACCTTTCCCGGCGGGAGATCTCCCTTTTCCTTATTTGGCCACAGTGGTGACCACCCGACGTGATCTGAACACGCAACTAACAACCTTCGGAAACTTCAAGCTTCATCATCGTCATAAAATACCCCAGTCATTCGCTCCCGAGACGATATCGTCTGCAGTCTTCATATCCTGCAAGCCATCTAGCTTCACAAGGTTCATCACAGCACTGGAATAATAATGCTTTCTGTTCCTTTAAGCTATTCTCTGCCCTATACAGTGTTCGGCACGGCTCTGAGCCTTGCTGCTTGCCTCTGCTTCATGGCACTCTCGCAGATTACTTGCCTTCTTCTCGACTCACTGCAGACTACAAGGCAATCTCCTAGCACTTGCACATTCGTCGGCAACAAGGCTGCACTACTGACCTCCGATCTGAGCAGGGGGTGATGTTGCGGCGCTGCCGTCGCGCCGCAAGCGAAACACACCGAAGCCTAAATCACGCTATCAACATTCCGAACCATAAAAAGTATATATAGAACATCTCCGAACTATCACACGAAGCATTGGCCACATATTTTTAGTTTTGTTTTTCAGTTTTCTAACCAACATAGCCCAAAGATCGATTAAAATAAATTATTATTTGCAGAGTTACACACATTTTATGGTGCCTTGCGTACTTTTAAGCGTGAGGTCAGATTTGGACGAACAATGTTTAATTACCGTATTTTTACAGAAAATCATTGTCTATTAATAAACTACCAAACCTATTTAAGTAACTTTACCTATAAATTTAAGTTTAATGCACACCTGTTAAGTAAAATTATTATTTTTTTCTCATTCCGAGCAAAGTACTGTCACCGAGCAGAAGCTACCGCGTGACTCGACCACGCTGCACTTTTACTGTTACAGGTATGGGCCTCATAACTATCTCACAGAATACCGGCGTGAAGTGGAAGCTTTGCTTCCGCGTTTTGTCTGGGTTAGTTAAGGTGGCCGTAGGCCCAACCCTTTCCCCTCCACCATCAACGTGGTAGTGGAATTAAATATAAGACTACCTCAAGAGGGTACAAGCATTCCTGGAGAATCCCTGGCTGAGCATCCACGACCAAGCTACTCCTACTCTTGAGCGTGGGTGTTCGGGCTGCCCCGCAGGCCACGGAAGGGGGGGGGGGAGTAAGGAGGATTTCGCTCAAGACAATAACCGTTGCAAAAATAATAAAATAATCGTAGCAAGCTGAGTAACAAAACCAAGGCGACCCCTGCCGCGCTATTCGTGAATTTCCGCTACCATCTCGAGACTTCGAAGCCGGTTCTTCTCTTTCTGACCGAGAGGCAGGTGTCCTCTCCAGCTAATGCTTCGTATCTCTCCTACCCGGAGTATAAACTGGAACACTCTTTTGTGCCTCGGGGTAGAGGTTGCGTATACGTTAGAGAGGATATCTTTTCTCGACGCCTCGGTAGTCTTGAAGATTCAGACCTGTCCAACCTTTGGCTAAGCGTAGACAGCGATGAACATCCACGCGTCTACGGGTGCCTCTATAGGTCCCATAGCGGTAATGCCGAAACAGACCGACTCTTCAACCACATCCTAGTAGCTACGGGTTCGTGGCTACAACAGATCCCCTCCGCAGATATCGTGATCCTCAGCGATCTTTACGCCCACCACGCCGTTAGGCTTGGTTTACGTTCTTTCTTGTTTTACGTTCTTGGTTTACGTTTTTTCGTAAGATCTGTTCATGATTTTTCCTTGGCATATGGTCTGACACAACTGGTTACTTCACTTGCGGATTCCAGATGTGGAGGATAATGCACCATCCCTGTTACACCATCTGCTTACCTCTCATTCGGGCAGATATCAGGTCTCTGTCGACGCTCCTCTTGGCTCATGCTCACGCTGAAATAGTGGGTGCGTTCTGCAAGCTGCCGCCGTGTTTGGAACTATAGGTTAGCCGATTTAGATAGGATGCGGTCTGTCTTTGCACCCTACCCTTGATTCGAGATTGCTTTTTGCCGGACGATCCCAACGTTGCTGCTGATTTTGTCGCTGATGTGGTACTTCAGGGTATTGAAATTTTTATTCCTTTCTCTGTAGTGCCTATCGAAGGCAGATCTCACCTTGGTTTAGTCGCTCCTGTAAAATAGCATCATCTCGCCTTGGTTTAGTCGCTACTGTAAAATAGCATCATGCTATAAGCAGAAGTGATTCCGCTCCTGGGCTGACGCATCAACGTCCCGGGATGTAAGCGCCAGCGCCCTAAAAACGTAGTATAATTCCGCCTCCAGGTCCTTCAAAAGAGTCATTGCCAAAGCAAAGTCAGAGCACATAGGCAGAATTGGCGAGAAATTAGTTCGTATTCCTTCTGGAACTTGTGCATTCTGGTTTCTCGCGAAAGCTGTCTAAGGAAATTTCTGTCAGCTATCTCTTTCATCTCTGCACAGAGAGGACGTCTTACTGGCCCATGCCATAAAGTAGAAAGCCGGTCTGCTAGGGTCTATCTTTGCTCCGACTCTACTCTCGATAACGGGGGAGTACACCGCCGACCATCCCGCGGTGTTAATGCTGCATGCTGGAAGTGCAATTCACACAACGCTCAGTCCGCAAATCACTCCTCTCCCTGGTCATCCATAAGTCGAGTGGGCCTGATGGAAACCCCTCAGTTGTGCTTAAGACTTGTGTTCCAGGGTTGGTACCGGTTCTAATGCGTCTTTTCCGGTACTACTTCCAAAATCATGAAAGACGATTTTCGTCTACCCGGTCCCTAAAAAAGGCGACCGCTCAGATCCGTCAAATTACAGGCCTATCGCCATCACCTTCTGTTCTCATAAATATACAATACGCACGTACGTACAGGACTCCATTTAATAGTTTTTCGTTATAAATTTGATGTTGTTCGGTAATCCTCCATCATAAAATGTCGGATTTCTACGAACTTATTAAAGCATTTAATTCAATATAAATCTATTTTATCCGTTCGATATTGGCACTAAAAATACACTTGATATGAATTCGCTTTATTTATGGGTGCTTGAGATAATGCACCAATATCTAAAAAAGGTTTCAATTGACTTGTTAAAATTATGGACATCGTGGGATGTTTTTGGGTATATACTAGGATCACTAGTACAATATGGCGTACTTTTGCATGGTATTTGATAGAAAACCTTTCACCCAAGATAGAATAGTTTTGTCTGAAGTTATTTCAGCCCATTTATTAGCAAAATACTGAATTCGTCCCGAAAATGCTACCTCGTCTATGTCCGGTGAGACATCGTCCACTTGGGTGACGGTGAGTGGCGTGAAGTGCTGGCTGACTGTTGCGGTGCCTCTCGCGGACGTGGTGTTGGCCGCTGCCCTCGTCTTGTGTTGCAAATTTGCGGCTGCAATTTGGAGCCTACCTTGCGATGTTGGGTTAGGTAGTTTAAATGGCCAATGTTCCTGGTGGTACTGAAAGTAGAGCGAGTAGTAAGTAGCTTTGGTTTTTGGTGTTTTTTAGTGCATCACCTGATTGTTGAATATTTTTAAAAGCTTTTACTTTTTAAGTTATATTAGCTCCGAACAAAAGTTGGTCTCATCTCTTTTTTGGAAGCCTCCTTTAATTTTGTATTAACAGACGGAATTATGAAACCTCTACGTGTTCTTGATTCCATAAAATGACTATTGCAAAGAATGTGACAGGCGTTGGTTAAAGGTTTTAAAAGTTTTTATTTGCCAGTTTCATCCGAAATTATCATATTGGCGACAGCACCTAGGGCTGCAATGGTGACGCGTAGCTGCTTTTGTCTGAACAAAAGTGACGAGTCTCGTTTTGTAGAGGTCTCTGTCAGGGTTGCTTTAACCTTCGGGATTAGAGCTGGTGTAATCAGAAAGTCACAGTTGGAGGGTATAAGGTAAGTTCTCAAAAGATTTTCTTTCTTGTCTTTTACCAACCCTTTAGCAAGTATGTCTTGCTACCAATTGGCTATATCCTTACGGATTGTTGGACCCATTGGGATCTCGGTCTAAGGTGCATCACTAAGCAATACCAGTATGTTTTCGTCGAGTTGATTCTTCAACACCGTTAACTGTGATGGTTCACTGCCAACTGAAGTTGCAGGTGTTGGAGATGTCGGTCTTTCGTCAACCTGCGGTTGCAGTGATTGTGGTGCCATTCTCGGCTGCGGCAAAGCATTGAGTACGGAGATACAGAATGACTCAAATGGGAACACGCGAACCCGAGCTAAATAAGTGTAGTGTTGGCATTGGTAGGGGTACCACTATACAAAAATACTTTTATAATCCGTACAAGCCTAGTACATGGATATGCTACTACAAAACGTTAACAATAAATCGCAAATAGTGAAGCTATGAAACATAATATTAGAATTGATGAATGTTTGACAACAAAATATTTGCGAAATTATGTTTCTGTTTCTATTTTATATAGTTGTTACTTCCAGTACTAATTGAATATTTAAGTCTCGCAAATGAACCAACTTTTATGTTGAATTCCGAAACAAAATCCGTTCTGTACATCAATGGTTCTGAATTTACGAATAAAAACGTAGCTAGACCAACGCAGCGTCGATCTTGGTTTTACGAGTATATGAGGTTAAAGCTTGCATCTAATGCCTGAGTATTAATTGATACATTTATTTTTTGTATGGTATTATATTAAAATAATACAAAAATAGAATAAACGCTATGGGTGGGGCTGGGTTTAGAATTTTTATCGATATATTTTTTGACACTTATATCTCTATTACTAGTTCTGTTGACAGTCATTTCTGTGGTCACAGCTAAAGTCCAGTTATAGAGGTCAGTGATTAAAGCACTTTAAAGATAGTTTTATAAATATTTATAAAAATGAAAGTTATTTTTCATTAAAAATTTTTTGAGAAGACAGACATATCATATCTCAATTTTGTGTATGTAGAAAAGCCACAAACTTCTAATTAGATATAAATATAATTTTCATTTTCTTAAGGTAGGAAATATTTATATTAATATAAAGTTATGTTAAATTTTTCTGTTTGTTTAAAATCACAGGGTTGATTGAGGATTGTAATACAAACTTTCTTAGAATATGTTATGACTTTGGCCGGTCTCGTTTATAAATGTAATAAAAGTTTGTGCTTTTTAAATCTCCTGAATAAATTATAGGCTACTTTTAGAAAAGGACATAGGAAATGAAATATTTCCCTTATAGCAACATTAGCGATATAAAGTAACTCACTTAAATAATCGTGAATGTGTTGAAGTTGTTAAAGAGTAAACAAACAGTTGGGGTTATTAGACCATATTAAGTAGACAGAAAGGATACACCGGAGCGCGCCTTCATGAGCACGCAGAAATGAAGCATCGAAGAAGAAGCTTCATGCTTAGTGTCGTATTGTGATGGTTATCACACAATATATTATGTAATGTAATATCAAAGTCATAATAAATACAAATAAAAGGTATGTATTTAGTAATACAGGAAAAGGAAACTTACGGGTAACGTGTTGAGTTTGCATAAATTTTCAAGAATTTTATGACAATATTACAATATTATAGCCATTATGTTTCACTCCTGTTTCCTTATGTGCAGAACTACTTTCATAAATGCCAGAACCGCTTGGTACAGCCAGAGCAGCTAATTGCACAATAGACTCTTCATATAATGCACTTATTGTCTGCAAATGATAACATATTTTACAAAATGTTGCTTTATATCATACATTTATACTACTACATTTCTAAATATATAATATATTACGAAAAATAGATAATTAAATTATATTTAATTTTTACCTTGCCTGGTGATACTATTTTATTATAACAGTAGGAACTGCTGTTGGTTGTAAGCGCCTTGTTGTTAAATCATAATGTGATTCTTGAAAATGCAAATTGCAAATCCTTGCACTTTCATAATACTTGAGCACTTCTCAAAAATTATGTACGGCCAATTTTTTTTTGATTTTTAATAATGTGTTGGTTTTAAATTATTTTGTTAAAGAATTTGCTAAAAGTAATATAACATTTGAGTAATTTAATGTTTGTTACCAACAAATATATACCATTTAGGAATAAAACAGTTTTATTTCTGAGCATGGCACTACCGTGTTCAATTTTGTTACTTAACAAAATTCATTAAATTAAATGTAGGTCTTTGATTATTCCGTGTTAAATGATTTATACGATTACATATTATGAAGACATTTAAATCCCGAAAAAAATTTTACTTGAAAAAGTTTGCTAATTTTTAAATTACAATACAAGCATTTTCAACTGTGTTACTTAGGACGAAAACCAAACAATTTTTTTCTATGTATTTTAAAATAAAAATAAAATGTAAATATTGTTTAATGATATGAAATTACAATTTTTCGGCAAGTATTAATAAGTAAATATAATTAGTTAAAGTCCAAAACTAAAATTTTTGTCAGTTAAAAACCTTCGTTATTTTTATAGACAGTAACGAAATTGATTATGATTGGTAACCAAGAAATTATTAAGGCCCGTTTACATTATTAGAGATACTGGTATAATTGGATTAAGTTTAATAAACGGAAAATAATAATAGTACGCTTAATTGAAATAAGCAACCTTTTATTTTAAACAAAATAAAAGGTTGCTTATTGAAATGGGATTGTAATTCACTGATTCGTTAACCCAGTAATGCATACGAGACCTTCAATTTTCGAATTTTTAATGTAACTAATCATAGTTCAACTACTTTTTTATTGGCATATTATATTAATTTCTTACAATTTACACATTATATTCTACGTTGCAGGCAATGTAAACCGCTGGGCCCAAGAAATATTGATAGGTCTAGCTTCTCAAAATCATTTGAAATCCATATCATAATAACCCCATCGAAAGAATCGTGAAACTTACAAATGTAGAAAGTGGATTTTTTTTAGTCGTTAAATTCAATAAATGTAGGTAAAAATAATATAATATTCGCTTTTAGTTGTAGAGTGAATATTGCAAAACTCAAAAGTTTCGAAGTTAAATTTAATATCACTGAAATATTTTAAGACAACAGTTGGACTCAAGAAATATTGATTTGCTAATCAAAGTTTCATAAGTGATATGCAATTGAGGTTTGTGAAAATTTAGGTTGGCGTTTGGGTTGTAAATGCATGTCTATTTTAATTAATTCGATTTCTGAATTTTCTTAAAATCCTGTCCATTATGTTTTAGGGTGACTTCATCATTCTCGCTATGTATCGGTTAATACTTACTCAACATTTTCCGAAAAAAAAAATACATATTCGGAATTGCTGTATTATTAGTAAATTATATTAAGGTTAATGTAGAATAATTTAAGTAGTCGTTAAAGAACATTGACCTTAATTAACTTCCCAGTGGGAAGTATTGTAATGGGTCCGATTTTGCAAATTGGGAATTTTAATATATCTCTCTTTTAATATATCTATACGTTTCAAGGCCTTTAGAGTTAATTAGTATGGTTTTTAAGAGGATGTCCGTGTGTGCACATGTACGTATGTATGTATGTATGTTCGGATTCAATATTCGCTTCGTGTATCTCGAGAATAAATAGTGATATTGACATGGGACCAGTTTCATTTAACGCATAATTATGTAACTTAGATCTCATTGAATTTTGAGCAAAATCGGTCAAGTCGTTTTGTGTGCCGAATGAAAAATTGTACTCGTATACAGTATTAAAACATATAATATTTTTTATTTTTTCCACTAGGAAGTTAGTCGTGAGGACCTTTCGGGTCGCACCGAGACCGCTTTTTAAAAATAGTTTATGTAGGACGATATACTGGGTTTTCTCTAACCTTGTCCAGTTAATACCGGTGACGCCGAGGTGACTGCTGTGTAACGTAGTAATAAAGCCGCGGGCCAAATTAAAACTAATTGTTTTGGGGGTTGTAATTGGCTGGAATCACTTTCAAAATCTGCTCCATTGTAATTAAATTTGTGGTGTAAATTCGTTTTGCGAAGGCCTTGTCATACCATAATTAACATACATAGAAAACGGCATAGTAGACATTTTACAACTAATAACGATATATTTAGGCGCTGACATGGAATTTATAATTTTTTTATAAAAATATTTTTTTTATCACAAGAAATTACTTGCAAAACCGACCAAGCTATCCGAGGCTAGTTCCAAAGTTACAAGTACATGATATTCATTTCTTCATGTTAACATTATACTCTGATCCGAAAAGGTATTCACTAAAGCACTAGGTCACTCCAGTCGTTTGGAATTCCGTTTGTGTTAATTAAGCGAGATCAGAACATACAACTTCGTTTAAAATTCCATTAATCACAGAGATATACTTAATCCACCCATTCTCGGTCTACAAAACTGTGTTACTGATTGGTCACATAGATTAATTAATTTAGTCAATATGTTCGGGTTTCCATCAATATCCGGGATTAACCGCAGAGCTTTTTAAATCTTTCTTCCTCTACAAAATTTTACTTAATACGTATCTCTTCTTATCTACAACTTATTCTAAGTATATGCTCCTTAAAATTCCTTAATTGAATTTAAAAAATAGCAACATAGGTTAAAGGGTAGGAAATGAACAGTCGCTAAAAAGAATATAGCATACTCACATGAATATAACTTCGCTTACTTTGCGCCGTAGATGTTTGAACAATATGACGTATAGTTTCGGATACTCTTGATGCGGCTAGATAGTAGCTTATTGTTACTTACAGAAATCTTCTACGTGACACCATCTGCGAGAATCCCACAAACTACGCCAATTATGTTCAACTGCAGGCAAGCATGAAATAAACAACGAAATTACTTATAAATTATTCAATTCATTTAAAAAATACAATATAACTTCTTAAATTTAAGACGCTTGAATATTGCTCTATGCAAGAAATAAAAATCAATTAATAATCTTGAAATAAACTAACGCTCGAAAATGGAAGCGGAATCGATGTTTTAACGTTTTCACGATGGCATATTTCTGGAAAACGCTTGGTAGATCTCTTCGCAAACGGCAAAGCCGTATTGTGTGATTGCCTAACAAAGCAAAAATGCGAAACAAAAACGTTTCATTGGTGTTTTATTCGTTAGTTATACTTAATTTTGTATTCAGAAGCGCAGTAATGTAATACTTAATGCCGTAGAGTCACGCTGTCGCTAGGCTAAAGTTGCAGTAC
Source organism: Parnassius apollo (assembly GCA_907164705.1). NCBI lineage: Eukaryota > Metazoa > Arthropoda > Insecta > Lepidoptera > Papilionidae > Parnassius > Parnassius apollo. The sequence goes on from CAJQZP010000851.1 coordinate 9,624,039, forward strand.
GAATGTCACTTGACCGGGGAAAGACCACGCTGCTACAGAACAGCAGCGTGAAATAGCAGCAAATGCTACTTACTGTATTTCGTAGGGTCAGTGACCGGAGACCCTTGTCACTCTTAACGTGATATTCTATCTTAGTTCTTAAGCAGCCAACGTATCTTATTGTCTTTTGTCAATTGGATACACTTATAGTCAATTATACCGTGTACTCGTTTGCAATCCTTATTCATACAATACATTCGTAAAAAAGTTAGTTGCTGTAATTCACAGAGTTTAATAATTTTAGTATAATTATTTGAAGTAGCTATAGGTATGATATCTATATATCTGTACAATAACCAATATCTTTATATCGGGACAAATAATGTATTAGATACCTCTATAGTACAGTGTCACTTGAAAGAACATCAAATGTATTGATTTACGTACTTACTCTTTGCTTTGAACAATAACAAATCCCATGCAGGCGCACGCGTCCGTCAAATCCCGAGCGGTCGTATGCGACCGCACTCACCCACAGCACTTTAGACCATTAAAACTCATATTTATAGACTACTTTTCTATGAAGAAGTTTGGCATTATAAAATCTTTACAAAATTCTCTATCATGTGGTCTTAACAAAAGTCAGGTTTTACTTCATTACAAAAAGATTTTATTGTATTTTGATAAAAAAAAACCGTTTACATACCAAGCCGATATCGGCAGCACGAAATCACTATTATTTCTATATATTACTAAAAATTATTTACGTAAAAAGATAAATTATATTCACACAAAAACTTTCATACCAATTGTATAATAAACCACTGTACTAAAACACTAATAAAACACTAGATAAATCCAAAAACCAACAAAAAAAAAAAAAAAACACTATAACATCCACACGAAAATGGCGTAAGTAGGGAAAGGGAGTAGCCGTAGTTTTTTCCCGATACAGAACTGTCTGTGATTTATTGCTGGAGTTCCCACCCTGTCTGTGCATCTGTGCGCACAAAAGCAATCGAATGTCACTACAAAACTTACACATAACAATTAAAATACATTAAAATTAAGCTATACTCAGGCGTACCATTCTATTTATGTATCCTTTTAACATAATGTCATACTATACATAAATGTATCAATACTTTTGTTTTAGACAAAAGATTTATATTTCATATATAAAACAGAAATCAACGCTACAATAGGCTGTCTACATTTTTCTTCATAAAGCGTTTTGTTCCGGCTTTCACCATTGGGTATGTATGATTCATTCGGGAGGTTTAAAAGGGTTCAATGAGTAGGAAAAACTGGAATGGTTATAACAAAATAAACAAATAAAAATTTTGTGAAGAATTTATTATTTTGATGGTTCCGTGGCGTAGTGGATTAACAATGACTTGCAGCGTTACTGGTCGCGGGTTCAAATCCCGCACGGAACAAGTATTTGTATGGCCTACAATTAATTTTTCCGGGTCTGTATGTATCTCCTTGTGTTCTTTTCATATATATAAACTGCCCCCATGGTACAGAGGGAAATCCTAGTGTGGAGGAAACATTTTATAATCAAAAGAAAACATTAATTTAGTCCTCGTGATAAAGAAAATCTATAAGCTGCCTAAATATTATGTCTATTTCAACAAAATAGTATTACAATTTTCTAAAAAATGTAGTAGAGCCACGCTACAGCTATATTATGGTTGTAGAACGAATGGGTCGACTCAATCGGCGAAGGACCACGCTCTCACAGAATACCAGCGTAAAATAGCAGCTTAATACTGCTGTGTTTCGTATGGTTATTGTAGAGATCTGGGGCCCCTTTTTTACTGGAAACGAGGCATTACATCTGAGTCCTCAGCGGTGATAACGCATCAACATTTTGATTCTTATTCGAGGATAAATGTAGATGTCTATGGGTTACAACATTCACTTACCATCAGGTGGACTGTATATTCGTTTGTCACCCTTATTCTATAAAAAAAATATTTACCAAAGTAATATTAGACATTAAGCATACTTGTAATTATAATAATAATTTTAGACAGAAATATGTACGTTACCAAGAGAGCGGTTTAAGTATAAGGAAGTGAAATCATGTGACATAGAAAAAAATAATTGATAAATTGCACCATAAAAAGGACAAGATTTAGACGGAATTGGGGTATAAGATTTAGAGCCGGTAAAGAAGAAAAATATTGGCCTATTTTGTTAACAAGTGCTTGTCAAAAGGTGTTTATTCCGATTTATTAAAGAAGTCATTTAGATTTCAGTAATTACCAGCCAATTGCCGATTTATCATCTGTAAATAAGATTGTTGAAAAGGTGGTTGTAGACTAAATAACAAAATTTTGGAAAAGCACAGTATAGTATCAGAGGCACAACAAGGATTTAGAACAAATCGTAATACAGTTTCCGCACTTAAACAAGATAAGATGATAGAATGAATAAATATTTAAATGATGGAAAACAGGTTATGTTGCTGTTTATTAATTATAAAAAAGGCATTGACACCTTGGTCCATAATATGCTATTACAAGCGATGATTGAGTGTGGAATCAGGAGCCCCACAAGTGACTTTTTATTGTAGCTATTTATTTAATAGGACGCTTCGTACTGTAGTGGACGGCATTGTGGTATAGTATTAGCTTGGATGTATTCACTCGTTCTGTATACAGTCCTGTGGGTTATATTATACATGTAAATAGTGTATGTATTGTGATAAAAAATTGTCAAGTATATATGTCTGTAGATAACACGTGCTTGCTATTTGCCTCTAAAGACACAAAAGATTGCAAAATAATATTGCAAAGTGACTTTGAGAATATAATTAAATGGGATTATGATAGTGGCATAATCCACAATTTTAATAAAACAAAATGATAACGCAAAAGACCCAATTGAATGAGATAGCTGTTGGGCCATTGTTTTGAGTGCTTACATGATAATAAAAGTAATTGTAAATGTAAAAAAAAATTATCGATAAATTTAAATATTTAGGGCTGATAATAATTAATGAAAGCTTTAATTGGAAACCTCAAATATCTGATGTGTATACAAGGCTCTCAGCGATACCAGGTAAATTTTATTATACAAATTTGTGTGTAAAAATTGTTCTAAAATATCTAGTAAATGGGAAATTTAAGGAAAATTGTAAAAAAGATTGTAATAATTTATTCTCTATTTGTAAAAATTTACTGGTAGTTCACAAAGTTAACGTGTTACTAGTTAGAAAACAATAATAAAAATGTTTATACAGAAAAGTGGTTAATACATATAAAATTGTGGAAAAGTGAGGATATGAGGCATCCCATCTTAGTCCTCAAGGGTGACAAAGCATCTGTATTTTGATTCTAAATTAAGGTTAAATGTAGATGTCTATGGGCCACAGTATCCACTTACCTTGGGGTGGACTTTGTGTTTTTTGTCATCTTTTTACTTTAAAAGTAGTACAATAGGCAGTGAATTTTTTTAATACACCTCGTTGGGTTCTGGAATCAACGCGGTGGGCGTGACTCCTGATAAGACGTTTGACTAAGAACCTTAATCACTCTCTCAAAACAAAGTAGTTGACGACTAAAATTACAGTCCCCAGTGAATGGTCCCAGTCGAAACGTCAATCATGAACATGATATCTTCTTATTTCTTTACTTATAGGGTAGACACGGGTGAAATAAAACGGCAATTATTCGTAACTGCCCCTTGGAAATGTGATACTGAAGTTTCACTACTTCCACTACTTTTAATTTAGTTTTCCTAATTTTTTTTTCTTGATTTAGAACTGAAGACTGTAACTGGTCCCGAAAAAAATGAAGCTACGATGTCTTCAGCGTGGGCTTTCTGCCCAGCAAGTTTCGGATCTCGGGGTCCCTTTATCCGAGTATTCTTCACGGCCCACTAAAATGGGCCGATCCTGGGCGCCGTTGGTATTAAAGGCGATGTCAATTTGATAGCGGCTTTTGCCGCAGTCAGGTAAATCAGAAGCAAAAGAGGTTATCTAATTTTTGAGTTTAATGGTTGTAATAATGTAGGTTATCTAATGGTTGTCAGAGTTGGCCTTTCTGTGGTATTGTGGATTTTACTCGACTCACTAATCTATGTAGTGAGGAGTTCTCACTACATAGGATAGGGTCACCTGTTCGGGGGCCGTGTTTGTAGCGGCGCAATGTCGTTGAGGTGTTAGTGTGGCCCGTTATCAGCACGGTCAAACATGCCGCCCGCCAGCCGGACCATAAAAAAGGCTTTCAATTTTCAGGTTGGCCGCTATAACGTCATTCCGTACATAGCGACCCGCACCCACACACACTCATCCAGCCAATGGTGGCAAAAGGTCCAGCAGACGTTGCTTCCTGGCAGTGGCAATGTGGACTCTTCTGGACGAAGTGAAATAGGCGCTATCAGCCGCAAATAGTGCCAGCTCTACGTCTTCCTACCATTCGCACAGGAGTCCTGCCAGGGTGGGGATGTCATTGGTGTAAGCCGCGTACAGGACTGGAGATAAACAGCTGCCCTATAGTACGCCGGCTTTTATGGGTATTATTGCGGATTTGGTGTCCTTTACACAGACGTAGAACCTCCTATCTGCGTATAATGATGCCACTAGCCGCAACATAGCAGGAGGGATACTGGTCTGATCTTCTAACTTGTAGAGTAATCCAGCGTGCCACACCCTGTCGAACGTCTTCCCTATATCGAGAAAGACGCCCCACGATGTGCGGCCGTGGTTGTGCTCGACTGGTGCAGTGCAGAAAGGTGCAGCACTCTGGTCAGCTGTGTTGCTGTTGAGTGATCCCTTCTGAATTCGTGCTGCTCCGCCCGAAGTTGCATGCAAGGTCGGAGGCGTCTTAGCATCAATCTTTCAAGCAGTTTAGATGTGTATGTTTATTTATTATATACTATAATATATATATGACTGCCTTGTTGGTCTAGTGGTTGTAGTAGTGCGACTGCTGATCGGGCCAAAAAAATTGTTATTGAGTTTTTCCGCCAATAAATTCTCTGTAGTTGTCCGGAGTCAGGAAGTTGGTGGTATCTCAACCCCGTGCCTCGGAAAGCATATAAAGCCGTTGGTCCTGCGCTTGATCTCTCTCCGGTCGTATCGGTTTACCGTCTCATCGGGTTATGAGAGTGAGGGAATAGGGAGTGCACCTGTGCTTGCGCATACACTTGGGCACTGTAATCCTGTCCTGCGCCGATGGCTAGCCTCCATTGAGGCAGGTCGCCGTGGCTGTTATTCGGCCTTATCGGTCTGGATTCTGGTCATTATTATTATTATTATTTATGTATATTTATTTCTTATATCTATTTATCTACGCACTACACGGCAAACGTCCCGATACCCCATCCACACCATCTTGATGCTTGGCGGTCCACCACTAGTCACTGCTGACCACGGCATGACTTCGCCTTTGTGATTACCTTTGGCACCAGTATATAATATAGCTATTCTGTAAACAGTTTCTTCTGGTCATAAACTTTAAAACGTTAAATACATTTTTATAATACAAATTCCGTCAATATTTTCATCTATCTTATAAAATGAAAATTGAAAAAAAAAATGAAAATGAAAATTCAAGAATAAAAACTAAAGTTTGCTTAAAGTTTTGTTTAATTATCTTTTTAAAACAGATCTTTAAACCAAACTGTAAGCAAAATTTCAACTTTAATATTTCCATTCTTTTGCTATTATATAACTAAGAAAGAACTTCATTGACATTTCAATCATATTATTCTCTTACGAAATTTAACCAAAACATTAAAACCTTTAATAAAAAAATATTATATAATTAATATTGTTACGAGCTTAGGGTTCGTGACAATAAAACCGCCGATTGAGTTCTTTAATTGACAATTTAATTACCGTACACCAATTAAAACTTAAAAAACACTAATAATTAATCACACTTAACACTTTAGTTCACTTTATTTCGCTCCGAAAGCTTCGCTTGGATCACCAATTCAATACTGCCACGGTCGCGCTTCTAACCGATTTTATATAGGACTGTGGCGGCGCTGTAGTCGCGCCGCAAGCGAAACACACTGAAGCCTAAATCACGCTATCAACATTCCGAATCATACAGTATTTATAGAACATCTCCGTACTATCACACGGAGTGTTGGCCGCTCTCCGGGGAGCCTATTTTTATGGCCAAAGAAACGAAAGAACCGGAGCCCATAGTCCCTACGGAACCAGCCATCAACAAGGAGAAAATCACGCATAGTGGTCGAAGAGTAAGATTTACGGATTACTATCGACCGTAGTTACGGTCTGGCCAGGGGGAATATGTGGCGTAACTCGCTTCACTTAGACCTACGCAAATCCGCTACGCGCATGAAGATTAAGCTTATATCACGCCACTACCGGGGAACAATACGAGTCATCGATAAGATAAGACCCATCACCTTCATCGAGGCGCGAGAAAGTGCGACGTTCATTCCGCCTGCAACCGGCATAGCTACAGGACGCGACGCGCTACTTATATCAATTAACTTACATTGTTCTCGTAGTTAATTTCATCTTGTAAATTTGTTTGTAGTAAAAGTTGTTTGTTACATAGAAATAACATTACATATTCGAGTCAGTTAATTCTTATTCCTATCCTTAATAATAATAATAATAATAAAAAGTGGCGTAGGGAATTGACGACCCCATCACCCGCTGACGTAACAGTTAAGTGACAAAACTGCTACGTCAACGCAGTCAGTCAGCGCCTTGCGAGAGGTGTGAGCGCCGTGCCTCGGCAGAATTCAGGGTGCAAAGGCCCGTTTGTGCTTATGGCCGTCCACGATACGGTGCCGGGCCTGGGCGTCTCCCGTTAACGGACGCCCAAATTATGGATGATGGAAAAAACTAAAGTGCGCAAAGGGCCGCTGCCTGGAGGTCGCCAGGGCGCGTCTGGAGCTGGCGCTGGACGCGACAGCATGCGGGCCGCCAGCCGAGCGCGAGGTGTTGCAAGACCACCTAGCAGCCCCCCGCATCCATCATTCCCACCAGAAGGCTTGGTGTCGGCTGGGTCTTCTCGGACTCAGCAAGCGGCACCCGCCGCTGGTGGAGCACGTCGCATGCGTTGGTCACAATTAATGAACGCAAACGCACTGCGGGCGTACTTTAGGGCAAAAGGGGAAGAAACTGGATGTTTGGCGTATCGGGCTCGGATGCATCGCTTTTTTGCAGAGCTGGAGCCATCTCTATCCGTCACTGAGCAAAACCTGGCAGACCGAGTTCGGTATATCCTGCGCTCCAACATATTTGATGACGCCGAACTCGAACGACTACGACGTGAGGCTATTCCTTCATCGAATGGAAATGCTACGGCTGGGAATGCGGCGCCACTTGATGTGCAACAAACTGCATATGTGGATGCTGCCGCCAAAATCCATTTGTGGCTAATTCAGACGATGATGGACTCCCACGAACTAGAGAAAATGAAAAGCATATTGGAAGAGTCGATGATGGAAACGCGCAGCATGCCTCTCGAAAATCGACCGCGACTTCCCCGCATACCCCTTAGCAAGCGAAATCGGGCTGTCGTGCGGGCTCTTAACCCAATGCTGGTGACCTATTTGGAAGCCAGCCGGGACCTTTGCGAGACGAACTCAATTCTTTTTGGCGCCGCACTGGCAGTATGCCGTATTATTGGCGCCAAACTTCCGGTGGCTGGACGTGCTACTCAAAAAAGTAGCGCCATCCCAGCTTGGAGAAAAAGAATTGAGGACCGTATCGCAAAGGCAAGGGCCCTTATCAGCAGACTGACAAGCTTCAGGTCAGGTAATAATAGACCGAGAGTTGTGCGCACCGTTAGAATGGCGTTTGCTGGGACAAATATTAGTTTGTCCCAGCCGGATATCACACAGAAACTAACGGAGCGCATAGATGACCTAAAGCAAAAAATCGCTGCTTTAGGGAAGCGGATTCGACGATTTAGCGAGAGGTAAAGGCTCTGGTTCAACCAGAATCGTCTCTTCCAGAGTGATCAAAAGAGGCTATATAAATCATTGGAGCGTTCAGAGGTATGTGGAGCGGGCCCAGGACCGGATCAGGCTGACACTGTCGCATTTTGGCGTGGCCTGTGGTCAGCCCGTAAACCACAGCGAGGGCCATTGGATGGAAGTTGTGGCGAGCCAGAGTGCAAGTGTAACGCCTATGGACCCGTCACCATAACGCCTGAAGACGTGGCTGAGGCGGTCCGTAGGGCCCCGAACTGGAAAAGTCCGGGGCTCGACGGGCTGCATCATTACTGGCTGAAGGGGTTCGTAGTGTGTCACGCTGTGCTCGCTCGACAGTTACAAGAGGCTCTCGATCAGAAGTCGCTCCCGAGCCTCTTCACTACTGGGATCACTCATTTGGTTCCTAAAGATCAGGATACCACAGACCCGAGCAAATACCGCCCCATCACGTGTCTACCCACCATATATAAGACACTGAAATCCATTTTGAGCGCGAAAATCACTCGTCACCAGGAGCAAAATCAGGTGATGTCACGCGCTCAGAATGGATGTCGGGGTGGTGGTCGTGGAACCAAGGAACCACTCCTCACTGACGCGGTCATTGGCAAAGTGGTGAAACGCAACCGTCGGAATTTCTCCGCCGCCTGGATAGACTACAGAAAGGCATTCGACTCGGTACCTCATAGATGGCTAAAGAGAGTCCTCCAGCTGTACAAAATTGACTGTACAGTTGGAGACTTCCTCGAGCAGTGTATGGGGCAATGCACGATCCTTTGCTATCTGGGCGAGCGGATGATGGCTGCGGAGAACCACATAAGGATAAGAAGTGGTATCTTCCAGGGCGATTGTCTGAGTCCAATCTGGTTTTGCCTCTCACTGAACCCTCTCAGTACTTTACTAGAGGGCTCCGGGAGGGGATTTCAGCTTCGAAAATGAGGTACAAAAGTGATCCACCTTTTTATATGGATGACGTTAAGTTATTCGCCTCCAGTCCTCCATCTTATGAAATAGCTAAACATCACTGGTGAATTTAGCAATTCTATTGGAATGGAGCTGGGAACGGATAAACATGCGGTCCTCCATGTTGAAAGGGGAAGGGTTGCTAACTCTGAGGGCATAGACTTATATATGCTCGTCAACTAAAGGACCTTTTCCGAGGCCGAAACATACCGATACCTAGGTATGTCACAGAACATCGGTATCGATGAGACTGGTATGAAACAGTCAGTTTGCGACGTGTTTTATGCACGCTTGACCCAAGTGCTTAACAGCCTTTTGTCCGGTGTGAATAAGACACACGCATATAACGGTTGGGTCATGCCTGTCCTCATGTATACCTTTGGCATACTCAGGTGGACCCAGACTGAACTTAACGCCCTGGATAGAAAAGTCCGCACTACTATGACGTCCCATAGGATGCATCATCCGAGATCGTCGGTAATGAGGCTGTACTTGCCGCGAAAGTATGGTGGGCGAGGTATTCTGAGCGCGCTCACCATGCATAATCGCGAAATGTGCAGCCTCCGTGATTACTTCCTGGCGAGAACGGATGATCCATTCTATGGTGACGTCATTTCTAGTGATAAAGGGCTAATCCCTCTATCCTTAGCAACACAACGAGCAATGGCAGGATCCGGCAGTGCTTAGCATTTTCGACCGGGAGACCGTATGGAAGGAGAAGGAGCTCCACGGGAGGTACTACAGGGCTCTACGTGAGCCCTTCGTAGATACAGTCGCCTCCCTCAACTGGCTACGTTTCGGTGACCTCTTCGAGGAAACCGAGGGTTTTGTCTGTGCAATACAGGATCAGGTTATTGAGACCAACAACTATCGGAGATACATCCTAAAGGATGGCAACATCGACATTTGTTGAGCTTGTCGCCATCCCGGTGAGCCACTTAGGCATGTCATCTCCGGTTGTTCGGCGCTTTCTAACTCTGAGTACTTGCACAGGCACAACCTAGTAGCCAGAATTCTACACCAGGAGCTCGCTCTGAATTACGATCTCATGGATCGGAAAGTGCCGTATTATAAGTGCCTGCTGGAAGCCATGCTCGAAAATGACCGCGCCAGGCTCTTCTGGGACCGGACCATCATCACGGACAGGACTATTCTTGCGAATAAGCCTGATATTGTGCTGATGGATCGGGCACAGTCAAGGATATTTTTGGTTGACATTACCATTCCGTATGGCGAGAACCTCGTGAAAGCCGAAACAGACAAGCAATCAAAATATCTGGACCTGGCTCACGAGGTGACCGACATGTGGGGTGGTCTGCCGACCGAAATTATTCCTATAGTCGTCTCTGCGAATGGGCTAATCCCAGTCAGCCTCACCACAAAGAAGCTGGCTTGCAAGTATAACCGCTCAGATAAATGAATAAGTGCACTAAATTTCTCACAAATTGCTCGTTTCAAATCCGCATTTGCTCACACTATTAATGAATTATTTTATTAGTTATTAATAATTAAAAATACAAAATATTTTTCCCTATTATACTTAAAACCAATGAACTTTTCTAAAAACGAATAAATACCATTAATTGCTCAAGAAATGCTTAATTCAAAACCGTATTTGATCACACTATTAATTCATTATTTAATTAAAAATTAATAATTAAAGGTACAAATTTTTTTTCCATAACCGATCAGAATATTGAATAGGTGCACAAAATTGCTCACTAATTCCTCATTTAAAATCTGCAATTGCTGACAATATCTATCAATTATTTTATTAGTTATTAATAATTAAAAATACAAAATTGTTATTGCCTTAAAACCAAAGAACTTTTTTAAAAATGAATAAGTATACCTAATTGCTCACAAAATGCCTAACCGTAATACGCAATTGCTCAAACTATTTACTAATTATTTAATTAGTAATTAATAATTAAAAGTACAAAATTTTTTATTCCTTAACCGATCAGAATATTGAATAGGTGCACAAAATTGCTCACTAATTGTTCATTTCAAATCTGGATTTGCTCACAATATTTATCAATTATTTTAATAATTATTAATAATTAAAAATACAAAATTGTTATTTCCAAAAAACCAAAGAACTTTTTCAAAAATGAATAAGTACTCCTAATTGCTCACAAAATGTGTTATTAATAATTAAAAATACAAAATTGTTATTGCCTCAAAATCAAAGAACTTTTTTAAAAATGAATAAGTACTCCTAATTGCTCACAAAATGCCTAACAGTAATAATTATTTACTAATTATTTAATTAGTAATTAATAAATAAATGTAAAAAAAATATTTTCCTTAACCGATCATAATATTGAATAGGTGCAAAAAATTGCTCACTTATTGCTCATTTCAAATCCGCAATCGCTGGCACTATCAATGAATGATTTAATTAATTATTAATAATTAAAAATACAAAATTCTTTCTGCCTATTATCGTTAGAACTTAGAAATAAGTTTTCTTAATTGCTTACAATTAGTTCAATTCAAAACCGCAATGGCTTACACTATTACTTAATTATTGGATTAGTTATTAATACTTTAAAGTACAAAATTATTTTTGCCTAATGCCCGTAAGCTAATGCACTTTTATTAATTTTCTTTCTAATAAAGTTCTTACCGAGTGCTCTTTTAATTTTTTTTAATGTTATATCTTATATTTATCGTTTATTAAATTTATTATTACATTTTAAATGATGACGTCATAGGCGGCAAGAAGTATGTCACTTGTGCGCATGTGATTGATTCAACTCGTTACTCATGTGCAACTGGCAAAATTTAATATTTTTGTATAACCTGTAAGTCATTGTTTGTTCATTTTTTATTTATATTTACTTTTAATTATTAATTACTAATTAAATATTTAGTAAATAGTTTGAGCAATTGCGTATTATGGTTAGGCATTTTGTGAGCAATTAGGAGTACTTATTCATTTTTGAAAAAGTTCTTTGGTTTTTTGGAAATAACAATTTTGTATTTTTAATTATTTATAACTAATAAAATAATTGATAAATATTGTGAGCAATTGCAGATTTGAAATGAGCAATTAGTGAGCAATTTTGTGCACCTAATAAATATTATTATCGGTTAAGGAAAAAAAATGTACTTTTAATTATTAATTACTTATTAAATATTTAGTAAATAGTTTAAGCAATTGCGTATTACGGTTAGGCATTTTGTGAGCAATTAGGAGTACTTATTCATTTTTGAAAATGTTCTTTGGTTTTTTGGAAATAACAATTTTGTATTTTTAATTATTAATAACTAATAAAATAATTGATAAATATTGTGAGCAATTGCAGATTTGAAATGAAAAATTAGTGAGCAATTTTGTGCACCTATTCAATATTACAATCGGTTAAGGAATATAAAATTTTGTACTTTTAATTATTAATTACTAATTAAATAATTAGTAAATAGTTTGAGCAATTGCGTATTACGGTTAGGAATTTTGTGAGCAATTAGGTATACTTATTCATTTTTAAAAAAGTTCTTTGGTTTTTTGGAAATAACAATTTTGTATTTTTATATAATTAATAACTAATAAAATAATAGTAAGTGGATGCTGTGGCCCATACACATCTACATGTATCTTCGATTACGAATCAAAATGCAGATGCGTTGTCACCCGTGAGGACTAAGATAGAATGCCTCGTTTCCAGTAATTTCAATTCATCATATTCATCATATATATATATAAGAGCCGTGGTAGCTCAGATGGTTAACGCTCGCTGTAAATATAACAGAACGCGAGTAACCCGGGTTCGAGCCCCGCCGGCACCAATGAAATTGTTAATTGCAATTTTAAGTGCTGATTTACCACGTGCTCGGCGGTGAAGGAAAACATCGTGAGGAAACCTGCATGTCTGAGGAATAAGAAAAAAAAATATTTCGAAGACATGTGAAGTTCGCCAACACGCATTGGGGCAGCGCGGCGGACACTTCCTTGCCCTAAAACCCCCTCAGAAATGAGGGAAGGCCTGTGCCCAGCAGTGGGACGTATATAGGCTGTAACTTTACTTTACTTTTACTTTAATAAAATAATTGATAGATATTGTCAGCAATTGCAGATTTCAAATGAGCAATTAGTGAGCAATTTTGTGCACCTATTCAATATTCTGATCGGTTATGGAAAAAAAAATTGTACTTTTAATTATTAATTTTTAATTAAATAATGAATTAATAGTGTGATCAAATACGGTTTTGAATTAAACAATTCTTGAGCAATTAATGGTATTTATTCGTTTTTAGAAAAGTTCATTGGTTTTAAGTAGAATAGGGAAAGAATATTTTGTATTTTTAATTATTAATAACTAATAAAATAATTCATTAATAGTGTGAGCAAATGCGGATTTGAATTGAGCAATTAGTGAGCAATTTAGTGCACTTATTCATTTATCTGAGCGGTTATACTTCCAAGCCAGCTTCTTTGTGGTGTCAGCCTCTCGGGTCATCTTAGGCGACTGGGACTCCGTGACGGACCGCTCCGAGCTCACCTGCAGAAGGCGGTGCTCCTCGATACCACCCGCATCGTACGCCGGTTTCTTTCCCTTTCCTCCTAACCCTCGGCCGTTTGCTCTACCCTGCCGAGGGCTTTCATCTGGTTGGACTTTTATTTATTTATGTATTTTTGTATTTATTTTATTTTAATTATATTTATGTATAATATATATATATATATATATATATATATATATTTAAATATTTGCTCGGGTCTGTGGTATCCTGGTCTTTAGGAACCAAATGAGTGATCCCAGTAGTGAAGAGGCTCGGGAGCGACTTCTGGTTGAGAGCCTCTTGGAACTGTCGGGAGAGCACAGTTTGACACACCACAAACCCCTTCAGCCAGTAGTGATGCAGCCCGTCGAGTTCCAGACTTTTCAAGTTCGGGGCCCTACGGACTGCCTCAGCTACGTCATCCGGCGTTATAATGACGGGGTCTATGGGCGTTATACTCGCTCACTTACTCGCCACAACTTCCGTCCAAGAGCCCTCGCTGTGGTTTACGGGCTCTGACCACAGGCCGCGCTAGAATGTTACATTGTCAGCCTGATTCGCTGCTAGGCCCGTTCCACTTGCCATTGGTCGCTCCAATGATTCATAGAGCCTCTTCTGATCACTCTGGAAGAGACGATTCTAGTTGAACCGAGTCAACCTCTCGGTATATCGCCGAATCCACTTTCCCCAAGCAGCGATTCTCTGCTTCAGATCATCTATGCGCTCCGTCAGTTTTTGCATTATATCCGGCTGGGAAAAACTGACATTTGTCCCAGCAAATGCCATCCTGACGGTGCGCACAATTCTTGGCCTGTTATTGCCTGATCTGAAGCATATCAGTCTGCCGATGAGATCTCTAGCCTTTGCTATACGCTCATCAATAATTTTTCTCCATGCTGGGATAACGCTACTTTGGCCAGTAGCGCGTCCAGCCGTCGAAACCTTGGCGCCTATGATACGGCAGACTGCCAGCGCGGCGCCAAAAAGAATTGAGTCCGTATCGCAAAGGTCCCGACTGGCTTCCAAATAGATCACCGGCATTGGGTTCAGAGCCCTCACGACAGCCCGATTCCGCTTGCTTAGGGCTATGCGGGGAAGTTGCGGTCGATTTTATAGAGGCGTACTGCGCGTTTCCATAATCGCCTCTTCCAATGTACTCCTCATTTGCTCTATTTCTAGTTCCTGGGCGAATGTTCCATCATCATTTGAATCAGCCACTACTGGGGTATTCACGGCGGTATCCACGTGTGCGGGTTGTACTGCAACTTATGGCAGCGCATCCTCAGCCGTAGCATTTTCATTTGGTGTGGGAACCTCACGTCGTAGCCGTCCGAGTTCGGCGCCATCAAATATATTTAGGCGCAAGATATACCGAACTCGGTCTGCCAGGTTTTGCTAGGTGACGGTTACAGATACGGTGATGTCGCGCGCTCAAAATGGATGTCGGGGCAGTGGTCGTGGAACCAAGGAATCACTTCTCATTGACGCGGTCATTGGCAAAGTGGTGAAACGCAACCGTCGGAACTTATCCGCCGCCTGGATAGACTACAGAAAGGCATTCGACTCGGTGCCCCATACATGGCTAAAGAGAGTCCTCCAGCTGTACAAGATTGACTGTACAGTCGGAGACGTCCTCGATCAGTATATGGGGCAGTGGAGTACGATCCTTTGCTATCTGGGCGAGCGGATGATGGCTGCGGAGAACCACATAAGGATAAAAAGGGTTTATTCCAGGGCGATTGTCTGAGTCCAATCTAGTTCTGCCTCTCTTTGAACCCTCTCAGTACTTTAATGGAGGGCTCCGGGAGGAGTTTTCAGCTTCGGAAAGGAGGTACAAAAGTGACCTACCTTTTTATATGGATGACCTCAAGTTATTCGCCTCCAGTGTGTGTGTCACAGAACATCGGTATCGATGAGGCTGGTATGAAACAGTCAGTTTGCGACGTGTTTTATGCACGCTTGACCAAAATGCTCAACAGCCTTTTATCTGGTGTGCATAAGATACACGCATATAACGGTTGGGTCATGCCTGTCCTCATGTATACCTTTGGCATACTCAGGTGGACCCAGACTGAACTTAACGCCCTGGATAGAAAAGTCCGCACTACTATGACGTCCTATAGGATGCATCATCCGAGATCGTCGATAATGAGGCTGTACTTGCCGCAAAAGCATGGTGGGCGTGGCTTTTTGAGCGCCATGCATAAACGCGAAGTGTGCAGCCTCCGTAAATACTTCCTGGTGAGATCGGATGATCCATTCTATAAGGACGTCATTTTTTGTGATAAAGGACTTACCCCTCTATCCTAAGCCAACGAGCAATGGCAAGACGCGGCAGTGCAGTGCATATCCGACCGCGAGACCGTATGGAGGGAGAAGGAGCTCCACGGGAGGTTCTACAAGGCTCTACATGAGCCTTTCGTAGACGCAGTAGCCTCCCTCCACTGGCTACGCTTTCAGATCAGGTTATTAAGACCAACAATTATCGGAGATAAATCCAAAAGGATGGCACCGTCGACATCTATTGAGCTTGTCGCCATCCTGGTGAGTCACTTAGGCATGTCATCTCCGGTTGTTCGGCGCTTTCTAACTCTGAGTACTTGCACAGGCACAACCTAGTAGCCGGAATTCCTCACTAGGAGCTCGCTCTGAAATACGGTCTCGTGGACCGGAAATTGCTGTATTACAAGTACTTGCCGGAAGCCGTGCTCGAAAATGATCGCGCCAGGCTCTACTGGGACCGGGTCATCATCACAGACAGGACTATTCTTGCGAATAAGCCTGATATTGTGCTGATGGACCGGACACAGTCAAGGATATTTTTGGTCGACATTACCATTCCGTATGACGAGAACCTCGTGAAAGCCGAAACAGATAAACGAACAAAATATCTGGACCTGGCTCACGAGGTGACCGACATGTGGGGTGGTCTGCCGACTGAAATTATTCCTGTAGTCTTTCTGCAAACGGGCTAATCCCAGTCAGCCTTTCGCGTCATCTGAGGAGGCTGGGACTCCGCGACGGACTAGGACTAGATTTCGCTAGTGGGAAAGTTCTAGAATGATCTTGACGCTCCTATTTCTGCTACTTGATTGTAGACAGTGCTTATAGTCACCCGCCATATACCGGGCATTAGTTATGGCGCGCAACAATATTCTTATGAGACGGTTCGGACTTGCTTTTCTTTTCTGCTAATTACCTATACAAGTTTGCATACTGAAATTTGCACGACCCTCTGGATCCTATAGACGATCTTGCCATCCCTTTCTAATATTTATACTAATCCTTGTCCTACAAATATACCATTTCACTATAGCATTAAACTGTCTTATCTAACATAAACAAAAGTGCTTAAAGCGAATAGAATGTTCTCAATTCTTTATTTAAATTGTATTACATAGCCGATTACTATATAACAAATTAATCTAAGCTAATACAATACACCTTTCTTTACTTAGAAATTAGTATTTAATATAATTCATTTTTTCTAATACTCAATCTTTAAGAAACATTGAAATACTTAATAAGATGTTTATCTCGCGTCGCCAACAGGTGGCCTGGAAGCGATTTCTTCCGGACAACCTTATTACGCAAAGAATTGTTTACAGCGGATGTCTTGGAGGGAGGTGTAAATAAATTATTCAATAATGTTTAAAATATAATAATAATAAACACAAAAACACAGGATGATGACACGACCAAATGTGAAATACAAGAGTTTTTAGTAATAAGTTAGGAGTACATTTTTGAAGGAAGAAAAAGATTGAGCACGGCAAATATGTAGGAAGGAAGGAGTTCCACAAACGTACTCTGTAACAGAAAATAACTTATTAAAAAAAAGACGTGTGGCACTCGGGGACTGCCGCGGTAAAGCTATTGCATAGCATTTTGTATCAACTTATGCAATTATAATTATTTATTTATTTTATTTATGCAGTATTTCTTTTTACATACATACATAAACACTCACGCCTGTCACCCAGAGGGGTAGGCAGAGACTACGGACTTCCATTTGGCACGATCCTGACATACATCTTTCGCCTCCTTTACATCCATATATCTACGCATACATGCTCGTCGGTTAAGGGTACTTCTAACGTGGCCCATTTTCAAAATATCGCCAATTTGGTCGATAAACTTTTTCCTAGGGCGTCCCTTCCCGACTCGGCCATTCACATCTGCCATATAAATTTGCTTAGTCACTCTTTCCGCATTCATTCTTTCTACGTGACCAAACCACCGAAGCATTCCTTTCTTAATCCTGGTCACAACATCATCTTGCATACCACATTTATCTCTTATCACGCAATTTCTCACCCTGTCATTCAGATTACACCCTAGCATATTCCTTAAAGACCGCATTTCTACAGCATTTATTCTACTTTCGTGCTTCTTCTGCCACACCCAGCTTTCACTACCATACATTAAAGTAGGGACTAACACAGCATTATGAATTACCATACGTGCCTGTTTTGACAAATTCTGGTTCTTCATAATAGAGTGTAGTGCCCCATTCACTCTATTCCCTGCATTTACTCGTCGTTCTATATCCCTATCATATCTACCATCCCTGCTAAATACACATCCCAAATACACAAACTCATCCACTTGCTCAATCAACTCTCCTTCCATTCTTATTTCACATACCGTTTTGCTTTCTTCTCTTTCAAAAACCATCACTTTCGTCTTACTTGCGTTCACTTTCATTCCCCTTTCTTTTAATTCCCAGTTCATTAATGTAACCATCATTTGCAATTCTGCCGCCGATGACGCAAGTATGACTTGATCATCGGCATACAAAAGGCATTTGACGGTTAACTCGCCCATTCTTAACCCACATTCTTCATCTTTCAAAGTTTGCAAACACCGGTCCATAAATAGGTTGAACAGCCAAGGGGAAGCCACACAGCCCTGTCTGACACCTTTTTGGATGCCAAACCAGTCCGAGTAGACCCCATTGATCCTGACATAAGCACTAGAGTCCCTATAAAGAGACCTTAATGCCTGTATCAAACCAGCGCTCAACCCATATGGTTTCAGTGTTTGCCATAACACATTCCTGTCCACTCTGTCATAAGCCTTTTCCAAGTCCATGAACGCACAAAAAACTTTCTGGTTTTTGGCCAAAAACTTCTCCGCAATCATGCGCATGGAAAAGACTTGATCTGTACACCCCATTCCCTTTCTAAAACCCGCTTGCACATCCCAAATTTTTCCATCAGTTTCTTTCATAACTCTTTCAATTAACACCTTAGCATACAGTTTACCCACAATACTAAGCAAGCTGATACCGCAGTAGTTTTTGCAGTCCTGCTGTGACCCTTTTCCTTTATATATTGGTACTATAACTGCTTTACACCAGTCATCCGGTACCCGTTTTAATTCCCAACATAAATTAAACAAGGTGTACAGCAGGCCTGCCACCACTCCCTCTCCAGCCCTTAGCATCTCGAGTGATACTCTATCATATCCAGCTGCCTTACCTGTTTTCATGCTTTTCATTGCTTTCATTATTTCATCTACACTTATCTCCATACCCCTTTCCACTTCTTTCGGAATTTCTAGTTCATTTAATTCATACGACTCTTCACTCATAAACACGCTTTCAAAGTATTCCTACCATCTGTTTAAATTCGAAACTTCATCATTCAGAATACATCCATTCTCGTCTCTTATAGCATTAATTATAGGCTGTTTTGTATTTCCCCTGGCAGTTCTTACGAGTTTCCAGAACCTTTTATGTTAGCCTGGAAATTATCAGATATCCTTCTATCATTCTTATCCGTTCTTTCTTTCTTTTTCCTTTCAACAACTTCTTTTACTCTCTTATTTAGACGTCTAAATTCTGCCTTTTTTCTTTCAATCTCATCATTCATACCAGAAGAATTATCAGCTTTGGTTGCTAGTAAATCTAACCATGCTTTCTTCTTTGATTCAACTTCCACCCGTACCTCATCATCCCACCATAACGTATTACTTTTCCTTTCATTTGTTCTCTTACTTACACCGCATACTTCGGTGGCGGTATCCACCAAACCTTTCTTAATATTATCCCACACAGTATTCAAGTCTAAATCATTCATACACAACTCATTCAAACATCTAATACTTTCTCTCAGTCTACATTTATACTTCTCTATCACATCTTCATCTTGTAACTTCTCTATTCTTATACGCTGTAACGCAGTGGTAGATACAGATGTCCGATGCCGCCAACGCTTGAAAAGACCATTAATTCGACATAAGACCAAGTAATGATCCGTCCCTACGTTGGACCCCCGGTAAACCCTTGTATCTACGACTGCGCTCCTCATTCTTTCATCCACAATTACGAAATCTATCATGCTTCTATCATCACCTCTTTCCCATGTATACAGTGAATCTTCTTATGACGAAAAAAAGTATTCGTCACAAAAAGATTCTTTTCCGCACATACGGTGAGGAGGTCTTCACCATTCTCATTTATACTTTCATCACCAAACGTTCCCTATATCCTTTCATAACCAGACCTCTTCACCCCAACCCTTCCATTAAAGTCTCCTAACATAATAATATTTTCATTTTCCTTACATTTAGTCAACACCATCCTTACCATGTCCCAAAACTGCTCTCGGATGTAAGTGGGCTTAGACATGTCTGGGGCGTACACCCCTAGCAGGAACAGTTTCTTTAAGCCCACTTTAATTCGTATCCATAGCAGCCTCGGGCTTACACATTCATACTCTTTCACACATTGACCCATTCTTTCTGAAAGGATGAAACCGACACCCTGGCATGCCCGTTCGGTCTCGTCTACGCCAGACCAATACGCGGTATACGTGCCATGTGCAGTGGCATCCTTTCCCTTTCGTTTCGTCTCATTCACACATAACACATCTATTCCTCTGTCATTCATCATTTCGCATACTTCATCCATCTTATCATTCATTCCTCCACATACATTCAGCGTAGCCAGACGGGTTTCCGCAATCCACTTTTCGCCGCCCCTCCGGGAGACAGAACGTGACGGGTGGCGAACCTCGTCGCCGGTTTTTCTCCCGGAGATTCTTCGCACCCCTGCCCCATTTAAAGGGCGCCGGGAACTCGGGGCCATTTCTTTTATTCCTTGAGTCATGGTGCGAACAAGGGTTGGTGGTAGATTTTACGCCGCTACCATACGGTGAGGAGCCGAGTCTATTTTATCGGCTTTGTCGCTCGTTTAGCACCACCCGGGGGACACGTGTAGGGTGGGCCTACGGTTAGGTGGTCGAAGCCTACGGACGCGAGCGACTCATCCCCCTATATTAATTCAAGTTACACTTTTTGAGCGTGGTGACCGATAAGAAAACAAATTTTTTTCTTTTATTAAATAAATAAATAATAAATGCACTTTGTTCATTCATATTCAAAACATTTTATACACAAATTTTACTAGTACAGCTATTCACTGTTGTACATAAATACCTATACACCTATATACTTTCTCATAAACAGCTGCTTATGTATTCGTCCGATTTCGGAGCAGCTCGTCTCGATTCGTGCGAGCTTCATAGAGTCGTACAATACGTCTAGTTGCACGCACACAAACACCGTGTCGAAGACTGCCGAAAAGAAACGACGTTAGACAATGCACGGCCTTCAAGCCACACCTCCGTGCCCGTCGGAGTGGGGAGCGTGAGGTTTTTTCGTTACGGAATTTCTGGATTCGGTCCCCGCGCTCAAGGCCCGCGATAGAAGCTATGCAAAAGCTTAAAAATTAATAATATAAAAACAAAACATATAAAAACTCCACGGACATTCTCCTTCTCTCTAACCTCCATGGTTGCTACTTAAGTGAGATATGCGAAAATATGCCGTTTTGTGGATTATCTTGATATATATAAATTACGTGTCACGTTGTTTGTCCGCGATAGGCTCCTAAACTACTTAACCGATTTTAATGAAATTTGCACACCGTGTGCAGTTTGGTCCAACTTGAGAGATAGGATAGTTTTTTTTTTGCCCATGAGTAACCCACAATTTATTTTTTGCGAATTTAAGGATTCTTAATAGGACATGACAGGGTCGTAGAAAGGGCAGAACAACGTCTGCCTGGCAGGCTAGTCTTATATATTACCTCGGTATAGTAATCTTTATTTCAAAACTATCAATACTGTTCTTTTTAAGATATTCAAAAGTAAATACTTTCCTATGACAGCCAAGAAAAAAGTGTTTAAATCGTGTATCTTGCCATGTCTCATGAAAGAAAGAAGTATGTTGGGCGTTACGCTTAAGGACCGCAAAAAAGAGCAGAAGATATCATATCTACAGTAAGGAAACAAGATAGTTCATTGTATAGTAATGAGCACGCTTATTTACAGTTATAAAAATTTATAGAAAATAATCATTCAACATTTTTCAAGGATGAAAACCTATATCTAGCCATTTACCGGTGACTTTGAATTGACTGTTAACTATTTTGTCACTAAGTTTTAGTAGTAGTAGCTCGCCTCGCTTCAAACGCAAAAATTGAAACCTAAATACAATTACTGCTATTTTGTATAACTGCTTACATTGTAGAATTCTTTTCAAAAGAAACATCTTTGAATCAGAATAATTGTTCCTTAATGCTTAATGCATCTGCATGTTCTGTTAAATAAACAACAGTTATAAAAATTTCAAATACAGAAGAATTTACTCATTTCCCACTTAGGACACTCACATAAGTGCAGAGTAAATTAATACATATATCGGTTGTAGCTCTGAAAGAGGCAGTAACGCTGTTGTTTCGGCAACTTTGGCATTTCAGGCCACTGAAGGAATCCGTAAAGAAAGATGAACCTACCTTCTACAATGGTTTCGATATAAAAAAAATATGTCAATTGTGTTCGGGCGTAATTAAAAAAGTACAACAATGTGATAAATATTCTAAGTGATTGAATTCATTTAAACAGATTTCGGAACATTCATGACGAAGATAACGTTATGATAATTTCAGATTTGTCAAATGTGTAAGACGGTGAACTGCAATTATATCCCTGCAAGTCCGTCTGACAAGCAAAGCAATTTTAAAAAAAATCGATTATAAAGATTAGGTCCGTTTTCAACTGAAAACCGATTAATTATTGAGGCTGAAGAATAATAATATATTTCTCATACTACATAAACGTATTTTTCCTTGTTAGCATCCGAAAAATCTAAAGATTGTTTTAATCCAATATATATAATATTTTGTATACGAAAATATGTATATCTCATATTCACTGAATATTAAACTCATCCCAATGTGTTTAGTTATAAGTTATGCAAATATCATGCTTCACTCCGATTCAAGTTATTTATTGAAGGAGGTTCAATAAATAACTCTGATGCGGATACATGACTTTGTTTTCCTTTTAAAATAAATGCAGAATGTTCACATAAATGGACGTAAAAAATTAAGATAATGTAGCACTAATTAGTTTGGATTCGCGACGGCATTTTGAATTGGGGTAAAAAATTGATAGTTTTATTGTAACATATTATCATCTCAATAAAGCTGACATAAACAGATGAAATGAAAGTAAGGTAATATTTGTTGGAAAATAAATGAACGGGAAAAAATAAAACCGAACGACCGAGAGATATAATGCTAACATGCGCCGTCTAACGCATAAAGACCCTGTTTTAATTATAAACATAGGTACGCGACATGTGCCATAAATGGAGTAACTCTTATAACGAAAAAAATTGTTTGTCACATAATGAAATAAAATTAAATATATCTTGTAATCTTCTAAATTAAGAATGTTTGCTGATTTCTATTTAACTAATGTTGAGCCACGTGGTGGTGGTGTAATAGAACCGTGAGCCATCACCCCTTTGGATCCCATGGGTGTCGTAAAAGACGATAACAGTCAACGACAGAAAACTTTTATGGCTTCCGATAGATGGCATAAAGCCAATGCCCATCTTGTTTACACCTATTTAGTTTACATAAGAATTAAAAAACTCGAACCGGCGAAGAGCAGCAGAACAACAGAACATGATATGCTTAAGAAGAGAAACGAAACTGTTTGGTATTAGAAATTAGACATTTCCATCTTAGTCCTCGGAGGTGACTACGCGTCTACATTTTGATTTTTAATCGATAACTGATGTAGATACCTATGGGCGACAGCATCCACTTACAAGTTAAAGGACTGTATGCTTATTTGTCGCCCTTACTCTATAAAAATATATAAAAACCTACTCCACTATTAACAAAATTAAATTTTTGCAGTAATATTTTACGATTTTATTTCGTAGTGCTGAGCTCTCGCAACGCGGCGTACGTCCACCTAGCAACACGATGCGCCCCGCACTGAATTCGTGGACGAATGCGGGGGTGATATAGACGCAGTATTTAATCGGGACGCATTTTTAATTTATTATCATAAAAATAATACATATTTCTAAAAAGTAACCAAACCAAATTATTTTATTTTGTATAGCAAAGCAGTAGATATTTTTTTATATTCCTTTGATAAACAATGAAGGAGTAAAGTGGTTTCATCTCAACGATTTGGAGGTGATTTGGGTGTTTTTTTATTTATTATGTGACACCGATAGAAAAATTATGGCTAAACCATATTACGTATCAGATCATGTAGATTACTAGCTATATTTATCATATGTAATTTCTCTGTAAGTGTCGACAAAAAGTTGGTTCATCTGCACGCTTTTTTCAAGCTTTTTGCGAGAGAGCAGCCTTAATAATAAATGCACTTTGTTCATTCATATTCAAAATTTCAAAACACTTTATACATAAACACCGTGTCGAAGACTGAGGAAAAGAAACGACGTTAGACCATCGTTAGACAATGCACGGCCTTCAAGCCACACCTCAGTGCCCGTCGGAGAGCGTGAGGTTTTTTTCGCTACGAAATTTCTGGATTTTCCCGCACTCAAGGCGCGCGATAGAAGCTATGCAATAGCTTAAAAGGAGAATGAATGTACGTGATTACGAAGAGGCAGATTGTTAGGTCGGTTTCCACTATATGAAAGTCTTACTTAAAATCTGTCCTTAATTATCATTCCGAAATACGAGAAAGTTTACATGAGCAAGCGTGAACTCTCCGCGTTATGCGGTCTCATAATAATTGAGGTTCATGACTGTCTGGATGCTATAAAGTGATCGCAGTTAACATTACGGGGTGGAAAGCTAATTTAAAATTTAAATAAAACATTTTCATAAAGAAACGTTTTTGCGTGATGATTTTTTATTACCTAACATGTGGCTTGATAGATTTTACATGACATGTATTGAATAAAGACTATTCTAACCCATCCGTGTACTGTTGGTATAAGAAATTACAGTACACATACATACGATCGACTAACTTTGAAAAATGAAGAAAAAATAGTCGCATAGTTGATGGCTGTTACGTAAATAACGTGCTAGCAGTGAAACATTTTTAACTGATGTAAAGATGTAAAGATACGAATTACGTATGAAAAGATACAACACATGTTGCTGGTTGGACTGGAAGCTGTTAACGAAATTTTACATGAATACTTTCGCGTTAGCAATATACTTGAGTTGGGTGCCGCACAAAAAAAGGTTTGGCTGTTTCAAAATAAACCAACACCTACCTAGTCCAATGATTGCGAAGCGCAGAAAAGACTTAGATCGCTTAGTTTATTTTCTTATTTTTAAGGTGAATTTGTGTGTTTATTCCCTTACAAAATCTAAGTGTACTACCGTATGCTTTTCTGAACTATTGTTGCTCTAAGTAATAACCGTGTGAACATGGAACTCTGCGGACTACTGATTCATTATGACAATGCGCCCATCGCACTCATTGAATAAAATGAGGGACTTCCTGTACAGCACACTCGTTAGGTTTGAGCAGGCCGTAGAAGTGTCTGAGGCAGATTGGAAAAAGTGTTTCGAAAATTGGCTCAGACGAAAGAAAATTACTATAAATTATGGTGGTCTTTATAAAAATTTAATAAAACTTTAACCATAAGTTTTTTTTAGTTTCGTAATAACTTTCTGAATCAATTTACCCTCATTTTTATTATCGTATTAAAATTTATTTCCATTAACTTTTAATACTTATAACACTTACTCCTATATTGTATGGGTACCCACTAGATGGAGTGACGATTTGGTAGTAGTACACGACAAACGAGCATAAAGTCCACCTGATGGGAAGTGGTTGCTGTGGCCTATAGACATCTAAATCTATCTTCAATTATGAATCTAATTGCACCCGTGAGGACTAAGATGGAGTACGTCGTTTCCAGTAAAAAAGGTTTCAGTTTCTCTACACTCACTAAACGATACACAGCAGCGTTAACATGCTATTTTACGCAGGTATTGTGTGGGAGCGGGGTTCTTCCCTGGTCGAATCGACCCATTCGTGCTACAACTATACTACCTACTAATATATTTGTAGCATGGCTCTTAAATAATAATATTACGTTGACCTTTTTATTACACAGATGTGAAAATGTAAATTATACTTATTGAAATAGACTAAAAATATGTAATTAGTTATTATATTTATGCATTATAATATTAGACGAGAGATGATGGTTGACAGACAATGTAGTAGATTTTTACTCACAATTTTTCTATTTTATAAGGTATGTAAAATATTGTAATACCTTCGAAGATGCCAGGTTTCTGTGAGAACGATCGCGATGTTCTTTACAATATTTGGGACTTTGTCTGCAGCAGCAAGGTTTTGACATAATCTCTTCGCTTGGCAGGCGATTTTGCGATTACATATAGTCGCCATACGAAATTCAAGCAACATTATGCTTCTGCTTCACGCTTATATTCTGCAAGAGCGTGGTACTTTTTAGGGCGAGGCGTTAGATTTGTGTTGTAGCCTTTCACAGTTTACCTATCAAAGTTGCTTCTTAAGAGTGTTTTAAGCACTTACGAGACGAAACTTTGATTCACATCCACCACGTGGTGAAGTATAACTACCTACAACAAATTATAAATCCCAAATAATGTGAAATGGATAGTTCATTTTCCAGTAACCATGGGAAATGGAAATGAACTATCCATTGCTTTTTGAATTGAAAGAAAGCCGAGTTTTTTTAGATTTGTCAGAGATGCAGCCATTAAAAGGAAACTGACAAAATTGAAACGCAGCGTATAGGAAGCGTGAAAATAGCCTGTTTATTCCAAATGGAAATGGGATATTTTTTTAATTAAAGGAAACTGAGTATAATTATCCGTCAGGGATGCAGACTTTTGAAAAGAAACTGAGCTAAATTGATTCGTCAGAGATGCAGTTTTCGGACTTGAAAGGAAACTGAGCCAAATAAAAGATCCGTCAGAGATGCAGCCTTTTGAGTTGAAAGGAAGCTGAGCTTAATAGGTCCGTCAGAAGTGCAGCATTTGGAATTGAAAAGAAACTGAGCTAAATAGGATATTTTGAATTGCAAGGGAAGATCTGTTGGAATTCTGATTAACTGATTGTGGGAATTTTGGAAAAAAAAAAACTAACTGAACACTATTTTAAGACACTACTGTACACAATGTTATATGTTTTTCCATTCGGGGAAAGAATGTGGAGAATCTGGGCATTTGACTCACGCGAACATGCTACATACAGCTGACCATGAGAGAAGCACGGTTTTTCTAAGTTGACACCCGCTACCTGTAACGTTTGCCCTTGCGCTTTATTAATTGTCATTGCAAAACTGAGCTTAATAGGGAACTGCAACCTTTTGAATTGAAAAGGAAGATCTGTGGGAATTATAGGGATCCTTGATATAATAACATTTTCACCTTTTCCTTAGCCTGTCAAAATTGTAGCACAGATTATGTTCCATCCAAGATGTGTCACACGCAGCCTTGTCCCGTTACGTAACCGAGGAGCATCTAAATTTCGCATTAGCATGACTGGGACGCCTAATTTTAATTGAAGCTTATATGAGGGCACACCTGACAACTCTAGAGAATTTAGAAACTCTACGGGATATGAAGTGCTCTGTTCTGTGTCCATAACTGTGTCTACTGAGAAATATTCTGTTATTTCTCCTGCTACTTCGCTAAATATATCTGAATTTATTTTGTTAACGCTCTCATTTTTTGGTGCAAGAATCGCCCTTTCACATAACCATTTGTCTTCATGCATGTTGTTCGTTAAATCTGAATAAACGCTCGCCATTAATTCGGAATGACTCTGTACTAAATTTCAAAAATCTCTCGTCAATTTCATCCGTTTCCAACCGCCTATCGTCAATTTTTAATAGTGTGTCAGCATAGTTAGTGCATATTCGTAGTTAAACTGAATTTTGTCACCTTGTTTCATAAAATAGACGACTTGAGGCAAGCTTTAATTTCATCTGCAGGTGTGCCCTTTTGAATGACAGGTAAAGTTTGGCGAAAGTCACCAGCCAGTAAAACCACCATTCCTCCCATTACATCGGTACTGCTACGCAAATCCTGGAGCGTTCGATTTAGTGCTTCTACAGCTTTTTTATACGACAATGTACTTTCGTCCCACACTAAAAGTTTGCATTGTCGTAGCATTATACCTCGTACACTATGTTTGCTAAAGTTGCAGATCGGCGATTCTTCCTGGGCTAGATTTAGAGGGAGTTTTAAAACAGAATGTGCAGTGCGGCCCCCGCTTAGCAGCGTGGCAGCTATACCGGAGGAAGATACGGCCACAGCAATGTTTTTATCTTTCCGTACTTGCGCTAATAATAAATTTAACAAAAATGTCTTCCCAGTTCCTCCCGGGGATCTAAAAAGAAAAGTGCATCATTTCCAGATTCAATTTGTCTTTTTTTGTCATTTTTTTTCAATTCAATTTTTCTTTTTCTGTCATTCAATTTCAATTTGTCCTAATACTTTGTCAAAAACTCGTTTTTGTTAGGGAAGCAAGCGGGGTACAAATTCGGCTAGTTGCTGCTGCAAAGCTAGTATATAGTAGTTTGTTTCACGTATAACTTTATCACTTAGTTTATTTTCGGTTGTTCCCTGAGGGCTTATCATTCCAAAGTCGCTTAATTTTTTGCCTACCATTGCCATTACTTTATCTTCAATTTTTCCAAGTGCTGCATTATAAATGTGTTTATTATATGTCATGTTCGCATGTGTCTGCTGTAACCTTCGCAAAATATCTTCCGCAATGTACTCTTTATATTTGTCCCACCATTCATGTGCATTAGATAACCCGCAAGATGATGTGAGAGTTGCATAAAGATATATAGAATTTTGGCTGGTGACTGGCACTGCACTGTTTCCTCCATGGTTTCATCCCAGTGATTATTGTTTTCTAAAAGATGCAGAGCTTCTCATGCTTCTCTATAAGTTGTGCATTCTTAACCGTTGACAGTTTTAAGGTTTTTATATCCTGTATGACCCTGAACATTGTGCAGCAGCAATCGTAAACAGAAACATTCAAAATTAGTTACATGGACGGTATACACACGACCAAGGGCATCTGATGACTTTACACCGGGCCAATTTGCAACAGGCGCGCCTTGGATACGGCGTTTCCACTCCTTTCAAGATGTTCCAAGTATAATAGCGGGGGACTTCAGAATATAACAACGTTTCTGCAAAGGGGTCGGTTTGACAAAGTTGACAGAAGGCTGTTAGTGTAGTTTTTGGCGGTGATGCAGTTCTTTCTTAGAAATTTCTTTCGGTGAAATACGAGTATACACGCTCTCCATTTTCTAAGTGCACAGCAAGGTGAGTAACTGTTGGGTGCCTTTCGTGTAAAGGGAAGCCAAGGAGATGCCACGCTGCCTCGTTACTGCTGACATAACGCCCTGCTTGAAAGGTATGTACTTCATTAACGGGATTTGCCTCACCTTCACTTCTAAGATTAAATATTGCTTGGTCGCTTCCTTTATTTATGTACTTACAGATATACTTGATTGCGCGGAGAGAGCTACATGCTTCTACATTAATGTGGGTATTAAACATTTTACATAGGATGGGCGAATACGGGACAATCCAGCTGTTATCTAAGGTTTCGAACGCTCCAGAGCGAGATTTGATTGTAACTTTCCTGCCACCATCTTCGGGAGCTCTGCGTCTGTATAAAAGGTAGCCATTATCATTGTGCACTGTTTCTTTTAATAGCTGTTTAGGGAATTTCTTTGTACATTTTCCTTCTTTCATACATGGCGATATTGAATTTCGTGCTCCACATGGACCGTGAATCATATTTCGGACGATGGTATCATACAATTCTTTATCTTGCTCAGGATCCGGAATCTCGGCGCTTATTATGTCGTCTATTTGGCTGGGCCGCAACTTCTCTTTAAGCCGTATATAATCAATCAACGGATCACGACTGAATGCTGCATCATGAAAAACCGACCAATTGATTCTTTAAAAATTTTGTCGACGCTCAGCTTGGAGCTGTGCATTTGCATCTCTTCGCGCCTATGTCTGTTCAGGAGTTTCAGATGCCCTTATAGTAGATTGACGTTCAGCTTGCTCAAGGAGTCTGTGTTGAGTTTCATCAGGTGTTTCCGCGGCTCTTAAGGCGGCCTGACGTTCCGCTTGTTCGAATTGCGTTTGCTGACTTTGAGCAGGTGTTTCAGTACCTCTTAAAGTAGCTTGACGCTCTGTCTGTTCAAGACGTCTTCGCTGACTTTGAGAAGGTGTTTCAGAAGCTCTTAAAGTAGCTTGACGCTCTGCCTGTTCAAGACGCCTTTCCTGGCTTTGAGAAGGTGTTTCGGAAGCTCTTAAATCAGCCTGACGCTCTGCTTGTTCTTGCCTCCTCAGTTCAGCATCTTCTAAAGATTCTAGTGATCGAGCTAATCTTTTCGCTTGTCTTTGAGAAGATACTCTCGGAAGGCTGGACTTACGTGTGCGAGGCATTATGACGTAACAAAAAACCTATTTGCAAAAAAACGTTAAAATACCTAGAAGGATAAAATTTCCTTTTGAATATTTTTTTAAAGCAAATCCAAAATACCTTAAAGGAATAAATATTCCTTTTAAATATTTTTTAAAATCAAAACAACAAAACCAATCCAAAAAAATCTCATCAACTTAAACCAAATCACAAAACAAATCGCAGAAAACCGAAATCGAAAACAGTAGTCAATATAACCAACGAAAAAAGAAGTAAGTGTGTACCGTATACACTATCTACACTATTAATATTCCTTTGAAATATTGTTAAACAACCTAAAAAACGAAAACCAATTCACGATTCTAAATAAACGAAATCCAAAATCAAAGCCGGAGTCTAAATATGTCTAAAGGAATACCAACCAAATCAACAAAACCGAGCCAAGAAAATACACAAGTCCGAAAATGAAAGCCAATATAAATCCATTCAACCTTAACCAAATCACAAAGCAAATAACAAACAACCGAAATCGAAAGCAGGTAGTCGAATAAGCTACGCAATAGAAACAATTTAAGCGTATAGGTAACATATGCACTATAAGTTGACGCGCGGCTCAACGGCGGGAGTTAAGTACATGTCAGGAAACATTTCGTTAAAAACGTTAAGTACATGTCAGGAAACGTTCGTTTTAAAAACCTAATAACGACATCTAGCGGAATCAATTTAAACTATGTATACGTTAGTGAATAACAACTCTCAAAAAATATTTGTCTTATAATTTTGCACAATTTTTCTTATTGTAATACCGATTCATTCATAACCACATATAAGAACTGTATTCATTTCCGTTCAATAAATATTACTAAGGCTTATTAATAAGGCTTACTAAGAACTGTTTCTACCACAGTTAAGTAATAGTTAAGGGTGAAAGCGTGACAGGTGTTGACAGTATTTCTGATCCATATAATCACGCCTGTAACCCTTGCGGGGCAGGCAGAGCATCAACGGATTACTTAATATCGTCTGCGAGATTATCGCATATGCTGTGAATTACAATGCAACAAAACATTTGGTGAAAATCAGCTGGTGAATTTTATGTTTTTTATCACTCTCTTCCCGGTCCTGCATGGAAAAATACAGATCCATATATTTTTTATCTTAATTTTGGTAAAAAGACATAATAATCCAGATATTCTGACCTTCTGTGTTCGTCCATCGTACCGTCGTCCGTCTTGTAGAATCACGGTGGCGCCACCTAGCTGAATTTAATTTTGCAACATATTCGATTTTCCCACGGGAATGATATGTTTTTCCACTGAAAAAAGTAGCCTATGTCACTCTACAACCACCGAACTATCCCCATACAAAAAATCATGCCATCCGACGCTCTGTTGCGACGTGAAAGAAGAACAAACTTTTGCAACATATTCTATTTTCCCACGGGAATGAGGCTGTAGAGTGACATAGGCTACTTTTTTCCGCGGAAAAACATCTCATTCCCGTGGAAAAATAGAATATTATCGACGGGAACGGGAATGAGATTTTTTCCGCGGAAAAAAGTATCCTATGTCACTCTACAGCCACCTAACTATCCCCATACCAAAATTCATGCCATGCCGACGATCTATTGTGACGTGAAAGAAGGACAAACAAACAAACAAACAAACATACTTTCGCATTTATAATATTAGTATGGATTTTACTAATTTTTAAGTATTTTTAACTTGGAACAGCTATAGTTTTTATTTTTTATAGTTATCAATTTTTGTGTTTTTAATCAAATTCAGTCGCATTTTGAATTTGGCCCATTTTAATGACATATCACCAATTTGGTAGATAAACTTCTGCCTAGGTCGTCCCTTGCCTATTATGATCTTTTCTTATTTATTCTTTCGACGTGTTCAAACAATATTTTCATGTAATCTACACCTACTTTTCATACTACTATTATGACGAAAAATTCTTACAAAAATTAAATCGTTAAACTGCCTAATGTTGTCTAATTTACTGTGAAATATAACGTCAAAAAAACGTTCTCATCTAGTAAAAAAGATACTGATTAGAAAGGGATTAGCTACTTCGTTAAAGTATTAAAGTAATTATAAGTAAAAGAAGCTTTTTGCTTTGGGGTAATGCTCAAAAAGTTTAATTAATTTTATTTACTTTCTTTGTAGCATTTAATTGATTGCAAAGTGAAAAAGAGGTATTAGTTTACAAAACAGCGCCTGTTAATTAAAACTATTACAGAATAAACTAGGGCCTATTTTCAATCGCCAGATAAAATATCCATCAAATAAACGGTTACCTGCATCAATATGAAAGTGAAATATTCGAACTTTTGCTATAAACTATAGCTTTCGCCTGAGGATTGAAAAATCGAACCTAAATCAAATGCGTACTGCTTAATATGTGCACAGCTGATCATAAAATTCATTCAAAAAGGCATCAATTGGCACATGTTCATCACCATCATCATTACAGCCCTCCACAAGTCCACTGCTGAACATAGGCCTCCCCCAAGTAATGCCAAAACAAAGCGCAGCCCCGAGCCACCTGCATCCATCGACTTCCTGCATGTCTTACCAGGTCGTTACTCCATCTAGTGGGGGGTTGCCCTACACTAACTACACCTACCGGTACGAGGCTGCCACTCGAGAACCTCTATTTCCCATCGGTTATCGGTTCTTCGAGCTATATGGTCGGCCCGTTGCCACTTAAGATTACAAATCCGTTGGGCTATGTCGGTCACTCTGGTTCGACTGCGGATATCCTCATTTCTGAGTTTATCATGCAGAGAAACCCCGAGCATAGCCCTCTCCATAGCTCGCTGAGCGACGTTGAACGTCCTCATACGGCCGGCAGTGAAGAACCACGTCTCAGATTCGTAAGTCATTACTGGCAACACGCACTGGTTGTACAATCTAGTTTTCAGAGTTTGAGGCATACCTAACGAGAAGATGTGTCGTAATTTCCCGAACGCTGCCCAGTCGAGTTGAATCCGTCGATTGACCTCTCGGTCGAAGTTGGACTTACCTAGTCGGACTATCTGTCCCAGGTAAATGTACTCGTCAACAACTTCGAGCATGGTACTCCCAACAACTCATAGATGGACGACGGTAGTAGAGTCCAAGGGGGAGGCATTGACCGTAAGTTTGGACATTGCGAAGGCCTTCCATCGGATTTTGCATAAAACGCTTTTTTCGAAGCTCCCTTCCTATGGGCTTCCCGAGAAATTGTGCAATTGGATCACCAGCTTTCTTTCAGATCACAGCATCAAAGTCGTTGCAGATGGTGCAAGCTCCGATAACAAGGAATTCCTTACAAGAAAGTGCAGGGCAAAGTCTCGGATTGGGCCGACGAAATCTCGTCCAGTTAAACCCTCAGAAGACACAAGTTTGAGCGTTAACCGCTAATAAAAACCCCTTTGTCGTACCTCCTCAGTTTCAAGGCACTACCCTTTTTGCCTCAGCCAGTATCGGAATCCTCGGCGTCGACATATCGATTGACGTGCAGTTTCGTGATTACTTGAAATAGAAGGCCAAATTGGCCCCTAAAAAGTTTGGCATGCTCAACATATCGGGACAGTATTTCATGCCATCGCCTGCAAATCCCCTAGTGTTGCGATTGGTCATGGGTGCCGTAGTCACTTAACATCAGGTGAACCGTATGCTCGCTTGCCCTCTCTTCTATAAAAAATACCGGTATAGGTGTGACATGGACATTACCATGATCTTTGTTTTGTCCATGTTCATCTTAAGACCTATCCGTCGGCAGACACCATTGAGATTATTGAACATAGTGCTTACGTCTTTTTTTATAGCAAGCGAGCACACAGTTCAGCTGATGGTAAGTGGTTGCTGTGGCCCATATACATCTACATCTATCCTCATTTGCGAATCAAAATGCAGATGCGTTGTCAATCTTGAGGACTAAGATAGAATGCCGCTTTTCCATTAAAAAGGGTCTCCGGTTCTCTACACTCACCATACGAAACACAGCAGCATTAAGCTACTATTTGACGCTGGTATTCTGTGAGAGCGTGGTCCTTCCCCGGTCGAGCCGACCCATTCGTGCTACAACTATTCAATTAATATAGCTGCAGCATGGCTCTACCACGTAAAAAACGATTCTCCAGCGATTCTGCCATAAGGACTATAATTATCGTCGGAAAATCGAAGGTGAGTGATGTACTCGCCATTGATGTTAATACCGAGAGAAGTTGAAATATTTGTCCCTTAACCCCTATTCCCTTTCGTTTCGCTGAGTGTAGAGTTAATTTTTTAACATTGCTATTGCTGCTGCATAGATTTCATTCCTTTAGTTGGTTGCGCGAGTTTCGTATGTTTGTTAATCAGCATGCAAGGCAGCATCTCAATCTGGTGAAGTGGCTATTAAAATAGGTAAATAAAATGTGAACGTTTCAAATAACAGAAAAGATTAAATTTGTTAAAGATTAAATTGATTAAAGAGACAAAAAGTGAGAGTATGTGTATGTACGAAATAAAATAAAGTAATATATCTATACTTACATTAGGAATATACGATATATAATTGTCCTACATACATATTTGTTACCTGGCTGGACGCAGATCTTCTTTCGCGTTACGCTTACATCAACACGCTGATTTGCTCACTTTTTATAAACTATAAAGGACGGTGACAGGTTTTATTCAATATTAACTTTATACATACCGCGTTATTAATCAATGAATACAGTCAATTAGTGGTTTAGCAACAGGAATTTCAGCCAAATGTGTGGACTGCAAACTCAGAAAGCCGTGGGTTCGAATCCGCCATATTGTGATGAACTAACTCCAAGCATTTTAAAAATACTTGAAATGGTTAACGGGAATGTCAGTAATGCTAATAAGCGTAACAAGTATTTTTAATATTATATAATAAAAATCTCTATATATAAAAGCCAATTGCTGTCCGTTATTCTCGCTAAAACTCAAAAACGGCTCGAACGATCTTAAAGAATTTTCGGGTGTGTTTAGATGGGTCCCTAGATAGTTTTGAATCACATTTGGAATCGTTAGGTGGCGCTGTTGTCGAGATCCGGATATTACCCGTGTGAAGCCGGGGCGGATCGATAGTATATAATGAACAAAGTGAAGTGATAGTTATTGTTATATAATAAGATAAATAATAATACACATTGAATAAAACTGTATTTCCGGATTTTGTTAGTTATTATTTATAAAGTTATTAAACGCGATAAAATCCGTAAATATAATTTTATTCAATAATAAATAATAATAATAATTGCTATTGCTATTGGCATAAGTAAAAAAAATTCAAATACTTTTAAGAAGTTACTGATAATGCACAAAATTGTGTTATAAAAGCGAACATTTAAAACAAAAACACAAAAGGGAAATAACTGCGGAGTTTTTCCACTGTTTCATACGCGATCAGCGGAACCTCATTTATAAATGATAGCAAAAGACGTTTGAGCAATGATGTATTATTTTTTGCTTCAATAAATAAACAGGGATTGAAAATGAAAAACGTTTTATCATTTAGATTGAGATTATTGTAAGCAAAATATACTTTTATGAAAATGGCATGATATGATCGTTAGTACTTAGCATTACGACTACGTCGAGTCGAGTCTAGTTTTCGTTTAATCATTATAGCTCAACTTCATTATTACAGAAGAATCCACAGATATCACTACCTGACAATTGTCTAGGAAGTGTCACCCTTTATTGTCGGCAATATCACTCCATCACCGGTTGTAGCCGCTATACGTTACGACAGGATTTTGGGATTATCTATAGTTACCACTTGCTCTTACGTCAGGCACTCGGAAAATAAATTCGTTTATGCTGCAATTATGCTTACAAATTAACATTCGTCTAGTTTATATATTATACGTTTAATTTTTTGAAGATTTTATTTTTATTTCTGTTTTATATTTGTCTAAAGCACTTAATGTAAGATAAATTTTGAATATTGGTTCCTAATATAGTTTATATTCGATAAGGGCAAAATGAAAACAGTACATAAGAAACGATACCTACTTAAAAACGTATAATTTCAGGTTCAAATTAATTTTTTAATTGAAAATGAAAATAAGATTCTTAAAATATTTTGAAATTCTGTTTTGAAACCGAATGCTTCTGGAGCATAGACTTTTTATCGTGGTAGCCCTACATTATAGTTGTATCAAGGATGCAACATAAATGCATCGATCATGCACCGATTGACCAGAAAGGAAGCAAATGCTAATTTTATAAAAAAAGCTGTACTCATGTACAATACAGAAATTCTCGACATTGTAGGGTAAATATTTAAAAGTAAAAGGACCCAATAATAATACAAGTCGGTCGACCTTAAGGTAAAATTATGGTATTTTCGTTTAGTATTATTACGATACTACACTATGAAGTAATGGTACAAATAGGATAATTATAATACGAAATTCGACCCTTGTTACAGTGTTATGACGTTTGTGACGTGAGTAGCACCTGGAATTGATTAGCTACTGTAACACGTATATCGACTGAAAAATTTAGCAAAGTGATGAGGAAAATAAGCTATCGTCTCCGAACAAAAAACGAAAGCGTATTCAACCTACAGTCGATATTGACGATTTTCAATGTGGGGCTATACGAAACCACATTTATGGGTATTATTCAAGGAAAGAATTACCCACACTTGACAAGTTGCTGGGAATATTAAGAGAAGCTGATTTATATGACGGTGGTCGAACCTCGGTGTCAAAACTATTAAATGAAATTGGTTTTCATTACCAAAAATCAAAGAACCGTAAGATCCTTATGAAAAATATGCTACGATACTCAAAAAATTTGATTTAAAAAAAAAAGCTAAAAAAATTTCTGATTGCGAGAAGGTTGTGTTTTAAGACTAAACCTGGTTGGATGTCAATCACACTGTTTTATGTACAAATGATGTATTGTAATATTTTAAATTATGTACAAATAATGTTTAAAACATACATACAGTCATACCATCTCATCACAGTTACAAGTACCTATATAAAAAGTTTATTTTTTGCACTACTAAATATTTTCTATTTTCCACCACTAGACTCATCTGTCAAAAAGATCAAGCTATGTTGTACAGAGTATAATAAATTTGTATTTGGTAACGAAACCTTGCATGTATTTCTGCTCATTTCAAAAATAGGAATAGAATTGGAATAAGATTCATTAAGACTCGGCTAGACCTCTTTGGGCTGCTGAGATGTAGATATAGTAAACGATTTAGTAAGACTCGGTTGTACCTTTTTGGTCAGCTGAGATGCATGAGAACTAGCAAGACTCAGCTTCATCTCTCTAGGTTGCTAAGATGTAATAGATTTAGAATGTCTTAGTTCCTTATAAGTGGACTGAAGTGCAATGGATTTTAAATTACTCAGTACCTCTTTGGGTAACTGAGATGTAAATAAACTAGAATAACTCGGTTGCTTGTTAAGGCATTGCCGAGATGAATAAGAATTAGGATAAGATTTAGCATGATATTTTTTTAAATTTGTGGAAATTGTATTACTAATTATTTTCGTGTCGTTACTATAGTACGATTTCGGCAGACACGTATCCGAAATCTTATTCAATTTAAAGAATTAGAAATAATGATAATAATGTCCTCCTGACCGAATTTTGGTCACGGCGGCCTGCCTCAACGGAGACTAGCCATCGGCGCAGGACTGGATTATAACGTCCAAGTTTATGCGCAAGCACTGTGTGCCTAGTGCGAGTTTTTTTACGCGTTCGATAGCGATGAAGTTAACGTACGATTTGTATGGAATAAAAAAGCGCCAACTAGTGACAATAATTTGAAACACAATTCCTGAGTTTATTACGTGGTTGATATCGACCATCGAACATTGACTAACATAACACAATTCCTGAGTTTATTACGTGGTTGATATCGACCATCGAACATTGACTAACATTCGACAGTGGGAACGTTAACGCTTGTGATTGGTCGTTTCAAATGCTCTTGAGTATTTTGCGAGTGCGAGTGGCAATTTTGATCGTTCGAGGCGTAACACAGATTTTTACAGTGAGACAGTGTAGTGAGAACAATTGTTAAAGGTTCAATTTTATTTCGTATTGTGTGAACGATATTTAGTAATGACAGGACGTTTTTATTTCGCATGGAGGATGTTTACAGCCGCTAAGGCACAAGATGACCGCAATTATAATGGCAATGTTGAAACAAGAGTTCAAGCATCTGTCAACCCCTTGTTACACCTCACGGAGGGGTAATTTAAAGATAGATATCGCTTTTCTAAGAAAGTGTTCAAGTTTTTATGGAAAGAGCTAAGGAGTTTGACAAATCTTAGGTCCTCTCAACGCGTTTTCTTGGATCGTAAAGTGTGTATCGATCATTAATTTTTTTACATTTTTGCAACACAAGTTTAAAACAAGTGCAAGTTTAAATATAAGTTTGTTCTCTTTTTAATTGCAGGTGCTCACTGCTCTATTCTTTTTTACAACTAGATTATACCAAAGGCCAGTTGGAGTTGCAAAGCACATATCACAAAAAATGTGCAGTGTGTGAATAGAAGAAGTTACCCAGGCGCTGACACACAAAAATATAATTAATAAATATATTCGGTTCCCTAATACTCAAGCTGCTAGACAAGCAGTTAGTCAACAGTAATAAATATGCCATCAAAACATTACTTGTAAAAAAAAACCCAAGTCTCGCAACTCAGTTCTTCTACCGTAAAAAGTTGTGAGATCCATGGTGTAATACCAAGTCGCTTAATTTATTCAGTCCTTATTGGATCCTTAAGTAGGGACTGAATAAATTAAGCGACTTAGTATTACATGGATCTCACAACTTTTTACGGTAGAAGAACTGAGTTGCGAGACTTGGTTTTTTTACAAGTTATGTTTTTGATGGCATTTCATTTCTTTTTGTAGATAAGATAGTCCTACTTTTTTACCTTTCCGGTACCTTCTACTTCTTGAATACCAACAACGTACCTATCTACACCTACTATACGTATTATACAAGTACACTGATTCATTCACTGCAAATGTAACTTTGTAATTATATATATTTGTATGGGATTACAAAGTTATTTATGCAGTTAATGTAGCTAGAAAACTGGACCGAAACTAACAAATATTTTAGTTTTTTCTTGATTTATACACTAAACACTAGTTGCATTCTAAATTTCAATCTTCTATGTCTGCTAGAAATGCCTTAGAGTTGTGATGATCGGTCAGTCAGTGAGTGACAAAATTAAGACATTTTGACTAGTTATAATTCTTAAACTACTGGTTCAAAATGAATGAAATTAGAAATATACTATCTTTATACAATACCTACTTGTTTACTAAAAATTCAGACTTATAGTTTTATTGACTATGAAGTTATAGGGGGTCGAAAATGGCCTGAATTGCTTCGAGAAAAGTATAGTACGTATAACGTCATAACACAAAATTATTGGAGTGTTTTGAGTTATATTGAAGTATTTAAAGGTCCCACCAAAAAAGAACATGTACTAAAGTGTAACACTACCATTATATCAATATGGTAAACTATTCATATTTAAATATTATAAATAAAAGGGGCGAAAGTGTGTCTTGTTTGTTAAAATGTCATTCTTTCACGTCGCAATCAGAGCGTCGGCAAATGGACATGAATTTTGGTATATGGGATAGTTAAGTGGCTATAGAGTGACATGAGGCTTAATACTTTTTTGCGTGAAGAAAAACATACTAATTCCCGTGGGATTTACATATTATAAATCGAAAGGTATGTTGCACAAGTTTGTCCTTCTTTCACGTCGCAACAGAGCGTCGGCATGGCATGAATTTTGGTATGGAGATAGTTAAGTGGCTATAGAGTGACATAGGCTACTTTTTTCCGTGGAAAAACATCTCATTCCCGTGGGAAAATCGAATATGTTGCACAAGTTTGTCCTTCTTTCACGTCGCAACAGAGCGTCGGCATGGCATGAATATTTGTATGGGGATAGATCGGTGGCTGAAGAGTGACATAGGCTACTTTTTTCAGCGTAAAAACATATGATTCCCGTGGAAAAATCGAATATGTTGCAAAATTAAATTCAGCTAGGTGGCGCCACCGTGATTCTACAACACGGACGACGGTACGATGGACGAACACAGAAGGTCAGAATATCTGGATTATTATGTCTTTTTACCAAAATTAAGATAAAAAATGTATGGATCTGTATTTTTCCACGCAGGACCGGGAAGAGAGCGATAAAAACATAAAATTCACCAGCTGATTTTCTTAAAACGTTTTGGTACATTGTAATTCACAGAATAGGCGATAACCTCGCAGACGATATTAAGTAATCCGTTGATGCTCTCTCTACCCTGCAAGGGTTACAGGCGTGACTATAAGAGTGGATCAGAAATACTATCACCACCTGTCACGCTTTCACCCTAAACTATTTAACTTTACTATTAAACTTAACTGTGGTAGAAACAGTTCTTAGTAGGCCTTATTAATAAGCCGTAGTAATATTTATTGAACGGAAATGAATACAGTTCTTATATGTGGTTATGAATGAATCGGTATTATATATATATATATAAGAAAAATTGTGCAAAATTATAAGAAATATATTTTTTGAGAGTTCTTATTAACTAACATATACATAGTTTAAATTGATTCCACCAGATATCGTTACTAGGTTTTTAAAACGCAGTAACGAAATGTTTCCTGACATATACTTAACTCCCGCCGTTGAGCCGTGCGTCAACTTAAAGTGCATACGGTACCTATACGCTTAAATTGTTTCTATTTCGTAGCTTATTCGACTACCTGCTTTCGATTTCGGTTGTTTGTTATTTGCTTTGTGATTTGTTTAAGGCTGAATGGATTTATATTGGCTTTCATTTTCGGATTTGTGTATTTTCTTGGATCGGTTTTGTTGATTTGGTTGGTATTCCTTTATACATATTTAGACTCTGGCTTTGATTTTGGATTTTGTTTATTTAGAATCGTGAATTGGTTTTCGTTTTTTAGGTTGTTTAATAATATTTCAAAGGAATATTAATAGTATAGATAGTGTATACGGTACCTATACACTTACTTCTTTTTCGTTGGTTATATTGACTACTACTTTCGATTTCGGTTTTCTGCGATTTGTTTTGTGATTTGGTTTAAGTTGATTCGATTTTTTTAGCTATCGTTTTCGGATTCGTGTTGTGTCTTGAATTGGTTTTGTTGTTTTGATTTTAAAAAATATTTAT
Organism: Parnassius apollo; assembly: GCA_907164705.1. NCBI lineage: Eukaryota > Metazoa > Arthropoda > Insecta > Lepidoptera > Papilionidae > Parnassius > Parnassius apollo. The sequence continues at coordinate 9,665,410 of CAJQZP010000851.1, forward strand.
AAGGAATATTTATTGCTTTAAGATATTTGGATTTGCTTTAAAAAAATATTTAAAAGGAAATTTAATTCCTTTTAGGTATTTTAACGTTTTTTTTTATAAATAGGTTTTTTGTTACTGTCATAAAGCCTCGCAAACGTAAGACCAGCCTTTCAAGAGTATCTTCTCAAAGACAAGCGAAAAGATTAGCTAGATCGCTAGAATCTTTAGAAGATGCTGAACTGAGAAGGCAAGAACAAGCAGAGAGTCAGGCTGCTTTTAGAGCATCTGAGATACCTTCTCAACGTCAGCAAAGGTGTCTTGCACAGACAGAGCGTCAGGCTGCTTTAAGAGCTTCCGAAACACTTTCTCAAAGTCAGGAAAGGTGTCTTGAACAGGCAGAGCGTCAAGCTACTTTAAGAGCTTCTGAAACACCTTCTCAAAGTAACCGAAGGCGTCTTGAACAGGCAGAGCGTCAAGCTACTTTAAGAGCTACTGAAACACCTTCTCAAAGTAAGCGAAGGCGTCTTGAACAGGCAGAGCGTCAAGCTACTTTAAGAGCTACTGAAACACCTGCTCAAAGTCAGCAAAGGCGTCTTGAACAGGCAGAGCGTCAAGCTACTTTAAGAGCTACTGAATCACCTGCTCAAAGTCAGCAAAGGCTATTCGAACAAGCGTAACATCATGCCGCCTTAAGAGCCGCGGAAACACCTGATGAAACTCAACACAGATTCCTTGAGCAAGCTGAACGTCAATCTTCTATAAGGGAATCTGAAATACTAGAACAGACACAGGCGCGAAGAGATGCAAATGCACAGCTCGAAGCTGAACGTCGACAAAATTTTCAAAGAAACAATTGGTCGGTTTTTAATGACGCAGCATTCAATAATGATCCGTTGATTGATTATAAAAATCATAGGTTAGTTGTTATCGGACTGATGGACAAGGCGTGTCGATTTTGCAGCACTTTAAAATGGAAAGATGAGACCGCATGTGCTGTTCCAATGGCAAAGTATCTCTTCCGTTACTTGGGGAACCAGAAGAACCTTTGAAAACTCTCTTTTTATATGATGCTAATGAGTCACGGCGCTTTTTAAACAGGATCCGGAAATATAACTCATGCTTTCAAATGACGTCCTTCGGAGTTGACCGGGAAATAATAATGCCGGGATTTTCGCCTACATTTACGGTGCAAGGGCAAATTTATCATAGAATAGGTTCACTTTTTCCAGCTGAAAACGAACAGCATAAATGTTTACAAGTATATTTTATGGATGACGAAGAAATTAAGGTAGACCGTCGCTGCCAATTTATCCAGGGAGTTGAGAGAGACACAGTGTTAAAAATTCAAAGATTCTTGCATGAACGTAACATTTTATTCAAAACATTTAAAACTGATTTAGAAAACCTACCTGAAGAGGATTTTCAAGATTCACGCAGATCGGACCCCTCGAGGAGAGCATGAAAGGCGCTACAATGCACCTTTGATAAACGAAATAGCAGCCATAATTAGTGGTGATCAATTTTCTTCACGAGACATTAAGATCTTAAAGATGACTACAAAAAGCGAGCACGTGATGATACGTTGCAACGGGTAGCCGATACACACAAGTTTTATGACGCTCTGCAATACCCATTGATTTATTGCAAAGGACAAGAGGGTTATCATTTTCAAATTCCACTCATTAACCCGGTCACAAAGAAGCCTACTCCGAACAAAAAAGTATCATGTATGGATTTTTATGCGTATCATATGATGTTGCGAGAAAATGATTTAAACCTCTTAGCCTGGTGTAGACAATTATTTCATAAATTTTTGGTAGACATTTATGTGAAAGTAGAAAGTAATATTAAATATTCTGAAGCCTCCCGCTATTATACTTGGAACACATCTAGGAAGGAGTGGAAACGCCGTATTCAAGGCGCGCCTGTTGTAAATTGGCCCGGTGTAAAATCATCAGATGCCCTTGGTCGTGTGTATACCGTCCATGTAACTAATTTTGAATGTTTCTGTATATGATTGCTGTTGCACCATGGTCCTACAGGATATAAATACCTTAAAACTGTCAACGGTCAGGAATGCGCAACTTATAGAGAAGCATGTGAAGCTCTGCATCTTTTAGAAAACGATAATCACTGGGATGAAACCATGGAGGAAGCTGTGCAGTGCCAGTCACCAGCCAAAATTAGGGATCTTTATGCAACTCTCATATCATCTTGCGGGCTATCTAATGCACATGAATTGTGGGACAAATATAAAGAGTACATGGCGGAAGATATTTTGCGAAGGTTACGGCAGACACACGCGAACATGACATACAATGAACACAATTATAATGAAGCACTTGGGAAAATTGAAGATAAAGTAATGGCAATGGCACGCAAAAATTTAAGCAACTTTGGAATGATAAGCCCTCAGCAAACAATTGAAAATGAACTAAGTGATGAAATTATACTTGAAACAAACTACAATATACCAGATTTGCAGCAGCAAGTAACCGAATTAGCCCCGCTTGCTTCCCGAACAAAAACGAGTTTTTGACAAAGTATTAGGACAAATTGAATCTGCAAATGGTGCACTTTTCTTTTTAGATGCCCCTGGAGGAACTGAGAAGACATTTTTGTTAAATTTATTATTAGCGCAAGTACGGAAAGATAAAAAAATTGCTGTGGCCATAGCTTCCCCCGGTATAGCCGCCACGCTGCTAAGCTGGGGCCGCACTGCACATTCCGTTTAAAACTCCCTTTAAATTTAGCCCGGGAAGAATCGCCGATCTGCAACTTTAGCAAAAATAGTGCACGAGGTATAATGCTACGACAATGAAAACTTTTAGTGTGGGACGAAAGTACATTGTCGTATAAAAAAGCTGTAGAAGCACTAAATCGAACGCTCCAGGATTTGCGTAGCAGTACCGATGTAATGGGAGGAATGGTGGTTTTACTGGCTGGTGACTTTCGCCAAACTTTACCTGTCATTCAAAAAGGCACACCTGCAGATGAAATTAAAGCTTGCCTCAAGTCGTCTATTTTATGAAACAAGGTGACAAAATTCAGTTTAACTACGAATATGCACTCTGTATTTGTATAATGATATCAATGCTGGAAACTATGCTGACACACTATTAAAAATTGGCGATGGGCGGTTAGAAACGGATGCTGAGGGCTGCGTTAAATTGACGAGAGATTTTTGTAATTTAGTACAGACTCATTCCGAATTAAATGCGAGTGTTTATTCAGATTTAGCGAACAACATACATGAAGACAAATGGTTATGTGAAAGGGCGATTCTTGCACCAAAAAATGAGAGCGTTAACAAAATAAATTCAGATATATTAAGCGAAGTAGCAGGAGAAATAACAGAGTATTTGGCAGTAGACGCAGTTATGGACACAGAACAGAGCACTTCATATCCCGTAGAGTTTCTAAATTCTCTAGAGTTGTCAGGTGTGCCCTCACATAAGCTTCAATTAAAATTAGGCGTCACAGTCATGCTAATGCGAAATTTAGATGCTCTTCGGTTATGTAACGGGACAAGGCTGCGTGTGACACATCTTGGACGGAAGAAAATCGGTGCTACAATTTTGACAGGCTAAGGAAAAGGTGAAAATGTTTTTATAACACAGATCCCTATAATTCCCACAGATCTTCCTTTTCAATTCAAAAGGTTGCAGTTCCCTATTAAGCTCAGTTTTGCAATGAGAATAAAGCGCAAGGGCTAATGTTACAGGTAGCGGGGGTGAACTTAGAAAAACCGTGCTTCTCTCATGGTCAGCTGGATGTAGCATATTCGCGTGTGTCAAATGCCCAGAATCTCCACATTCTTTTCCCGGATTGAAAAACATATACTCGTAACATTGTGTACAGTAGCGTCTTAAAATAGTGTTCAGTTAGTTTTTTTTTTTCAAAATTCCCACAATCAATTAATCAGAATTCCCACAGATCTTCCCTTTCAATTAAAAATTTCCTATTTAGCTCAGTTTCTTTTCAAATCCAAATGCTTCACCTCTGACGGACCTATTAAGCTCAGTTTCCTTTTAACTCAAAAGGCTGCATCTCTGGCGGATCTTTTATTTGGCTCAGTTTCCTTTCAATTCAGCAAACTGCATCTCTGACGAATCAATTTAAGTCAGTTTCTTTTCAAAAGTCTGCATCCCTGACGGATAATTATGCTCTTGTATGCTTATGTTTTTTATTTAAAGGAAACTTCCTTTAAATAAAAAACATCCCATTTCCATTCGGAATAAACAGGCTATTTTCATGCTTTATTATACGCTGCATATGATATAATAGAGCTGCATAGATAGAATAGAGCCATTAAAAGTTTCCTTTTAATGGCTCTATTCTATCTAATCCCTGACAAATCTTTAAAACTCAGTTTTCTTTCAATTCAAAAAACAATGGGTAGTTCATTTCCCAGTGACCATGCGGGCGAAGCCGCGGGTAACAGCTAGTCATCTATATTATTGACAATAACATTTATATTTTAACTCTAGGAGATTCTGGATATCCACAACGCCCATGGCTTATGACACCATTTTTAGACGCTGAGTCTAATAATTATAATGAAAAACATATACGAGCTCGAATTGTCATTGAAAACACATTCTCGAGGCTGAAAAATTGATGGCGATGTCTGCACAAGGATAGAGTTCTGCATTACAAACCTGTAAAATGCGCACACATTATTTTAGCATGCTTTGTGCTACATAATATAATTATTAATTTTGGTGTTGAGGACACAGAGAAAAATATTGGTGGATATCTTAGTTTCAAATAAATTACTATAATATATTAAGCTAATTTATAAACAGCAAACTTATTAATTTTGGATTATTTTTAGGTCCGCAATTTGAAAGGACAATAGAATGTGATCAAATAGGTTATACAGAAGGAGGAGAAGCTACCTTTGTTTTAATTAGAGGTAGAATGTTAAGAGATCAATTAGCAAGAAGATTACAACAAGGATTAAATAAATACATATATAAAGAGCTTACTCCTTTCTAAAGGGCCGGCAACGCACCTGCAATTCCCCTGGTGTTGCGGTTGATCATGGGCGGCGGTAGTCACTTAACATCAGATGAGCCGCACGCTCGTTTGCCCCCTCTTCTATAAAAAAATACATTTTAATAAGCTTAAACCTTATTTTATTAATCAGCCTTAAATATTATCAGAAATTTAATTAAATTATTAATACTTTTTTTGTTCTTACTAATACTAGGTTACTAATATAAGTAAAAACAATACTAATAGCAATAGAGTTAAATAATAGTTTAACTCTCAGAAGACACAAGTTTGCGCGTTAACCGCTAAAAGAACTCCCTGCAATTCCCCTGGTATTGCGGTTGATCATGGGCGGCGGTAGTCACTTAACATAAGGTGAGCCGCATGCTCGTTTGCCCCCTCTTCTATAAAAAAAAATCTCCTCAGTTTCAAGGCACTCCCCTTGTTGCCTCAGCCAGTATCGGATTCCTCGGCGTCGAGATATCAAGTGACGTGCAGTTTCGTGGTCACTTAGAAGAGAAGGCGTAACTGGCCTCTAAAAACTTGTCGTGCTCAGCAAAACGGGACAGTGTTTCATGCCGGAACACCACCTGCAACTTTACAAGGCACAGGTTTGCCCTCACATGAAATATTGATCCCATCTCTGGGCTGGGGCTCCCCAGTGCCAGCTCCTTCCACTTGACCGCATCCAGCGTAGAGCGACACGAATCGTTGAAGACCGAGTGCTTTCAGATCCGCTCAATTTAATGGCGCTGCGAAGAGGTGTTGCATCTCTCTGCGTATTTTATCGCATCTATCACGGGTAGTGCTCTGCGGAGTTGCTCGGATTAATCCCAGTCACCAAATTTCATGAACGCACTACGCGGCAAACCTCCCGATACCAAACTCCGATACCATTTAGATGCTTCGCGGTCCACCACTCTACGTTTCACTAGGAGTTTTCTTTCGCGTACGACCTCTCTGTGGAATAGTTTACCACCGGCCATTTTTCCGGACCAATACGACCTAGGGACCTTCAAATAAAGAGCTTACTCCCTTCTAAAAGGCCGGCAACGCACCTGTAATTCCCCTGGTGTTGCGGTTGTTCATGGGCGGCGGTAGTCACTAAACATCAGGTGAACCGTATGCTCGTTTGCCACCTCTCATAAAAAGAAAAAAAAACTCAAGTATAAGAGCATCGCCATAATTCCATTAAAATTAAAAAAGGGAAATTACAACTATGCTTATCTAAAATTAAGTACCTAATTGCACTAACTAAATGAATGAAGTTACGTAAGTATCTAGAATCAAAGAAATGAATAATAAAACTACACTCAACCTATAAGAAAGTCCATAAACCTTTAGATAATAATTGTAATCGCACTAAAATTCAAAAAGGTTTTCTTTCAATAAATTCTCTGTAGAAGCCTGGAGTATTTTTTATTGAGTCACAAAGAAAGTAAAGTCATTGGTTCTCAGTATAATCTCTCTGTTCTCGTGTTAGATTAGAAGTGCACCTGTGTTTCTGCATATAATCGTGAGCTATAATCCTGCCCTACGTCATTGCAGTATAATTTACTCTTTTGGTTATTATTTAAGTACCATATAATATTATTAGTCTTTACCGAAAGGTAATATCTAATACGTAATATCTCAATGTCCTTCGTAGATCGAAAGTCTCCGTTGAGAATGTCCGCCATAACCAAAATTCGGCTTGGAGAAAATTATTGGCGTGTATGTTAACCTCTCAAACGCCAAGTATCCAAATTTGACCCCTTCAATATTCCGTTAAAATTCAAGAGGTCTTGTCTAATAAAACACTAGAAAAATCCATAAATCAACACAATAAACTCCAAATGAAAATGGCGTACGTAATGAACGTAGAATATGAATTAATATCCATAGACTAACTGTTTTTTTATTCCATTAGAGGATAGAAAATTTCATATTGATTCTATAATGTCAAACTTCTTTATAGAAAAGTATTTATGAGTTAAAGTGATATGGGTGCGTGCGGTCGCATGCGACCGCTCGGGATTTGCTAGCGCATGCGACTGCATGGGAATTTTATGGGGATTGAAGGGTTAAAGAAAAAAATCAAATTAAAAGTATTCAGCACTTCAAATACTTAACATTTAAACACTCATGTACTTAAATTCTAAAAAAAATATTGTTATAACGCAACAAAAATGTAGGAAAAAATAAAACATTTTATACAACCTATGGTGGTTTACACATAACAAAAACTTTATATTCAGAACAAGCGCCATTTAGTTGCAAATAGCAATAATATTATTCTTGAAATTTACCTAATAAACAACGATTAATAGACATTTTTTATAACAATGTTTCATCTATGAAGGCGTAAATGGGGGCATATTTTTGATAATAGTTTTAATTTATGAGTTTCCACACCACCATGCAAGTTCAAACCATTTTATTCGATGCAAACTTTGTATTTTTATCTTAAAATTATAAGGTAAGATTTACAAAAAATGAAAAAAAAAAACTAGAAATCAAAATAACATTAAAAAATTTCTAAAATAATTTTTTTAAAATTTAACATTTTTAAAAAAATTTAAAACATAAAATAAGTCGTGAGTTGTTTAAAAATGATAATTCTTTGAGCTAAAAGCAACGAAGTTATTTATTATCTCCAATTTCTAGGACGTAACATTCAAAACGTTGTTTTAGTATTTAAGCAATATTATCTTTACCTCTCAATATCGAGACAAACGGAAAGCAATTAAAACAAAATTAAATTCAAATACTTTAACGTTTAGTGTGTAAATTTAGCTTTCGCGCAGTTTTGTCGTAGTTTAGGGTCCCTCAGAATCTTAAAAATCAGTAGATAAATATCTTATATTGATATTCTTATTTTCTTTCAGAGTACCTCAATTTTAATCGTTTATGTAGTTTCTATAACATCAGATAAAAAATAACATTAGCAAATTATAAAGATTACAGTTGTTTCAATAAAATATTTCAATGGTTTCAATTTTATATTCAGTCATTTATTTGATTGATAACTTTTATCTGACATTTGAGAAATTGTCCCTATGTCACATAAAAAAAAATTAATTCCTAAGTAATACAACAGGATAAGGTCAGTTCTAATAGAGGAAATACAACAGGAGATCTCAAATATGATCTCGGAAAAAATAAGTCGGGAAAAATTTCGAAAGATTTTGTTAGTACAAAATTGAAGAAAAATCTTTTGGTTGTACTGTTTGTATCTGCCTGATTTTAATATAAGAAAACGAAAAATAAAAAGTTTTTTTGCCCGTGAAAACGAGTGAATTTGACCAAGAAATTCGATACATTCTAAAGTTTTATTACAGAAAAGGGCAAAAATGTGATTCAAGAAGCGAAAAAAATTTTGACGTTTATGTCACGCAGTGTCAGTAGGAGATGCACAAAGTGGGTTTAAGCGTTCGCAAACCGGGATTATTGATGTCAAAGATGCTGAACTGAACAATTTTTTAAAAGATTGATCACTGGTGATGAAAAATGGATCACACAAGAACGTGCGAAAAAGATTTAAACCGAATAAGGTGATGCTGTGTGTGTGTGATAGGATTGGATGGACAACGTTTATTAAGAGCTTTTACCGTCAGGCAAAACCATTGATTGGGATTTCTACTGCTAAAAACTAATAAGAATGAAGCGAGAAATTGAGAAAAAATGGCCGGAATTAATCAACAGAAAATGAGTTGTCTTTAATTATGATAACGCCAGACCACACATATCTTTGGCCACTCACCAAAATTGAGAGAGTTTCTTTGGGAAGTGTTAATGCATCCACCATGTAGTCCTGACTTTGTACCTTCAGATTTTCATCTGTTTCGATCTCTTCAGAGTTTTTTTTTGTGTAGTGTTAGGTTAACATCAAGAGAGGACTGTCAAAATTACATGTCATATTTTTTTGATTAAAAATACAAAGATTTCTACAGCAACGAGATTATGTCACTACCTACAAGATGGCAACAAGTTATCGAAAAAAATGGGGACATATATTATATTATAATTAAGTGGAATTAAAGGAGACGGGAGAAAGTTCATAGAAAGCTGGGCCTGATGTTACAGTAACGATTACTGCATTATTTTATTTATATAACAATACCATATTAAAAAAACTAAAATGTTTACGACTGCTTAAGGGTAGAAAAAAATAGGATGTTATTGGTTTGTATAAAAAAATGTTATTGCTTACGATATGCTTACAATGTTATTCTTACACCAAGCTCTCATATTACACTTTAAGAAAAAAATTATTAGACTTTATTGTAAACTAGACTTTACCATAATTTAATGTATTATATTCAATCATAAAAAAGCAGAGGGAGTATGAATTAAAAACACTCTCTTTTAATGATTTATTAATCGTCCACTTTGTTACTGTAATAATCAGCTGTGGCGCGCAACAACTTCACCACACAAATACAAATAAAATATTGTCTAAGAACGGTGCATGCGGTATTAAATTCTCTTGACGCCTTGCCCAGCTTAGGTACCATATTATGGACATTACATGACAACAGCAACCTACAGTTCTTTTTCCTACTAAGCAATTAAAATAGTAGATACTGTTTGATGGCCTTTCCTACCATTAAGAGAACTGTCAACTAAAATATATGTAAAATATGTTTTTGAGCTTAAGTATATGTCTCGATCTTATTCGACCTCTTAAAAACCAGCTAAAATGGTTGGATGGTACCATTCTAGGTGGCTATTACAAGGTCGAACAAAGACAGTTCTCTTAGTAGGTTACTGTCCGTTTCTCGACACACTTCTATTTCATATCTCCCATCTTGTCGTATGTGTTTTCCATAATGGGAGCCTACTTAATTTGATAAATACCTAAAGATATTTTTATTAAATCACTATGTGTAAGCTGGAGAAAATCATTTAAGTTATCATTTTGCACATGTATTCTTGTAAAATCAGAAAAGAAACCGTCGGAATCCTTTATACATAGCCAGAGTCGCTAAAGTTCAGAATATTATTACAGCACGGAAAAGCAACAGAAAATATTCACTACCACAAACAAACGTAACAAATAATATGATTGACGTTTGAGTTTTTGAACACTATCGTTGACATTTCCGCTATGTGGCGTGTATAAAACATTGATAATCGACTGTGAAATGGATTTATTAATCTATTCAGTCAATTCATTTTTACGACTTTTTTGAAACGTTGAAGTGTCACGAGGAAACCATTATTTTAATAATAAGTTTCTTAAACTTATCCAAAGAAGAAAAGACTAAATCACTTTTTATTGTCTTTTTTTCCATTTTTGTATTAAAATCGATTAACTTACCTATTTCATCTGGCAGCATTGTTGAAAAATGAAAATAACGGAAGTCAGTATTATTTTTATTAAATATTTTATTTCTTTTGCCATGATAAAACTGCTTAATATTTCATTATCAACTACAAAAAAAAACTGTAAAAATATTGATAAATATTATACTTTTGTAACGTTAGGCCCAAATTTGCCCGTCTCCTTTGAAAAATGTCATGAATTTGTATATAAAATACGAATAAACTTTTTCATCGATCTTATAAATTGTTAAAAATGGTAAAAGTATGAAAGCTGAATTTTAACTTGCTCTTTCGCTTACGAAATTTATTATTATCCATAATAAGACAGCGTTAATATAGAGATTCAGTACAGAGTAATTATAGTTCAACCATACCGGCTACATTCAGGACATAAAACCTTATTTCCTTAGCTTAATGTGTATAAATCTATAAACATCAATGCATTCAAATGTATACATCATTAACTTAATTAGACATGCTAAAGAGTTTTTTACGAAGATAAAGATGTTTTTTTAAGAATTTTTTAGGAAATTTGAAGTAATCTTTTGATTTAACGTTTGAAGAAAAGAAAGTAGTCTTATACATTCAAACAAAACTCAAGCCATTTCTATTGGTGTATAGTACATAAATAAATCTATGTATTTCTCAGAATTAGAGCGCAAATCCCGGCACTCTTAACAATGGACCCTTTTTTAATAAAGGACTCAGGTAGCACACACTTAGGGGGTGTGGGGATTTATAATAAAAAAAATCATTTTCTTTACTCTAGCTACCACTACTCGTTCTCATTGCCGTATTTACTTACAATTAAGAGCTTTTATTGTGTGTTAATAGTGTTAAGTTGAAGCTTCGCCATTAATTCTGCGTCGAGCTCCTTCACTTGTGACTAAGTGTTTTTTGGACAATTTTTTCGTTAATATCGATATCCTTTTTATATACGGCAAAGCCGTAATAGATCTTTGGCGCAAGGATTCTATCAAGAACGTTATCCTGATCGTCGAATGCTGAACCTCAGAATACCCTACAATACGTATCGTCGCCTTGGTGAAACTGGAAGGTTTCGCTCGAACCTGAAACTAACCCAGATCAACCTGTTCACGACGAAGAGATTATTTTACAAGCATATGAATATGATCCTACAACAAGCATCACGAAACCTTGGCATGTCCAAATGGAAAGTCTGATCAACTATGTACTGTAAATAATATCAGTTTCATATCACAGGAGTAGGGTTGAAAGTTGGAGATCCTATCCAGAGAATACAATTTTGTCGATTTTTATTAAACGGTGACATCGAAGACTCAGGATTTTATAAAAATGTTATATGGACCGACCAATCACAATTTACTGGAGAAAGTATAACAAACTGCCATAATCTGCATGAATCAGCCGATAAAGAAGCAACTCAACGTTGGAAGAAACAAGTTTCTTTCCAAAGAAAATTTCAGTAAATGTATGGTTAGATCTAATTGGCCGCCATTTGATTGGACCTCATTATATCCAAAAAAACTCTTAATGGAGACAACTACTTATAGTTTCTATAAAATCATTTGCCCAACATACATGAGGAAGTTTTTATAATGAAAACTGACACAGAAATAATTTTTCAAAATAATGGCTGCCCAACGCACTACCGAGTTACAGTCAGACAACATCTAGAAATTGTTTTCCTAACGATTGGATTGAAAGAGCTGGGCCGGTGTCCTAACATGCTTGACGGCCGGAATTGACTCGTATAGATTTCCATGTCTGGAGTCGGGCCAAAGAGCTGGTTTACACTAAACAAACTCGGGAAACACTAAGACTGGGGAAAATTTAATAGAAGATAAGTGAAGCATTTGAAAAAGTATAAAATTTTAAATAGGGCCCGAAAATGTATTAGGAACCAAGGTTCACACTTTGAATGTAAGTAATAAGTGATTTGATAATAAATTATATTTTAATTAATTCCTGTTTTTAATTATATAAAAAAAAATAGGAACTTTTTGTTAAACTGGACTTCGGACAACAGAACCCTTAAAATCGCCATAAATGTAAACCTCGAATTTATAAAATTACATTTCATTTCAATTCATCTTCATTACAGCTACTACTGAACATAGGCCTTTTCCAAGGACTACCACAGCACGGTTCTTAGCCACCATCCATCCACTTCTTGCATGTCTTACCAGGTCGTCACTCCATTTAGTGGGAGAACGCCTTCCCTTTGGAGGAGAATAAGCTGCTTTTTCACTCTGGTATTCTGTGAGAGCGTAGTTCTTTCTTTTCGAGCCGCCCATTCGTGCAACAACCATACTCGTAATATAGCTCGAGCTTGCCACTAATACGTATTACATTTCGCAAATTCGCTTTATCTACTGATCAATGATAATATAATAATATCCTTACGACCGAATTTCAGTTACGGCGCCTAATGTCAACGGAGACTAGTCATCAGCGCATCTGCATCAGACTATGAGAGAATGAGGTCACTATCATAGTCCGACCGGATGGCATTTCTACATGACTCGAGAAACGCAAGGATAATGCCTTCATGTGATTTACGAGGTATCCGAGTAAAACACCGCCAACTTCCTGCTACTGAGAATTTCTTAATAGAAAAAGCCAATAATCGATTTTACCCCACCCGAGATTAATATCCGGACCTCATGATAAGCAGTTACACTTACGACTACTTGACCAACGAGGCAATCATAAAGACGATATAATAAAACTTGTTAGGTAGTTGAGAGATGAGATTTTAGTAATTAAAATTTAAAATGAACTGCCCAAATAACTGTCCATATTTCTAATAGCTTATATAAAAAACCGGAAGTGTAAACGCAAGAAAAACTACTGTAAGTACAATATTTATTTAAATTAATTAAAGGTTAAAAGTTTTTTCAATTAATAATATCCTACTAAAACCCAGAAAATGATTCTGATCTCAACTCTTTTATCGACAAAGCCGGCAGCAACCTGACAACTCCGAACGTCGTTTGTACCGAACCATGTCCCCCTTGTCACAGTTTATATTTCGTTGGGTTTTTTTTAAATTATTGGTTCGTAAAATAATAATTTAACGTATATATTAGGTATTTACCTATGAAATTGACGTTTTTTATGAAATAAGTTAATACATTTTGTATATAAAAATATAAACTATACATATTTCTATTAATCAAAGTAATCACCCGTACAATTGATACATCTTTGCCAATGCAGTGGTCATTTATTGATGACCTTCTTAAAGAAATCAGCTATCCAAATTCTGAAAAAAGTAGAAGTCTGTAGGCGCAAAATCTGGTGAATACGGCAAATGGCGTAGCTTCCAACTTCAGTTCTTGTAACTTGTAGACCGTCTGTTATGCAATATGAAGTCGCGCGTCATGCAGGAGCAGAGGAGACGAGCTATTGACCTAAACTGGTTGGAGACGTGCAGTTCAGTTCCTCACAGTACACATCTGCAGTAACTACTCAGCACGATGGTTAATAAGCTCAGATGAATCACACTGGCGCTAGACTATCAAACAGTGACCAACATATTTTAGGGTTAAGTTTTCATTTAGGTCATTGGGCAGGTGCTGAAACAGGATTCATGCTGGCCATTATCAAACAGAATCCATTTTCCGTTACAGGTAACAATACGGTTTAAAATTCCTTTGTTTGTGTGCCTGTTGAGCAGTGCAAGGCACGTCTCGACGCGTACTTTAAGCGATCATTGAGTTCGTGGGGCACACATTTGTCAAGTTTTTCTACCTTGCCAATTTGACGCAAATGGACCAATATTGTTTAGATTCAAACGTCGATAGCTGCTGCTAAATGAGCCGTAGGTTAAGTCATGAGCTTCAACAATCGCCTTTAATTCGGCATTGTTGATCAAAGTTCCAAACTACCATGGGGTTCATTTTTCAGATCAAAATTTCCAGAACCGAAGCGGGCAAACCAATAACAGGTAGTGCATTCAGTTGTAGTATTCGCTCCGTAAACGTCGTTGATGTTGCCTGCCGCTTGTGGCGCGTTGTTGCTTCATAATTACTCGAATTTATAACATATCTATGATGACGAAAATGATTCAATTGCGATGAAAACATAACGCTAGGCGATAAAGATATTACCAATTTTCAAAAAAGAATTACATGTTTTTAAAACAAAATTAATTAAAAATTAGAATTCTTAGCCAAACAAAAATTGTTTTGATTTGAAATTGCCAGTACTGCAAAACGGCAATTTCATAGGTGGAAAACGTATGTTCAGCATTAGGCTAGTTAAGTGTCCTGTAATGTGTCCTTAAAGTTTTAATCAGAAACCTCATTTGTTAGTATATACAGCGAAATTAATATATTGTGAAGGTTTTGTATTGTCAGGTTAAATTAATTTTTCTATAGATTATCGTACAAATGTGTTCAGTTTATCTACAAAAATAATATCGTGATATCTTAATGAGAAACTGGTCAAATTAGAGTCACTTGAATATCACAGATATGTATCTGCATTCTCATAACAAATTACCGTGTTGTATTAATTCGAAAAAAATATTAAAAATCACTCCCTAAATGTTTACAAAAATTTCGCTTATCTTCAAAAAAAGAAAAAGTAATCAATTCGATGGTATTGTTGTGATGTACAAAAGTATCATGGTATTTTGGGGATATTGTTGGTTTTGTTTTATTGCAATCTATACTCGTAAATTTGCCTTCTTGCTCGGTGACTGTGTTGTTGTTGTAAAGTGTAGTCCCATATTATACATTTCAACCTAATAATAATTGAAGTTGTTGAACTTTTATCGTTAATCCGCCTACCAAGCGTGTCCACCGTGGCAAATTCTCCTCACAATGAGAGGGGTCCAAGTTCAGCTGGTGGATAATTAAAGGCAAATGAAGAAAACGTAAAGAAAGTACGTATACATTTCCGTTTTTTTAATATGGTTTCCGCCGTAGAGTACACCCCCCCTGACGGGAGTATATTGTCAGTTGCCACAGTATTTGTATTTGTCACTATTAGGTCAGTAGTGCTTCTTTCTAATACAAATTCAATACAATGTATGTAGTTCCACTCCTCATTACTGACATTGTAAATGAAATAAACCAAGGGTAATCATAATTCTAATAAGAGACTAAATAATGGTAAAATAACTTTAAGACTTTCAGGTAATATAAACGAAGGGAATCAAAAACACAAAATAAAGTAGTAAAATGACATCAAAATTATACACTAACAATAATATGAAATAAAAACAGGGTATTCTTATTACTAAACACAGAATACATACAAGTGGTATTAAAACACAACAAAGTGGTAAAGTGAATTCAAAATACAGAAACACAATATAAAATGAAACTTAAGGCAATCGTATTTCTAAACACATAATATACAGTGGTATATTAAATACAACAAGGTGGTAAAATAACATCAAAATACACAAAAAAGAATAATATGGGGTGTTTGGCGCATGGACTGACACAATTGTTCCTGGGATTTGGAAGGTCATCACCTAGCTAAGGTTCTACCCATACACCCGTGGTCCCAAATGTCACGGTTGGTTACATATGATTTTTTTTAAATGAAAAAAAAAACCGCAATGTTTCCTTTAATTCGAAATTTTTTTTAATAGTGGGTGTAGTGGCACAAAATAAATTATGTTGTAGGTACTCTCCAAAGTCTTTTATCCTGTTAGCTCATGTAAATGCTCGAATTCGATATGACAGATACGTTGGCTCGGGAAGATATCGAATTCGATATCAAATACTGCCCTATGAAAAAATTATTTTTTCGTTTTAAACAAAACCAAAGACTATATACAATAGATAATAGTATCAAAGACAAAGATATGCTCTTTTATTTTAAACATAACCTGGCAATGTTTCTTAGAAAAAAAAAAAAAGAAATCACTCTGAACTTTCGGCGTTCCACGTGTCGCATTGATGAAGGTCTTTTTTATAGAATTTTATATTTGTGTCTGGACTAAAAACGAAAGTATTATACTTTTTCATATTCCTTGTTAAAAAAGGAGGCAAAAAATCGGTAGAGATGGAAAGGAATGGGGGAGGCCATTGCCCAGCAGTCGAACAGATTAGGCTAGTAAAAAAAAGTTATAAATATTGTTCAAATTGACCTCCTCCATTTCGTATGCATGCACGACATCTGTTCCTTATTTCAACTGTCATTGTACGTAGTTACATTACTTCTTTCATAGTTTGGAACTCGCGTTATTCGTTCAATCAGAACTTCACTTCTGTCTGGTAAACTAATTCTTTTGCACGTCCCCAGACGTAAAAATCCAGAGGCAGCAGATCTCTACCAATCCGCATGGTCTAGAAAGATATGGTTTCTCCGAATATATTCACTTCCGGCTGATGATGAATATATTGCCGGAAAGGGCTTTCAAAGATGACGCGAGCAGGCATTTCCATTTTCGTAACTCATAAGGAAAAAACTTGATTATGAAGACCTGTACCGGCGTATTACTAAACGTTGTTTATTGACAGTGCACACACAGGCTTAAGTGTAGCTTAAGAAGATTTTCCCACGAAAGAAAGAACCGCGGCGCCACAGTCTTTAAAAAACTGACATTTTTGCTATCAAAGATCTTATAAACTTGTTTGCTAAGATCCACGTAATAAAATAAAATGATATGTCTTACCTAGTTTGAAGATCACCTACCTCATTCCCTCAATTGCGTGCACAGTCCCCGTCACTACTAATGCATGCCATTGACAATTACACATTTCATTACGTATGTGATTACTAACACACACACACACACACACACACACACACACACCACACACACACACATATATATATATATATATATATATATATATATATATATATATACATATATTAATAAAAAATAGAGCAGGCAAGTACGCAAAACAAAACGAGACAAACAGTATTACCGAAAGAATTACTTAGATGAAATCCTTGTCCAATTCGCCTGTTTTGAATTTTATACTGCTCACATGGTTTTAAATTCTCTTACCTTTACCTACTTCTATTTATCAAATTTTATTTTCTACTCTCTGTTTCAAATGTATATAATCTGAGTAGTTTTAATAAAAACTGCTTCTTAGTAAATTATATTTACTTTAAAAAATGAAACTAGCGCATAAACGTAAATTATATCATAATATTCAAGTAAAAATACAAAAACTATGCTTGTACATATTTATCAAACAGTAATTTATACTATTTTATTATTGATACTGTAAGCTGTATTGAAATATAATAATAGCGTAATATAGAAAATTTGTTTCTCAGGCTCAGTCAAAGGAAACATATGAAAATTATAATTCGATTCCCACTATTGCACTTACACAAAAAAAGAAAAATCCAGCAACAGCTAAATTATCAAAAAAAAAAATTAAAAGGCTAAAATTTTTTTTTTAATAAAAAGTTGCCGAGTTGAAAAAAAATTTTCAGAAGCTGGATGATTCTTGAAAAACTTAGCGTTGTAAATACAGAACTTATGCGTTATTTTAAGAAAAAACTTCAAAAGTAGGAAACTTTCACGAGCTTGGTATTCAACAAAATTAAGATGTTTTGCTTTAACACTTTATACTGATACAAGAGTTTCTTTTTAAATTAAAAAAACTAACCTACAAAATTTATTCGTTATGTACGTACAAAATTAATCCATTTTCTTCCATGGGATTAAACTCTATTTTCCGAGGGAGGTTTTGAGTAGGGAAGCAGCGCGGCAGACTTCCCTACTTGAAACCTCCCTCGGAAATGTCGAGATACCTGTGCCCAACAGTGGGGTACTACATATTCTTTATTGAGAATAAAATACAATATAAAAAGTAACTAATGAAGCCAATCATTGAAGTTGGTAAAGTCGGGCTATAGGCAGTTATCAAAATGACACGGGTGTACATATGTGATTGACAACGTCGGAAGGGACAAGGCTGGAATTTTCCCTCTATCACAAATTTTCTTTTATATAAATATGTAATAATTTGTATGTTAAACTTATAAAGGTATAGAACGGAAATTTACGTTAGAATAAAATGTTTTCCTCATCCACCACCTACACATTTGTTCTAGTTGCCATTCTTGACAGGTGGCTTGGCAGCTGTAGCACAGAATAAACAATAATACTACGTACAGAAGTTGCAATCCTTTAATGTTGACTGCTTGCCGACGTTTATTATTAATAATTTGTTAAATAGCGCACGTAAGCTAAATAAAACTTTATCGCTGCGCGTGTGTGTCCATATTACTTTGCATGTTTTCTCCTTCCTAAGTCACAGTATAAGAACTCCTAACCATCCAAATACCAAAAAAGACTTTCAGTTCTTTGACTATTAGACCCAAAGCCTTTTCTTAGTATATTAGTTCTATTTATAGTAATTGTCATTTCTTGCAGTATATCATCATTGATATATTGTGTAAAATGACCATCAACTTCTTAGTAACTGGGTTATTAAAACGCGAATTCTAAAGTTTCAAACTGACCGTTCCGTGAGTCGGAGATAGGCATTCTAACTATAACTGTTGCTTGATGGGAATGTCCCTGGGAACCTGCCCGTAATTTTGATAACTGCCTATAGCCCGACTTTACCAACTTCAATCATTGGATTCATTAGTTACTTTTTATATTGTATTTTATTCTCAATAAAGAATATGTAGTACCCCACTGTTGGGCACAGGTATCTCGACATTTCCGAGGGAGGTTTCGAGTAGAGAAGTCTGCCGCGCTGCTTCCCTACTCAAAACCTCCCTCGGAAAATAGAGTTTAATCCCATGGAAGAAAATGGATTAATTTTGTACGTACATAACGAATAGATTTTGTGGCTTAGTTTTTTTTAATTTAAAAAGAAACTCTTGTATCAGTATAAAGTGTTAAAGCAAAACATCTTAATTTTGTTGAATACCAAGCTCGTGAAAGTTTCCTACTTTCGAAGTTTTTTCTTAAAATAACGCATGAGTTCTGTATCTACAACGCTAAGTTTTTCAAGAATCATCCAGCTGAAAAATTTTTTCAATACGGCAACTTTTTATTAAAAAAAAGATTTTAGCCTTTTAATTTTTTTTTTTGATAATTTAGCTGTTGATGGATTTTTCTTTTTTTTGTTTAAGTGCAATAGTGTGAATCGAATTATAATTTTCAGATGTTTCCTTTGACTGAGCCTGAGAAACAAATTTTCTATATTACGCTATTATTATATTTCAATACAGCTTACAGTCTCAATAATAAAATAGTATAAATTACTGTTTGATAAATATGTACCTATTTATTTTAATCAAACGTATTATCTACAGTAAAACTATTTAACGGAGTCTCGCATGTGGAGTTGTGCATACAGATACAGATACATGTCAACAAATCAAGAAAAGTGAGAGTGGCACTAATGGCATCGTAAGATGATAGTTAGTCATCTGGTAGAGTAAGTGCTATAAGTATATGGCCGGCCCCTTGCCACTTCAGCGTACTAATAATCCGTTAGGGTATGTCGGTCACCCTGGTTCTATTGCGGATATACTCATTTCTAAGTTTAAGAAACTCCGAGCATAGCCCTTTCCATATCACGCTGAGCGACCTTAAGAGTCCTCACACGACCATCAGTGAAGGACCACGTCTCAGATCCATAAGTCATCACTGACAATAGGCATTGGTAGTACAATCTCGTTTTCAAGTTTTGAGTAATAACTGACGACATGTGTAGTAATTTCCCGAACGCTGCCCAGCCGAGTAGAATCCGTCGATTGACCTCTCGGTCGAAGTTGGACTTAACTAGTCGGACAGTTTTTCCCAAATAAACATACTCGTCAACAACTTGCCACTTGCAACTTGATCTCTGATAATGAGAGAAAGTACACTCATATTTTCTTATGTACTAGAAAATGATATCCCCATTTTAGTAGTATTTTAAGTGACGTTACTTTACAAGACATGACGTCTTTAATCTATTGTGATTTCGTTCGTAATGTTAGTCACAATCGACCTTGTTATTCCGGTTTTTGTATATTTATTTATTTTTTCTTTCTTTATTATATGTCTAAACTTACAGCCTATATACGTCCCACTGCTGAGCACAGGCCAGCCCTCATTTTTGAGACGTTTTTAGGGCAACAAATTGTCCGCTACGCTGCCCCAATGTGTGTTGACGAAGTCTTTGAAATATTGTTTCTTATTTTCAAACATGTAGATTTCCTCACGATGTTTTCCTTCATCGCCAAACACGTGGTAAATCAGCACTTAAAATTGCAATTAACAGTTTGTTGGTGCCGGCCGGGATCAAACCCAGTTTGCTCGCGTACCGTAAAATTTACAGCAAGCGCTAACCGTGTGAGCTATCACGGCTTAATATGTCTAAAAATATAAAGCAAATAGAACTAGACTTATTATTATTCGAACGATCAAGTGAATTATTTTCTAAATCAATTGATGATGATTATTATTGCAAATATTTGTTTTGCAAACTTAAAAAAAAACTAATAGTTAGGGAGGTATGAATACTAAGTCATGACAGACACGGTACACAAGCTGATCCAACTGATCCCATCTGTAATCCCAATTTAATATGTTGGTCAACGATCTGCCCCAGCTTCGTTTAACTGTTTTCTAGATCTCGAAAACATCGCCCCTTAACGGACAAATTGTGAGTGTGAGTGTTCAATTGATTTTTATTTAAATAGTTTTACCACTTGCTTAGCGGAACATAAAACCATGGAATGTATTCTACAAGGCTTTATTTCCTTTGATTAAAACATGCCGGAATCATGAAGTTAAGTCAGCATCTTGATAATGTCGTGCGGCTGTTATGGTACTATAACAGGAATGCCCTCTGTGTACACTCCGTGGAGCAAACCCAATGTCGATTAAATAAACATAGTTATTTTGCCCCGTGTAACAATTATGACTCTAAAAATAATTAGGCGGAAATATGCCGGTTTCACGATATATTCCGGCTTTTCGCGGTATATTTTAAATAATACATAGATAGTACGAAATTCTGCATTATTCGACTACGTTTTTATTGTAAGATGTCAGATGGCAGCAGATGTCAGCTTTCATAAACTTTCATTGATATAAAGAATTATTACGAATCTGATTATTAAAATTCCGTAATTTTAATAAGTCAAAGACTAAATGAATTTATCAACGTTTTTTGTTGCGTTCACATAAATACAGGTCTATGGAATGAAAAAACGGCAACAACCTTGTATAAGAGTGTAGGTGAGAATAATATATATCTTATTTTTTATCAACTTAAATATCATAAAGGTGTAAAGAGTTCAGCTATAGAAATTTTCTTCTTATTGTGACGGCCCAATATTATTATTAATAATTAAATTCAATATAAAGGGGCGTCAAAAATAGTCTTAAAAGATATATATTAAGCAATTAAGTTAAATTAATAAACATAAAGTTAATGTATTTCAGACATTATCCCAATAACATAGTAAATTAAAGGCAAAATTATTGTTTTTCGTAATAAATAAATTTATTTAAAAACTTGAAAAAATATTTAAAATAAGATAAATAATAGAAATACAAGTCAAAAAATATTATAAAATTAAGTTAAATAACGTTTATAAGATAATTAGAAAATTTGTTAAAAATTGTTTAAGTCATGGGAGGTGTTCGTGTATAAAAGAAAATTTTTCTGAAGAAATGATGAAATTTCTTAAGTTGGAGAGTTCATGTATTAAAGAAAATTTTCCTAAGTTATGGAAGGTGTTCACGTATAGATGTCTTGTATGGAGGAAGCTGTCGGAGGTACATACCTGCAGTTGTACATATATATGGGGTGGTCGGGAGCCCGACTGCCTGAAGTACTGTAGCACAATGACTAGTCCTATATTAGGGACTTATGATATTAAACTCAATGATACAAAAGCAATACTAAAGAAGGTCTCCATGATGAATTTGCATTACAATAGTAGGGTCGTGGGTTCGAACCCTATATATTAATGACTTATGAAAGTAAGGTCTATGATCCAAAAGCAATACTATAGAAGGTCTCTATGAATAATATGCATTACAATAGTAGGGTCGTGGGTTCGAATCCTATATATATGAATGACTTATGAAAGTAAGGTCTATGATACAAAAGCAATACTATAGAAGGTCTCTATGAATAATATACATTACAATAGTAGGGTCGTGGGTTCGAACCCTATATATTAATGACTTATGAATGTAAGGTCTATGATCCAAAAGCAATACTGTAGAAGGTCTCTATGAATAATATGCATTACAATAGTAGGGTCGTGGGTTCGAATCCTATATATGAATGACTTATGAAAGTAAGGTCTATGATACAAAAACAATACTATAGAAGGTCTCTATGATTAATATGCATTACAATAGTAGGGTCGTGGGTTCGAATCCTATATATACATGACTTATGAAAGTAAGGTCTATGATACAAAAGCAATATTATAGGAGGTCTCCTTGATGCATAAGCATTGTATGGGGTGGTCGGGTGACCGACTGCTCCTAGTACTGTAGCAAAATGACTAGTCCTTATTTGGGACTTGAAAAGGAATATTGTGGTGGCGTGTGTGCTGCTTCACGAGCAATTGGTCCGAGGTAAACTTGGACTCGCTAACCGATGTGTCCTAGACATATATATATATATATATGTCTAGGACACATCGGTTAGCGAGTCCATAGACTAAGATGATAGTGCTGGTGGTAAGCGGGTTTGTTGTAGCAATACGGCTTTCCCGTGGACATCGCACACCCATACCGTTTTTGGGCGACGTCGTTGCGCATAGCGATGTGTCGTCTATCTTTCGGATTGGGATGATGAGTGTGTTTGGTAGCACTTTTAAGTGTAACAGTCATACTCAACTTCATGTCTTAGTGCATTAGCGCTATGATACGTGGAGTTTTGTCCACTGGCGTCTTAGTAGCGTGCTACTATGATACGTTGGTGATATTTTTTATATAACAACAATACGAACTTTGTTACCAAAATCGATAGGAGTCATGTGGGTGTGTTGTGAGGGGGCGCCACCCGTATGATAGTTGCATTGATGCTTACTGCTACTTGCGGTATTGCGTCTTGTGATGGATCTGCGGGTGTGCTGCGCCAGATTCGACGCATTCTTGTGGTTCTGGTCGATGGAGGTATACAATTAACATCTTAGTGCTGGTGATAAGCGGGTTTGTTGTAGCAATACGGCTTTCCCGTGGACATCGCACACCCATACCGTTTGTGGGCGACGTCGTTGCGCATAGCGATGTGTCGTCTATCTTTCGGATTGGGATGATGAGTGTGTTTGGTAGCACTTTTAAGTGTAACAGGCATACTCAACTTCATGTCTTAGTGCATTAGCGCTATGATACGTGGAGTTTTGTTCATTGGCGTTTTAGTAGCGTGCTACTATGATACGTTGGTGATATTTTTTATATAACAACAATAAAAACTTTGTTGCCAAAGTCGATAGGAGTCATGTGGGTGTGTTGTGAGGGGGCGCCACCCGTATGATAGTTGCATTGATGCTTACTGCTACTTGCGGTATTGCGTCTTGTGATGGATCTGCGGGTGTGCTGCGCCTGATTCGATGCATTCCTGTGGTTCTGGTCGATGGAGGTATACAATTAACATCTTAGTGCCGGTGGTAAGCGGGTTTGTTGTAGCAATACGGCTTTCCTGTGGACATCGCACATCCATACCGTTTGTGGGCGATGTCGTTGCGCATAGCGATGTGTCGTCTATCTTTCGGATTGGGATGATGAGTGTGTTTGGTAGCACTTTTAAGTGTAACAGGCATACTCAACTTCATGTCTTAGTGCATTAGCGCTATGATACGTGGAGTTTTGTTCATTGGCGGTTTAGTAGCGTGCTACTATGATACGTTGGTGATATTTTTTATATAACAACAATAAAAACTTTGTTACCAAAGTCGATAGGGATCATGTTGGGTGTGTTGTGAGGGGGCGCCATCCGTATGATAGTTGCATTGATGTTTACTGCTACTTGCGGTATTGCGTCTTGTGATGGATCTGCGGGTGTGCTGCGCCTGATTCGACGCTCTCTTGTGGTTCTGGTCGATGGAGGTATACGGGTGGTGATGTCTGCTGGGATGTGTGGGGGACCTTGGAATGGTGTAAGCCCGACGATAGTCGTATTGATGCTTGTTGCGTTCTGCAGCATTGCGTCTCTGCGATGGTTGTTTGGTGGGCTCTCTGCGTCTTGGTTTGACTCACACCTAAGTAGCTTTGCCCAAGTCGGGTCCCTTCATTGCGGGGCTGCAGACTGTCTGCCCTCCACGATGTTTTATAGTATAACAACATAATATTATATCTCTGTAACTTTCCCACCTTTGAATGATTGAAGGCAACTTGTTGGTGGGTGAGACAAACATGATCGAAAATGCATTTACTCAACGTCAGTGACACAAACCCTTTCTGATGGCGAATTATTACTCTTATCTTATAACTGCCTTTTGGCTATATCTGCCATTGTATTGGTTGGTGGAGCATATGTGTCGACCTCATGCGGGTGGTAGCTGGCGGGAGGATCTGAGGAGACTCTCAAGGCTGCGGCCGAAAGCCGCACAACGTGGGACCCCATTCCCTTGAGGTGAGCAGTAGACTCATGACACGCTCTGCGGCTAGTAGCCGTGCTGATCATGCAATTGGTGGTGATGCCATACACTTACATCACGTCTGCAGGAGCGGCGGTCTGGCAGGTGGTGGCGCTCACGGAGGGTTTACGGCCAGTGTGCCTATTTGCCTAAACCGTGTGACGTACATTCACTGTGGCTGGATTCGTTCGTATTCTGTATGGCGTTTACACGCATTGACATGCGCGACTTCGGTCGATGTTTGTGCTTACGCACTAACAAGGGGCCAAGCCTCTTTTACTGGTTCGCCAGTTATTTTGCTGTGGACTACGGTCCAGTTCCCGAATTAGCATTCCCTTCGGGGGGAGTGCATCAAAATGGTTGGCACTCACCGTGCACGGCGTGTGTGGGGCCGTGTACCTCCCCTACATTTTTTTAAATAAATTTAGGAGAGCGAAGCCCTTGTATCGGGTATTTTATATAAATATATTTTGAGCCTTTTCCGAGCGGGAAGGGATAATTAATAGTGTAAACCTGATGCAAGTGGAATAGGGACGTTTTATGTTCTTAACCTTTTTTCGAGCCCTGTCTTCGTGAACGGGGATCACTTAGCTTATAAGGTACTACCAACAGCTTTCAATTGCTCTAGTGAATATTCATTCTTCCAAATGACACCTAAAAGAACTAAGTTACTAAACAAACACAACGTAAATAAGGGTCCTAACTAAGACGATCACGCCAAAATATTAAAACCGGCCTATTAATAAACCTTTTGAAAGATCATTTAGGAAGATCAAAACATATTTTATTTATCCTGGTCACATATATATAATTTTAATATAAAGAGGAATATAATACATTTAGTATTTTATATATTTATTACTATGAGAGGGGGGAAGCGTTACATTATGTTAGGACTTCTCTTTGCTAGTAATAACTCTGATATCATAACTATCGCTCGGTGATAGCGACAATTCGGACACATACTCGGAAAATCGCTCGACAGTACCGCATATTGTATGAAGGTGAGCGGCATGTGTTGCTAAAGAAATCCGAAACAACGTGACCGTTGCTATCGGCCATTGTTACTGTAATTTTTAACATTAAAAATAAGTAAATAGTACTAATGACAGTAAAAATTACTTATATATGAAAGGTGACGCCATCTTTTTGTAAATTTGACGTGGCAGATCTCTTACTACAGCAAAAATCTGCAATTTAGTATAGGACGTCGCGCAAGTTTAGTCTAGTGAGTACGTCTACGTATGGGTACTTCCCTCCGGTTCTCCGATACGTGTTGCTTTATGGAAACGATGTGTAAAAGATTAAAAACCAGTTGAAGTTTGACGAATGTAAATCTATGTTGTTTAAAAAAATACAAAAGTCCCCATTTAACTTCAAGAAAAAGAAGTTCGCCCAGAATTTTTCCTTAAGAATTAAGATTCATTTCCTTAAAAGTAAAACTAACTTTTTAAGGTATTTATATTGTTCTCTTGTTCTTTGAATTCAATTCAATTCTTTGTTACTTATGTTATTAAGTAACAAAGTATCTTCAATATTCTCAAGCCAAGAACAATTTATATATAGCAATATTTAATGTATTACAATTACCATATTTTCGTCATGTAATACAATTCCCTTCCTACGATGAAATAAAAAACCATGTTTCATATACGTTTAAAATATGTAGTAATGTAATAGAAATCATTTTAGAGGATTGAAGGGTGGTTAGTAAACACGTCACGTGATAATAGACGCAACGGGGCTGTAAAAAATGTTGGAAATTTAAAAGTAATATTTACCTTCATTAAATTATTATATCCTATTATATATTTTCAAATTTTAAAATTTAATTATACATTATGTATTTTTAATAAAATGATTACATATGTAACGTTTTTATCAATTATTATCTAAGACACACGCAAGCAACTTGCGTTTGATCTCCGTCGGGGCTGCTACGGAAATTATTTATCAGAACTTTAATTACTTGACGGTGATTGAAGTCTTGATGAAATCGACATGTCTGAGAAATTACAAATTATTTAATTTGAGAAAATATGAAGTCGTCCTGCAGACAACGGGGCAACGCATCGGACGTTTTAAAAATACTGTCCATCAGTTGAATGTTTGTAGGTTGTTGCTATACACAGTATAATGTATGTCAAGGATCACCTGCATAATCCAATTAACTCAATAACAAGACCTAGTTTTCTCATTCTGTGCTTCAAATTAGTTACAGAATATAGTGAAAGAGAGAATAATTTATTGAGGTTTGAGTTGGCATTACCGTGTATTTCATTAACTATTTTCTTTCCGTCATATTATTTATTTGGTATAAGTCATTCAATACAGTAAAAATTGGAAACGGCTTAACCTTGCCTTTTATTTCCTTTGAAAGAGGTCAAACGCTTTGAAAAGTTCTTATGTCAAGAAACAACCTTATATATTGACATAATTATTCAGCAGCTCATAAAATACGTCGATAATTCAGAAATTGCTCCTTCTCTCTCTTTTCGGTAAATAAAAATAGAACGAGACACGTATAGAGACAATGAATACTTAATTAAGTGATAGTCAAAATCTGTAGGTAAGACCCACATGCTACTGTGGCAAGGCTGTTAATTACTACTTCGAAATTTGAAACATATTTCATATAGGTATAACATCGTAATATTATTGACACTAAACACTCTTAGCTCAAGAAGTATCTTTTAATTAATCTAGAAAACCGCTGCCTCTAGACTCGAATCCAAGTTTACTCAAGTAAAACTGTTAATTTTGGAGCTATTTGTGAGCATAAGATTTTCATCGAGCACAGATAAAATAGGATTAGAAACGAAAAATCATTAACGAGTATTAAATAGTTAAGACAGCTTTTTACAGTTTAGAGTAAACGCTGTTATAGAAAGTGAGCCGGGATCATTACAAACGTAATAATAATTTAAAATCTTGCAACAGAATACATAATTCTCTTATTTTTAATTTTGATATATGTTGTGTGTAGCAATAAAAGTGGTAATGTCCTCCAGGCCGAATCGAGGTCACGGCAGCTAGTCCTAACGTACATCAGTTAAGACTACTATAGTGGCCGAGAGTGTGTGCGAACGAACATAAGTGCGCTCTTTATTTCTTCACTCTCATAGTCCGATGGGAAGGTAATCTGTCATAACCAGTGAGAGAGTAGGCGCAGGACTTGCTTTTCGAGGTCCGGGGTAAAACACCGAAAACTTCACGACTCCGGGCTGCTAATGAAAATTTTTTGACATAAAAACCCAATAACTGATTTTTCCCAAACTGAGATTCGAACCCGGGACCTCTTGATCAGCAATCGTATTTACGTAAACTAGACCATTGAGAAAATCATAAAAATTTTATTAAACATTGATACTGCCACTGTTTGAACTGAGTGAAAGTATCTTTCACCACATTTTAAGCCTTGGCTGTTATAAGATTCGACTAAGGCAATGAACAAAACATCTTGCGACGTGCGACGGATGTCTGTATGTTATATAATTAACCATCTTTGTTCATGTGTGGATACAATTTAGCATGTTATGTAATAATTACTGATGGCACGAATATTGTTTAGCACCTAATCAGTAAGTTGTCACTTCACCGGCACTGTGGTTTAATGTATTCAGCTGTCTGGATAATATAATCACTCTTCAAATATATGTGATATTATTTTTATGCAGATTTAAGCTGTGTGTCTGAGGAAACAACATATGTAATCAAGTTGAATGTAATTCACTCTCCAATTACCACGAAAAAAACAAAAGAGTAAAAAAAAAAAATCGGAGACTACAAATTAGTAGTGTAAAGACCCATGATGCAAACCCCCACTGAGAGAACCTACCCTTTTACGATTCATCACACGCCCCGTCATCTCAAAGGATTCTTTCTGGACGTAACTTAATTCGCATCGGGTGCACAGATGTTTTGCATGTTTTCTATTCATCCTAACCGTCATTCCTGGGAATGGCAGACCTTAGATCTTGCCATGTGACACAGTCCGCAAAGCACATTTTTTAATAACGCCTTTGCAGTCTTACCTGCTATAGACGTAGACGATGATAAACTTCAAGTTCTTTCACGTCATAACTTATTAGACCGGCTAAGTGCAGTCACTTTAGAAGCGATGGACAGCCTGTGGCCGCACCATTTTCAGGTTCCTTCGATCCAGACACGAAGGGCAACATAGTCACTCCAACCATTTAGTGACCATCCGTTCTAGATTCGAACCCAGGGACCATTAGCGTCACTATTTTCTGTTCCTTCACCCCGCATTTTAAATTGGCCCATCCACCAACTGAAGATCGGTTTATTTCAATGATATTTTAAGCCCCAAACCCAAATGCTACCTAATAAAAATTTGAATAAATTTGCTTCAAAATTGCACTAAAAAATTGAGTACTACCGAACAACATCAAAATTAATACCCACTGATGGATACATGGATACAATAAATTTGAAGTAAGTGCTAAATTAGACAGTTACAACAGTTAGACAGTAACAGTAACAGTTAGATAATTCGCTTAATTAATCGGTGTTTTAGTAGCTGCCTGCCCTACGGTCAAATACGGATGGTTATTATATACGAAAACTTTACAAATGCAAAAATTTTGCGTTATAAATATCTCCTAATTTCAAAGGACAGTTAAAAATTATCCCTATTCATTTAGAGGACTTAAACTGATGGAAGCTCAATATATTAAAGTCTACTAATACCTTGATCAGCTAACTACACCTTGGGAATTTATACCGACGCATCACTTACTGGTATCTCTTACCAGCGGTGTGCAATAAATAACAAACAAGCGCATGGCGCGCATGGAAAATATATAAACTATTTTTATAGGAAAGTTACGCCTATCTGTGGCCCATAGACATCTATATCTATCCTACTTTTATTAATTATGTATCATGGGAAAAGACCCCGAAATTGTTTCTTTAGATGCATTCACAGTCAAGTGGAACGACATGTTTTTTTTAACGATTAAACGAACTTCTTAAGCGAGGAAAACTGCATGTTTGAAAATAAAAATAAATTTTGAACACATGTGAAGTATGTTAACACACATATTAGGTGAGTGCGGCTGAAAGTCTTCGAAGTCTTAACACCCTCAGGAATGAAGGAAAGTCTGTTGGTGTTGTTCGTCATTTCCGTTAGGTTTGGTCCACCTGTTCATTAGTCTTTAGACGTGGGATGTTTATAGAATGTAATTTTACTTATTTACTTTCGAGGGTACAAGATTAGGATACTTCATAAATATTTAACAGACCAGTAATGGAGCTAAAATTACATTAACACTTTAATAAAAATAAAAATAAGAGCAGAATAAAAATCATAACAACCTTCGCAAAGGTATGTCAATTTGTAATTATAATAGTTCTATAATTTTTATTTCGTCCCAACATAATATTTTAAGTATAAAGGAATAGGTATCTTCAAATTTTTTATGTGTTTAACATTACTTAATGAAAATAAAAATAAAACTTCCATTTTAATAACATTTATTGTTAGTTGAATTTAATAATAAAATCAATAAAAATAACGGGTATGTTAATAATAAGTTATATTAGAAAATGTACAAAGGATAACACTAATTACTTTATAATGAAATAACACTGGCAAATAGAAAGAAACCTTTACGCAGTTGCATATATATAACAATATATGGTTCTCTATTTACTAAGAAATTATTTTGGACCCCTAAAATTACCTACGGAGCTAACTTAAATTACCTATACCTAATACGTACAGGAATAGTGATACTTCTAGTATTTGCGTCATGGCTCATTAGACGCGAAGACTAGGAATTCACAACCTTAAATTATCATAATTAAATTAAATTTAAAACTATATATGTAAAACTATATATACAAACAAATGTAGGATAAAAATTATCTTAGCACAATAGTTATTCAGTTTATAAAATAATATTTGTAAATTATTTAAATCTAATGACATCAATTCTATTCACGATAATAATCCTATAATTCAAATATTATTGTAAAACTATCGATATATTAGCTAATTATGTATACTAATGGATCAAGAAACTACTATTATTATTATAGTGTAGAAGATCCAAAAAAATGACTAAGCTCACAACTATCTCATATTTTCGATGAAATGTGGTCTCGTCTCGAAATCCTGCAAAAATAATGATAAATAATTATAAAATAACAGAAAAAGTACATCATCGAAACAAGATTTTCGTCTAGATAACAGTTATAGCTCATTTTAATGCCATGTTTAGATGGTACTTAAGTTTCCTTAATCGCAACTAACGTAAAGTACAATATAATAATCTATTTCAACTTTCCGACCACAAGGAAGTTCTGGTTTTACGTTATCGTCGCAAAGAACTATAATAATCAGCCTTTCATTATGATTAAAAAGTATTTTAATATGCATTCCGTCTTGGCACGAATGCTGCTCAAACTACAATAAATATCAATAGGATTAAATGGATTAGGTACCTCCACTTATTTGAAAATAAATTTACGGTACGTTTTTGGTTTAATTACTTACACACTAAAAATTTGAAATTAAATCTGATTTACCACTATCTCAGAATAAGTACAACAATAAAATGCCACAGGCTACCGGAGACAAACGTCTATACTGACGAATTAACTGCTTACAGTTTTCTCAAACCATATCAAAGTTAGCTGCAGTATTCAACGTGAAAAAACTATTTATTTGCGTTAAATCGAAATAAGTGTTTATGGGTTCCTATGAATTTACTAAAGAGTAAAAGCGAAATGAATGATCGTATCAAAGCTTGTCTCAATTTTTAATATATATATATAAGCTTTGATATGAGTTCATCAACACATGAGTTGTTGTTGTTAGACAAACATGAGAGGATTGTGAGTCAGATTGTCACATATGATAGAAAGTGTATTCTATAGAATAATTGGAATTGCTCTTCACAGTGCCGTCGTTGAAAAACCGGCATTTATTTCATGAATTCCCGCTCTATTTTCACTAGAGTAAATATAAAGACGAAGATATTTATTTTGTAAAAGATGAGAAAAAATATTAAGGTGTTTAAAACTTAAAACGAGCTACATGTTTTGCCATTTATGGCGTACAAAAATCATACTACATATATAAATTACCTATATAAACCCTACAGACGTAATTATAGACGTGTAACAATTTAAATGACATCTCCTAAGATTGCATTAGAGAAATGTCGTAATTCAATATTTAGCAATAATGCAGCTGTAATAATATTTAGCTACAGATATTTTAAAGATGTGGCTTTGAAGATATAGTAGGCAATTGTTTGATGAGTTAGGGAATTTTATTATATATTATTGGCGCCAGGCAGAAACTACTTTTATGCATCAAAGCCGTTTTTGTACTAATTGCGCATTTTATTAGTCTGATAGTTTGTTAAACAATTTAGGGAAGTTTGCTACTTCATATATAAATAAGGACGGCAAGCTCAAAATTTCGTGCTTAATAAAATGTTGTTTGATGTTATCAATAGTTTTAAGACCGAACATAGCCCTGATGCACCATTTTGGGATTTAAATATAATTTACAAGAATAATAAATTAGCAGAAGAAGCAAGAGAGTAGAAGAAACGCAGTAGGAATGCAGTCGTTAGGGAGTATGTTACGGCTGAATCTGAGTGATACGGTGAGAAACTGTGTGATAAGAAAAGAGTGTGGTTTGCAAGATGTTGTTGTGATCAGGACTAGAAAAGCAATGCTTCGGTGGTTTGGTAATGTAGAAAAAATGAATGAGGGAAGAGTAAAAAAGCAAATTTATGTTGCAAAAGTTAACGGCAGAGTCGGAAAGGGGAGTCCTTGGTGAAAGTCTATCGACCAAATTGGCGATATATTGAAAATGAGCCAAATTAAGAGTACCCATAACCGACGAGCATGTATGCGTAGGTATATGGATATGGAGGAGGCGAGAGAGGTGTGTCAGGATCATGTCAAATGTAAGTCTGTAGTCTATGCCTACCCCTCTGAGTGACAGGCGTGTTTTTTATATTTTATGTTTAAATATAATTTACTTATTAATAGAATTTCCCCAGAGTATGATGCCAAACCTCAAAATCGAGTCAACAAAAGCATGGTAAGCTGTGAGAAGTGCGTCGTTAATTACAACGGATGCGAGTTTATAGAGCACATCAGCAGAAGAACTAATTCTCTTGTTTAGTTCTTCTCTATGCGTTTTTCAGTTCAGACTTTTATCTACTTGATTGATTTTCCTCCCTTCCTAATTAACGTTAATATTTGGTGTAGCGTGGCGTTGACTGAATTACATAATTTTTGCTTTTTGAAGTATGAGTAAATCCATACTAAGCTATTGGAGATATTGAAAATTAATTACGTAAGATCGGCAATAAAATGAATTATTTAACATCTTTAATTTAATGGATTTAGCAAAGTATGTATATTTTGCATACTTTGCGTAAGTTTGGGTTTACGCAAACCGCGTGGGCAAAAAGTCGATATAATTCGATTTTGTTCTCATTTCTAGGGAGTTTAATTTCCTCCGTAATTTCAGGCACAAAGGAATAAATTAACATTGCGCGGCCAAGTCAAATTTTACCACAGAAATTATCTTCTCTATAGTCAAAGGCGTGCGTGAGTTTGAATTCTGTAATATTTTTTCCTTTAATTTTCAAGCCCGCATGGCCCCACACTGACCTACAGCTGGGTAATCAGAAATAATTTTTTGTGTGCCGAACTACGTAAATTTTTATGGAAAAATATATGATCACAGTATTCATACAAAAAAAAATATTGTTTGATTGGTATACACTCATACCTATGTAATACTCCTATTGTGAATAATTATAGTAAAAAAGGAAAAAAAAAACGAACGATAAAAGAGAAAAGATTTCTCGGAAACAGCTTTAACGATTTGTCTGAAATTTCGTAGTTAGATAATATTTTACTTTAAAAGTTTTTCTATATAAATGTAATGCCTGAGAAAATTATGTTGTTAGGCAGTTTAATAACTTCTTGTGCAATTATTTAAATAAGGAGCTGTATCTTATCTGTAATCTTGTCTTAAATGTGTCTGTTCAGCTGTACGCTTGTGGAACTCCTTGCCTTTATATGTTTGACGTGCTCAGGACCTTCTTTCATATGATATATTTTAAAGTTTAACTTTATCAAGAAAGAGTGTTTGTGTAATTTTTTATTTAAATAAAGAAATACACTGTTCGAAATTAAAAATAAAACTCTTTTATATTTCAATAAAAAAATTGAGAAATTCAACCCTAATATAATTTTAACTCAAATTGGATCGAAAGAAAAAAATTGTTTAACCAAACTTATGCAATAATTGCCGTGTAGTGGCGATTAAGAATATCCACTACCCCATATCTTCCCGTAGGTGTCGTAAGAGGCGACAGAGGGAAACAGGCAGGAGATGGGCAGCAGCATCTTCCTGATAACAACAATTGTTTTAGGATCATCCGAGGTCCAAAGAGAGGGGAGGACACTGTGATTCTCGAATCCGACTACTTTTTACATCACTGGGAGGGCGACCATCTGTCCCAAGGAGGTGTTAGATTTATCGTCCACAAGTCTGTCGTCAACAACGTTGTAAAGATTGGGAGTGTGTCGACGAGGGTTGAGTACCTTAAACTCAGAATCACCAAACGGTATTCACTGAAGATCAACCCTGGCACATCCCTATGAGGAGGTGGAGGAAACGTATAAGGATATCTTTAAAGCCATGCATTTCTTCATAACCCACTATCCGGTGTTAATGGGAGACTTCAACGCAAAACTAGGCACAAGAAAGAACGGTGAACTGAAGGTAGGAAAATTTGGGATAGGGCAACGGAACCCAAGGGATCAGCAGATTTCATGGGGAAAGAGGGACTCTTTTTGTTAACTCTTTCTTCCAGAAGCGGCCCCACAGAAAGTGGACTTGATTGAGCCCCGACGGTTCGACAAAAAATTAAATTGACTTCGTTATGACGACAAGACGGCAACTGTTCAGAGATGTCTCAGTAATCGCAAGGGTGAAAACTGGCAGCGATCACCAAATGGTTAGAGGCACACTGAACCTAAACGTTAAATTGGAGAGGTCTCGCCTAATGAAGCAACCTTCCGTCCCCTCGTGCTCTAATCCGAAGTCCCGAAAACTGCCAGTTCGAGTTATGAAACCGTTTTCAGTGCCTAGAATATTGCGATGCAGTGGACGATATGAATGACGAGCTCGTGGAAACTATCCACGCAGCGGAGCTAAGTTCTGGAAGATGCGCCGCAGAAAAACAGAAAACTCTCCGATCACACTCTTAGTCTCATGGCTGTTAGACTGATAGTTAGCTTTAGTTTTTATCGCAATCGGATAGACGCAATATGAACTTATAGTATCTTGAAGTCTTGTAATATTATGCTTGGGTTGGGATTTAATTTTATTAATTGTGGGACAAATAGTAGCACCCAGTTATCTTTTCTATTGAAATTAGGATGTTTTTTGATTTCAAAAGCCTCGCGAATCATCTTTCAGAGGAATCGGTGTTCTTTAGCAAGGATTTGTGATCTATCAAATCTGATGTAGCGACGGTGGCGACCCTGTACGTGTTCACAGACTGCAGACTTCCAGGAGCGTCGATTCTTCACATCAGCTACGTGTTCTTTTACGCTTTTTACAAATAACGTCATTACCAATCGTCCGCACGCAGACTCGATGACATCCAGCCTTCTGAACAAGTCGGTTTCCGAAAACGCTTTAGTACCACAGACCACATACATACCCTGCAACAGATTGTACAGAACACCGAATAATACTTACAGCTACTTCAGCGATGCCATGTTGATTGTTAGTATATCAAAGTGTTGAAGTGTTTCTACAGTATATCTGCTTTTATTGTAGTGGCGTTGGTTCTTGAAACACGGGCCAGCAATCTGATAAAGTGCTTTTGAGAAGCATTCAGAACAGTTAAGTGACCATTTAGCAATGCACCTCAGCAATGTAGCCAAGAAACAGGATTAGCATACAGCAACTCTGCGTGCTATTTCTCTTAGGGAATATCCTTATTCTCTCATAGTTACAATCCTTGCTCGTAAAACTTCTAATTATCCTTTTGACAATTTTTCAGTCACCTTTTTTCTTTATTTTCCTCGAAAATATATTTTAAATCCGTTACAAATGATTAAGTCAGATTTAGGAATGAGCGTAAGCCTGGATTGAATTAATTTTTATATGGCAAAACAATTTTGCTCTTAATAGTAAAATCGTTTTCATGGACTCATAATTAGTAGATTTAACTCCCGCTATGCTTCGAGATGGGACGATATTTCTGTGGGTTTAAAAAAATTAACACCTTGTTAGCACCTCATATATCCCATATATGTAACTTAAGTTTTTTATCTGGTGTTTTTTCGAATCAATTTAAACAAGCAATAATTTGTCCAATATATTTATAAATTAGGAGACAAGTCACTTCCATCAAATTATAGGCCATTAGTTCTGTTATCATCATTTTTTAAGATACTAGAGAAGCTTGTATATAGACGATTAATCAGGTACATATAAAATAATAAATGACTTTAGAGCAAATCGTTCCACCACGGTTTTCCATTTGACCACTAAAATAACAAAATATATAGATAAAGGCAAAATGTGCTTATGAGTTTTCCTAGATTTGCAAAAAGCATTCGACACAATATCTACTCCTGTCCTTATAACTCGTCTTCAGAATTTTGGCATTCGAGGTATTTGGTATAGCGCTTTGTACAAACGTACAAAGCGCTATACCAGAGTGTTATCAGGTATTACACATGTTCTTGGGGATGCGCTGCTAAAACACATGTTATAGAATTAGAGTGAGCCCAAAGGGATGTACTAAAGGTAACACTTTCCCTCCCTTACAGATATTCGACAGAAATGGTATATAAGTTAACTGAAGTACTAAATGCACGCATATTATTCATAAATCAATGTCTTAGACGCTTTCATAGTTGTAGTGTTCCGCAAAAAGTCTTAAAGAATATGACTACTACTAATGCAAAAATTTAATAGCTCCATACGAATAACTTTATGTGCAGTGCAACTATTACGCTACTCATACACACACACACACACACACACACGCACGCACGCACGCACGCACGCACGCACGCACGCACGCACATACCACGCACGCACGCACGCACGCACGCACGCACGCACGCACGCACGCACGCACGCACGCACGCACGCACAGCACGCACGCACGCCGCAGCACGCAAGAAGAACGCACGCACGCACACACACACACACACACACACACACAATTTTTTTTTTATTGATCTATCAACATTTGTATCATTCCTTACATGCTATTTAAATAAAATGAAGCGATAAGAACTAAAATGTACAAATAATTACAGGCGGATACAACATGCAAATAACTTTCTCAGCACTGTGTATCTCTATTACTGGGATAAAGAAAGAATTAAAAATTAAAAGAAATTATAAGTAAATACAAATAAAAATATATAGAAGCGAGAAGGAAAGAACATATTTTATAGAATGTTACAAGAGATGGTCTCTTAAGGTGCGACGGAGCTTGTGAGGTGGGTGGAAAAATATATCAATTTTATCTCTAAATTTGTTAACAAGTTTACTTAATCTAGCAATTGGGGAATTGGAGCCAAACACTGTTCTTCTATATGGTCTAGTCAATGGTGTAATCTTACGAGCGTAACGCGGGTAACGAAAGGGAACGCATATATTAAATTTACTTAAAATTTCAGGACAGTCAATAACACCACTAATAATTTTAGAAGCAAAAATCAAATCAATAATATCCCTGCGGTTTTCAAGAGAAATCATTTTGAAATTGATCAAATTATTTTCATATGATACACACTTCTTATTACTTCTAACTCCGCTTGCGTATGACAAATATCTTATAAATCTTTTTTCGATCCCCTCGATTCTCAGTGAATGTGTAGCGAATTTTCTCTCCCCCCCACACGTGTATAATGTTAAAATGAGTATTAAATATATAAAAAAGTTACTGAGATTTACTGATTAGAAAGGAACTGGCTCCTGAAATACAGGGTATCCTAGTTTGGGAGTCATTTCACAATAATGTTGTATGAAATATAGAAGTATTAATAAAGATATTAATTATTATTAATTACTTCTTTTATATTCTTATTCTATATTTTAAGTAAAGAAGAAGAAATTATAATATAGTCTACCGTAACAAAAAAGATTTCAATTTTCAGCCTGATCACAAACTTTTTTTAATGTCTTGTCTGCATTTTATCTACTTTTAGTCATATGTATTCCTTAATGAATTTTATTAATTACAATATACCTGGGGCGTTATTTATAATACATTAAAATAAAGTACCTGATTAACGCTAAATTACACTCTCCTTCACCACCCTGATTAGGGCGGGCATTTGGCGCTAAAGTGGTCCTGTAACCTACGAACAAATATACTTTTATTTTACTTCAAAATTTGCTCCCATCTTTTAATGTTCCTGAAAAATGCAATTAAAATGTGTGCGTGGCACAATCTTCAACATTTTTTGTGAGTTTCAATACCTGTGTGGTAGGTTCATGCTTCGCTGTGAACTTTGGGGGTTCCTCAACAGAGGATAGCACACGACGTGCAAGTCGAGCAAATGTGCACCGGAACTGTCGACTCATGCTACAATACAAGACGAAGTTCACTGATGATGTAAACAGGGCCAATACGTCCATTAGATCACCTGGGAAAATAGTTTTTGTTAGTTATTTATATTATTTATATCATTTAAGAGCTGGAAAAGATTGATGAAGGCTCGTTGTTCGTTTGTGGAATTGCAATACAAATCGCAACAGCCTTTTCAACACTCAATCAACTTATTACAAATCATTATCAGGCTAAAATACTTCTCGGACTAACTCGAAATAACTGCCATAAACTGAGCTAAGGGTTAAACTAAGGGAACAACAATTTAAAATTCGTTGTCTATCAGTTCAAGTCCTAGCTAATTTTAGAAATATTTTAACGTGGTAGAGCCACGCTGCAGCTATATTGTGGTTGTAGGACGAATGGGTTGGCACGACCCGGGTAAGACATGCTCGCACAGAATACATCTATCATATAATATCAATTTAGTGCTGCTGTGTTCCGTGTGGTGAGTGTAGAGAACCGGAGACCCTTTTTACTTATAACGATGCATTCCATCTCAGTCCTCATGGGTGACATCGCATCTGCATTTCGCTTTCGCTAATTAGTGAGCTACTACGTGTTCTGACAGTTTTCTTCTTATCTATTGTTAGTTTTGTTTGTTAATATTTTTGTATAAAATATTTACATGTTTTTGAGACATGATTTTAAAAAAATTCGTTTCTCTGTCTGTTCGAGCTAATTTTTGGCATGGATAATAAAACTTCATGGACAATTAGAGAGTAATACCAGGTGTGATCTAGACTAAATTTTATCCAGAAAATGTATAGACTTTATTGAAATAGATAGTAATAATTTTAATGATTACCTTAAGTATAAATACGCTACATTAATGGATCTCACCCAGGTGAAGCCAGAGCGATTCACTAGTTTTGAAGGTTACTTTAAAATTAATGTACCTAACTACTTGCGTGTTATACAATTCTTTTTAAATATTTTCCCATTAATAGAAAATTTCTAATTAACCGAATAATATAGCTTTATAACGATATACCGTCATTAGCGGGTTTTCGCTATTGGTACTGTGCATGTTGAGAGTACGGGCTCGATGCGCCGCCATTTCTAATCATATTTTTTGTCCTTAATTTAATCGCCTTATAATGTAACGGTGTACAGCCCATACACCATTACATAATAAGGTGATTTGATTTTCACTATTTTGGCGCTGACAATAGTAGTAGACAGTACGACAAAATATATTGATAAAAGTTCTATAGCCAGCCTACCAATCTATTTATGTATCATTTTAACATGATTTCATACAATAAATCCATACTAATATTATAAATGCGAAAGTAACTCTGTCTGTCTGTCTGTCTGCTCCTCTTTCACGCCTAAACGGCTGAACGGATTTTGATGAAATTTGGTATGGTGATAGATGATAACCTAGAAATGGTCATAGGCTATAAATAATCACGCCATCGTTCTTAGGGGGTAGGCAGTAGGCAGATAACTAAATTGAGTTAGTGATTTTTAGTCGTTTTTGTTGGGACTTTTGCTCTTTCACGTATAAAAGGCTGAACAGATCTGTAAGGTAATAGATGGTTACCTAAAAACGGATATAAGATCAAAAATTATCACGTCATAGTTCTTAGGGGGTAGGAAGTAGGCAGAAAACTGAATTGAGTTAGTGATTTTTTTATGGTTTTTGGTGGGAATTTTGCTCTATCATGCCTAAACGGCTGAACGGATTTTGGTGAAATTTAGTTAGGTGATAGATAGTAACCTAGAAAAGGATATGGGCTATTAATATTCATGCTATCGTACTTAAGGCGTAGGCAGTAGGCAGAAAACTAATTAAGTTAGTGATTTTTAATAGTTTGGTTTAAAAGTTTACCTCATTCACGCCTTAACGTCTGAACGGATTTTTATAAGACTTGGTTAATATAAAGATAGGATCCTAGACACGGACACAGGCTACTTCTTACGGCGGGAAAATACCTCATTCCCGCGGAAATCTAGCGTGATCGTGTCAAGAAGCGAATGACGCCATAGCTACTGAAATGATTTTGATGTTTTTTTTTAAATGAGTGTTACTAAGACTTAAAGTTAGTATTTGATCACTTTTCTAACTTAGAGGGTCGGTAGGCGCCATAATTTAGGGAATTTATTATAAAATTTTGATGCATCTGTCTTTATTTAACAGTTTTACTTGGATCGAAACTTAGCGACATACCATCACACTACTTAACTTATAGGGTAGGAAGGTACCAAAATTCAGACTACTTTTTACTTCGGGAAAATATCTCATTCCCACAGGAACCTATACACAGCTACCTATCTACAACATTAAAACTCTGTCTAGAATCACATTACGCCATAGCTATTGATCTGATTTGTATACGATTTTTTATTCAACTGACTGTTAAATTACATACAGATAAAATCTAATTACCTACACCACAGAATTAATATAGTACTACATAACTAGCTACGCTTTAAACTTGAGGAGGTAATTAGATAGACATTTATACGAACTTTATGCTCAGTAATCAATCATAGTGATAAGTTAATACTCATTTTAGACAAAGAAATGGATAGGTAATCAGTTCATCACCGAAATTATAACACCTACACTTAGTTTGTTTACTATTCAGCGAGGGAAAATAATTCAATATAACGCAAACCTTCAAATCATACGTCGTCGTAGTGAATACAAGACGCTGCGCCGAGCGAAGAGGCGGTGCGGCGCGAGGGGAGGGCCGTGCCCAACTGTGCCTACCCAAGCGGGCAGACGCACGAGGGCAGACGTCGTCGTCGCACGTATGCGAATATTGAAATATTGCGTTACGAAACTCTATTCGTTGCGTATTTTTGGTTAGCTAAAAACGTTCTTTTTAAATTCAGAGTTGAAATAGGTACTACGGTCTACGCGTAGGGTCTGTAAGCTTTAATTTAGTCCTTTGTTTTAGATATCTAAATAAATATTTGGTAGGTTATTATTTTTGAGTCCAAGTTGACGTCATTTTCGTATTTTTATTAAGTACTTAGTTACATTTTTATTATTAGGTAGTTAAGGTAGCTGTTAGATGTAGGTATTTTCTTAACCAATCATTCATATCTCTAGGTTTACTCAGATACGTATTATTCTTTATTTTTGCAGTCGCTTTCATTTGTTAATTCTCAATTTTATTCATGTGTAGGTTAAGTGTTTTTTAGCTCACATCAGGATGTTTATAGTTCGTAGTAAATTAGTTTAGTAATAGATTTTGTCATTATATTATAGTACTTTTATGTTAGTTTTGATAGATAAGTAGGTAGTACCAGTAGTGAAGAAAATTGTGTATTGTGGTGTGGTACATAAATTCAATATTTTTTGAATTTATTTAGTTAATTTAGGTTTTAGGTATAAAAGGTTTGTCAGGTGCATAGTTGTTTCGGTTCAATACGTTATTGATTGATTTAGATATTTAGGTTATAAGTAAAAAAGTTTGCTTTATCGAAGTTTTTATAAAAAATTGTCTTACGTTGTAGTTTTTAAAACTACCGATTTTACAAATCTTTAATTATTGTTTT
Organism: Parnassius apollo; assembly: GCA_907164705.1. NCBI lineage: Eukaryota > Metazoa > Arthropoda > Insecta > Lepidoptera > Papilionidae > Parnassius > Parnassius apollo. Next base: position 9,707,391 of record CAJQZP010000851.1, read on the forward strand.
ATTGTTTTCGATATGCCACGCAAACGTAAATCCAATCTAAGCCGTAGTTCTAGCAGAGCTCGAACTGCAAAAGTTGCCAGAAGCCAAGAATCTGAAGAGCAGACTCAGACGCGTCAGATGTTAGATTCTCAGCGTCATGCGACTCAAAGAGCTTCTGAGACCTATACGCAGACTCAAGCCCGTAGGACCTTAGATGCTGAGCGCCACGCATCTCAAAGGGCCTCTGAGACGTTTACACAGACTCAAGCCCGTCAGGCCCTAGATGCTGAACGCCACGCATCTCAAAGAGCCTCTGAGACGTTTACGCAGACTGAGACCCGTCAGCCCCTGGATGCTGACCGCCACGCATCTCAAAGGGCCTCTGAGACCTATACGCAGACTCAAGCCCGACAAACCTTAGATGCTGAGCGCCACGCATTTCAAAGGGCCTCTGAGACGTTTACGCAGACTCAGGCCCTTCAGACCCTGGATGCTGAACGCCACGCATCTCAAAGAGCTGCTGAGACAGTGGAACAGACTCAGACACGTCGAGTTTTAGATGCCGAACGTCACGCGCAATTGATTGCGGCAGAGACTGACGAAGATTCACAAAGACGACGTCTTTTAAATGCTGAACGGCAGGCAGAAAGAAGACGTACGTTTTCAATGAGTACGTGGGAGGCATTTAATGGTGCCGCTTTTGAGTATGACCCTTTGATCGACTATGTTAATCACCGATTGGTTATCATTGGGAGAATGGATAAAAAAATGCAGATATTGTGAAGCACTGAAATGGAAAGAAGAAACTCCAGGTATGTGCTGTTCTGGTGGAAAGGTTAAAATTCCATTACTTGGCGAACCAGAGGAACCTCTTAAATCTTTACTTTTATACGACAGTAACGAATCGCGCCGGTTTTTTAAGCAGGATTAGAAAGTATAATTCTTGCTTTCAGATGACGTCATTTGGTGTAGATAAGGAGGTCGTAATGCCTGGATTTTCACCTACTTTTACCATCCAAGGACAGGTGTATCACAGGATTGGTTCCTTACTTCCCGCAAATAATGAACAACCAAAGTTTTTGCAACTTTATTTCATGGGCGATGAAAAAAACGAAGCTGATCGCAGGTGTCAAAATATACAAGGAATCGAAAGGGATACTGTTTTAAAAATCCAGAGAATGTTGCATGAACATAATCGCCTTATCAATACTTTCAAAACAGCACTAGAAAGAATGCCGGGAGAGGATTATAGGTTGGTGATGCACCCCGATCGCACACCAAGTGGGGAACATGAAAGGCGGTATAATGCACCGTTAATAAATGAAGTCGCAGCCTTGGTTACAGGCGAACAGTTTGCTTTCCGTGATATAGTTTTACAGGCCCGAGATGACACATTAACCAGGGTGCCTGATACTCATAAATTTTATGATGCGTTGCAATATCCGATCATATTTAGTAAGGGACAAGAGGGGTACCACTTTCAAGTTCCTCAAATTAATCCTGTAACAGGTCTTCCTTGCATAACAAAAAGGTTTCATGCATGGATTTTTATGCCTACAACATGATGATACGAGAAAACAACTTTAACATTGTACAAAGATGCAAGCAACTGGCCAATCAGTTTTACGTTGACATGTACGTTAAAGTTGAAAGCGAGAGGTTACGGTACATATCATTAAATCAAACTAAACTAAGAGCAGAGAATTACATCCATCTTCAAGACGCTGTGGCAAATGACGCTAATTTAAATCCAAATAACTTAGGTCGTATGGTCATTTTACCATCTTCATTTGTAAATAGCCCGCGGTACTTACACGAATATACTCAGGACGCGTTTGTTTATGTGCGTACACATGGTCGCCCTGACTTATTCGTCACCTTTACTTGCAACCCAGCCTGGCCCGAAATAGTCAATCAGTTGATGCCGGGGCAAAGCGCAATAGATAGACATGATGTAGTCGCAAGAGTTTTTAGACTAAAAGTTAAAAAACTAATGGATGTGATTAATAAAGGCCGAGTGTTCAGAGAAGTGCGCTGCTTTATGTACTCTGTTGAATGGCAGAAACGTGGACTGCCACATGTCCATATATTATTGTGGTTAAAAGATAAGTTACGACCCGATCAAATAGATAACATAATCAGCGCTGAAATACCGGATCCTAACATTGACAAGACTCTCCATGACATTATTGTAAAAAATATGATTCACGGTCCATGCGGACCCGAAAATCCACAGTGCCACTGCATGAAAGACGGAAAATGCACAAAAAAATTTCCTCGCAAGTTAGTGAAAGAGACCGTTCACAACGACCACGGATACCCGCAGTATCGTAGAAGAGCGCCAGCCGACGGAGGTCGAACAGCAACCGTGAAGCTCCGAAATGGTAGCTACGTTACGGTTGATAATAGTTGGGTAGTCCCCTATTCACCAATTTTATCAAAAATGTTTAACGCCCACATAAATGTTGAGGCATGCAGTTCAGTACGCGCCATCAAATATATTTGCAAATATATAAACAAGGGTAGTGATCAAGCTATTTTCAATTTTAGAAATACTGATCTTGTGAATCCCGTAGATGAGGTACAAACTTATCAGTCTGGTCGGTATGTCAGCAGCAACGAAGCCGTGTGGCGTCTGTTAGCATTTCCGTTGCACGAAAGGCATCCCACCGTGACACATCTCAGCGTGCATTTAGAAAATGGTGAACGCGTTTATTTTAATGAACACAATTTCCACGAACGAATAACTACTCCGCCAAAAACCACACTCACTGCTTTTTTTGATCTTTGTATCAGAGATGAGTTTGCAAAAACTCTTCTTTATGTCGAGGTGCCGAGGTATTATACTTGGGATGCAAGTAGGAAAACTTGGAAACGCCGCATTCAAGGTACTTCAGTTCACGATTGGCCTGGCGTCAAATCTGGAGATGCTTTAAGACGAGTTTATACAGTTCATGTTAGTAACATGGAATGTTTTTGTCTACGCATGCTTTTACACCATGTGCGCGGACCTACCTCTTTCAATGATCTAAAAAAAATACAACACACAAGATTATCCTACATTTCGAGAGGCATGTGAGGCAAGAGGATTACTGGAGAATGACAACCATTGGGATGTGACACTGGAAGAAGCTGCTCAATGTAGATCAGCAGGCAAGATGAGAGAGCTATTTGCTGTATTAGTAGCGACATGTGGTCTTTCAAATCCTCAACAATTGTGGGATAAATACAAAAATGATATGACCGACGATATATTGCACAGATTACAAGAGCAAAATCCCAATGTCACGTACAGTGATTTAATTTACAATGAGGGTTTGACAAAAATTGAAGACCAGGTTAAAACAATTTCTGGAAAGGATTTATCAGATTATGGAATGATCAGACCACAGAGAACCGAGGAAATCAGTAGCGATTTAATACGGGAACTAGATTACGATACTGCTTCCTTACAACAACAATTGACAGAGTCTGTTCCACGTTTGATCCCAGAACAAAGGTTAGTATTTGACAATGTTTTCAAAAAAATCGAAGATGGCGAAGGTGGTTTGTTATTTTTGGATGCTCCCGGAGGCACGGGAAAAACCTTTCTTTTAAACTTGCTTTTAGCGCAAATCCGAAAAAGATAAAGGAATTGCTGTAGCAGTTGCCTCTTCCGGAATAGCCGCCACTCTGCTCAATGGTGGTCGAACGGCACATTCGGTGCTTAAACTGCCATTAAACTTAGCCCATGAAGAAATGCCAGTCTGTAATATAAGTAAAAACAGCGAGCGTGGACGTATGTTGCAGCAATGTAAATTATTAGTTTGGGATGAGTGTACTATGTCCCATAAAAGAGCAATTGAAGCTCTAGATCGGACTTTGAAAGACATCAAGAGTAATCCAAATATCATGGGGGGGATGGTGGTACTTTTAGCGGGCGATTTTAGACAGACTTTGCCGGTTATCACTAAAGGCACCCCTGCAGATGAAATAAATGCGTGTTTAAAAGCGTCAACGTTATGGGTGCACGTAAAAACGTTTAGTCTGTCTACAAATATGAGAGTGCAACTACACAATGATGTACAATCTGGACATTATGCTGCTGCTCTTCTTAAAATTGGAGAAGATCGTATGGCAAAGGATGGTAATGGCATGATTACATTGGATCGTGAATTCTGCAATGTTGTGCATAATCCAGATGATCTAAATAACTTCGTCTATAGCGAACTGCTAACTAATATGAGGAATAGAGACTGGTTATGTGAAAGAGCAATTTTAGCGCCGACGAATGAAATGGTGGGACAGATAAACGAGCAAATTATGTCACGCGTGGAAGGTGATATTGTTGAGTTTCTCTCTGTAGACACTGTAATGGATACTGAACAAGTAACATCATACCCTGTAGAATTTCTTAATTCTTTAGAACTGTCGGGAGTACCTTCACACAAACTGAGGCTGAAAGTAGGCGTTCCTGTCCTTTTAATGCGGAGTTTAGATGCACCAAGACTGTGTAATGGCACACGGTTGCAAGTGACACACCTCGGTCGCAATATTGTAAAAGCAATCATTATGACTGGAATGGCAAAAGGAGAGAACGTTTTAATCCCCCGTATACCCATAATTCCGACAGATTTGCCATTCCAGTTTAAGAGATTACAGTTTCCGCTGAAAATCGCATTCGCTATGACGATAAATAAAGCTCAGGGGCAAACATTAAAAGTAGCCGGCATTAATTTAGAAAAGAGTTGTTTTTCTCACGGACAATTATACGTGGCTTGCTCACGTGTTTCAAGTCCACAGAATCTCCATGTGTTGGCCAGAGAGGGAAAAACAAAGAACATAGTTTACAAAAATGTACTACAGTAATAAGGCCTCTTATTGTTAGCTTCCTACATTATTATACTACTTACATTAAGTTAGTACTTCCTACGCAGACGATGTTACGGATGTCACACTGTCTAACATCGGGGGTTGGCAGGTAGGTAGTTAGTAGTATTTTAAACCGATTTACATTATTTACTTTTTATATTTACTAAGGAAACATTCGGAGCTATCCATTATGTAGCTTAGGTTGCTTTTGAACAAATTTTGATGTGAAGTTGAGGACTGGAACACGATAGTGGGACATTGTTGCAGGGGGACTTATAGCCGGGAGAAAACAAAAAAACTTATGCGGACGAAGTCGCGGGTAAAAGCTAGTAAATTTATAAATTAATACTCAGGTCTTAGACACAAGTTTTAAATTATATAAAACAAAAATCGACGCTGCGTTTGCATTTTTCTTCGTAACTATAAATGCGTTTTGTTGCGGGTTTCACCATTGGCTATGAATGATTCATTCGAGTGGTTTAAAAAGGTCCAATGAAAAATATATTTTTGTAAGGAATGTATTTTAAAAATTAATTTAGTTGTCTAAATAGAGAAAATCAATAAACTGCCAAAATAAGTATATTTCAACAATATCTACAGGCACAATGAGAATTTTACTAACTTCAAATTAAGTTTAAGAATACTATACCACAAATCATTGACGTCATAATCGATTTCTTTATCACAGTTTTATTATAGATTCAGCAGAAAACCTGTAAATTATAAATATTTACAAATTATCTAATGTCAGCGACTTTAATTGTTTTTAACAGGTATAGGCATGGTTATAGGTAGGAAAAAATCAAGATTGTCGACAAGGAAGAAGTGTTATTGACAAGGAAGTCGTCAACCATGTTGACGAATTCCTTGTTTGTCACAAAAAATGATGCCAAACACGTTACTAATTACATTTAATAAGATAATTCACAGATTTTTAAAGAGCCTATATTTTGGAATATTTTTAGTACTTATAAACATGATTAAAACTACTTTTACGGATTTTATCGCGTTTATTTTTACTTTTTATTTACTTTTATTTTTAATTCCCGACGTTTCGGGCGCTTTCCAGCACCCATGGTCACGGGGGACTGAGATGACTGACGTCCCGATGTCATTGTTAAACCCGGAGTACCTTCAGCTTTTTTAATTATTGTTTATGGTCCGATCTATGCAAAATGAACTGACTATGTCCTGAGGTCTTGCAGTGGTATGCTTGGGCTTAGTTTTAATTTTATTGATTATAGGATCCCAAGCAGGTGGTAGTACCCAGCCTCCTTCTCTATTGAAATTAGGATGTTTTTTAATTTCAATAGCCTCACGTATCATCCTTGGTAGGAATCGGTGTTCTTTCGCGAGGATTTGTGGTCTATCAAATCTGATGTAATGGTTGGGTCCGTCTAGGATATGATCACAAATAAAATCTGACTTTAAAGAATCAAAAGAAGTAAATAATTTCACATTCTGAAGTCGGGACTTTAATTCTTCTATACACTATGATTGACCATCGATTTCAAAAAGTGAAATTGTTTTCTAGTTTTTTGAAATTGATTTTTCTTTTTTGTAAGTCTTCGTCTTAACCGTTTTAAATAATTTTGTATTTATTTAATATACTATACTTTAAGGGTGGTCCCATATAATTACGCAGAAGAGAAAAATAGGAGACAAGATTATTGCATTACGCTTGTGATATTGCTTCATCATCATCATCATCATCATCATCATCATCATAATTACAGCCTTTCACAAGTCCACTGCTGAACATAGGCATCCCCCAAGGAATGCCACAGAGCACGGTCCTGAGCCACCTGCATCCATCGACTTCCTGCACGTCTTACCAGGTCGTCACTCCATCTAGCGTGGGGTCGCCCTACTATGGATATTGCTTGTACTCTCAAAAGAAGAAAACAATATAATTTTAATAAATAATAAAAACAAACTTTAAAAACTAAAAATAGCACTAAGAAGCTTCTAAAATTGATGCTAAGACGTAAAGTATCGAAGAATTAAGACTTCTTTTATTATGCATGTATTTTGTATGCCAAATTAAAACATATTTAATCTCTTCTTTTAAAGTTTATAAATTTAGATTATTTTAATTACTTACTTTAAGCGAATAAATACTTGTCTTGTGACTTTACACGTAATTATATTTTCTTACTTCTCTGTCTCAGATATTTGACTTCCTTCTCGATATTTTTTTCTGAGCCGATCATTTGTGAAATTTGCATTTGAAATTGCATTTAATGATTTCATTGGTGCCGTTGGGTATTGAACACAACCGTGCACACATACAGACACGTGCATGTATGTGTACATATATGCATACTTGCGCGCGTACGTGTATGCGTATCTGCGGGGATGCGTGCGTGCGTGCACGCGTTTGTGTGTGCGTGCGCGTGCGTGTGCGGTGTGTGTGTGTGTGTGTGTGTGTGTGTGTGTGTGTGTGTGTGTGTGTGTGTATGTGCGTGTGTGTATATGTGTGTGTATCCGCGTGGGTGTTTTTATGCACGTAGTAGTAATATTTGTATTTAGGATTGTACACATCAGATCAAATTCGACATATTATGACGCAAGTGTCGGCTTCATATACTGTTATTTCTGATCGGCTCGACTCTCTGGAGCTTTTTTAGTTTCTATTGCATTTACCTTGGGGAGTGCTCTGAGGGATCGTTCGGATAAACTCGAAAAAAACGGCAAAAGGTATGTAACATCCCTTTGCATTGTGTGTCGCTTTTATGGAGTGCTCTGTGGGATTGTTCGGATTAACTCCAGTTCGTCCCCTCTTCTATTACACATACGCAAATTGCTTAGGTACTGATGCAGATTGTCATTGTGTGCCTGTATCCCGCGTATGATAAACATAAATGTAGTACTTAGGGAACATCGCATATTTCCAGTTTAATATTTCGCGCATAGACCTTCCTAATAGTAAACCGGCACGGCATCGTGGTAGATCACCACAAATAAGTTTTTTTTTTGGTTAATATTTGGTGATGTTCATAATATTTATAACTGATTTAATGGTAATGATGGCTGGAGGCATTTGCATTTCAGTGGAAAATTTCTTGCCCAGCCTACTAAGCTTAGTTATACTGCTTGCATGTTTTCTAACAATTGAAGTCTATAATATCGTTTTTTGTCATGAAAATAAATGATTCGCATGAAAATTGTTTTTGTAGTTGTACTCCACTTTAGATCGTGATAACAAAGTAATAAAGGACAGGATAAATGTTTATTGGGGTAGTAGGGTAATGACTATTATACATAGAAATGACAATATTTTTTAACTCTTAAAACGGTTTTTAACATGTAACATATCTCTTAACCGATTTGTCAAAATGGTGCCGGTTGTGCGGGTAATATTGGGTCCTTACATATGAAATTAGCATTTTGTCGTACTGATCACTTTGATCTAAAATATCTCCTCTTTTGTTGAGAATTCCAAATTCAAATTTATAAATTCATTTAGCTGGTACATTTGAGTTTAGAAAACAGTCGTTCATTTGTTTTTTCCTCATTATCTTTGAAGTAATATGTACTTACGTACTAGAACAGCTATTTCAAACAAAAATGTGCGCCACTCTGTGTTCGCACAGTTGGTTTTTTATCATAGAATAAACATATAGATAGAATGATCAGTAGGTAATAGTAGATGGTATTGTTAAATAGGTAAATTATATCGAGAACAATTTTTAAATTTTGTCATTTATTTTGTATATTGTATTTGCTTATTTAATATAATATTACATAACATTATATTACAATTATATTTTAATGATATTTTTATCTCAAAATTTTAAAATTTATCTATGTCATGTATAAAAAAACATACTAAAAGTATGTTATATATTTATTTAAATTAGTATAAGAATCATTCATAAATACTGGGCACTCGAAATTCAAAAATAGACGAATTTATTCCACTTTGACTTTAATGTAGAAACCTAAAAATAAAATAAGATGATAAAAATGAGCAGATTTAAATATAAAAAATGTTAGCCTAATTACGGTAACTTATATATGTTTCTACAAAAAAATGTGTATAATAATATATTCGTCCTCTACTTAAGTACCCACAGAAATGTCGCATCTGAACAAATTAATTTCATAATCTATATTCCATGACAAGAGATGGCGTCTAACGAATAATTTGTTTTATTATTAATAATATATAATAGTTTTTTTATCGATTAAGTGTCTTATTAACCGGTGAAAAGTAATTCCTTGGTTTTTATTGACATTTCTTGAATTATTTGTGCAATATCTAAGTACACATGCCGGCATATTTTTATCAAGAGATTTTTTTTAAATCGACACAACTCTACAAGCGCCTAGCGAGTGACTGCTTAAAGTGCGGTTTAAGCACCGCAGTTGAATGGAACAGAGTAGCTCAATGCAGTGTCGCCTCTAGTACGTAGTAGTACATAATAGCTCAATTCTCATTATTTTTTTCTTTGGCGTCGCTTATTACCGCACAATGGAAAACATGAAATATCGGTATATTTAGATGAAGAAAAAGAAGTTAGATGAGCTACAAAAAAACAAAGAGAGAATATCTGCGACATCCACCGTATTCCCCGGACCTTGCTCCAATAGATTACCATTTTTTCTGGAATTAAGACTTCTTACAAGAAAAAAAATTCAACTCCGATGTGGCAGTCCAAATTGCCTTCAAAGAGTTTATTGATTCACGCCCCCATGGGTTTTTAGTAAAGGAATCAATGAACTACCTATGAGATGGAAAAAGTGCATAGATAACAACGTTGATTAATTAAATATATTTTACAAAAAAAAAAATTGACTTTATATTCCTCCCGTACAAAACGCTAATTTCATATGTAAGGACCTATTATATAGTACTTATAATATAATTGACTGCCTCGTTGGCCGTAAGAAACGTAACTATAAATCATAAGATCCCAAGTTCGAAACTCATGTCGGGCAAGAAAAATCAGTTATTGAGATTTTCCGTCAAAAATCTCTTTAGTAGCCCGAATTAAGAAAGTTTGCGGTATTGCACCCCCGTGCTTCGGAAAGCAGGTAAAGTCATTGGACCTACTCCAGATTTTTCCCCAGTCTGAGGGGATAGAGAGTGCACCTGTGCTTGCGCATACACTTGGGCACTATACACTCTATTCTATCCACTCATACGCAGATGGCGAGTCTCTATTGAGACTGGCCGCTTCTAGATTTGTGAACATTGTTATGACGTTAGCAGTAAAAATATGGCGGAAATTACCTGTCAGAAATATACAAATTCAGATAAATTGACCGTATGAATTGATTAATATAGTCGTGTAATTATTTTATGCTACAATTTTCCTACTTTTATCTCGATTTCATTTCACGCAGCCTGTAACATTAATTTACTCCATGCGATGTTGTCTTTCACCGTTTTAATGAGCCGTGAGATAAAAGTACGAAATTAGATCAGAATAACAAATACGTCCCATATTTGTCTGTTGCCGAATTTATACGACGACAGTGTTTTGTATTGCAGTCATAATACTATTAGTTTGATGTTATTTTATGTCTACATTTTTGTGTTGACTTCAAGACTGTGAAGATACACTCGTCTACTACATAGCGCTGTGGCTTAACGTGTTGCGCGGCTAAGGGGCTCCAGTTTGGATCTCGCACGGTAAAAGTATTTGTATGGCCTACAGATAATTGTTGCGTGTCTGAAGGTCTATTTATTTTATTTATAACATCCTATACGAGATGTTTTTTCCTTCATGTATTAGAGGACATGAACTTTTTTTTAAATTCAATATAGATTACTGTATAATACTTATTGAAAGTCATTTTTTTTATGTACCACCGGTTCGCAATAAAACCTCTGTCTTGGGAAGAACCAGCAAGAAACCCAGAGGGACTTTTTTATTTATTTAAATTTACAATAAATTTATTTTGTACAATTTATGTATGCATTTTTATAGAACCAGCATGGCGATCACCTCATTATCAGGGGTTATTTTGATTTATATTGTAATGACCCATTTTGTACAATTTTTCTTTAATACAACATTTAAACTTGTTTAATGACAAATTTTATACATTTTCTGGGATTTTGTTGTAAAAGCGTATACATTGCCCCATAATTGAATTACTAATTCTGTGGAGTCTAGTAACTGACATTACAAGCTTATATTTGTTCCCAGTGTTCAAAGTATAAACATCTTTATTCTTATGAAAGCTATTTATGTTTTTATGTAATCACATAAATTACATTTTCATAAATATATTGCGATGCAAAACTCTTTACAATTTAAGTTATAAATCGCCCGTACGGATCTGTTTTGCAAAACAAGTATGACTTCACTGTCAGACTCATTACCCCATAGTAAGATACCATAAGACATTATGCTATGAAAGTAACTAAAATAATCTAATCTAGTTGTCTCGACATTGGTTAGACTTCTAATCTTTCTTACAACATATGCTGCAGAACTAAGTCTGCCTGCTAATTTAGATAACTTATTCTGGCCTTTCCTATAATAATCGCTTCTCGCATGAGATGTCGCGTAACAATTTCTACTTACCTATTTTGTTCCGTGGGTGTCGTGAGAGGCTTGCGAAAACCCAAAAAACTCACGGTTACCGATAGGTGGCGATATAAACACCTAGTTTACGCCAGATGTAAGATATCTAAGTCGCTTGTTGCAAAACGAATGGTACTGCGATCTTCAATTCGTCTGCTAAGCGACAAATCCTCCCTAATAGAAGAAGATATCAGTACCAAATGCTTTGCACCTCTGACATTGCTTTTTCCACTACTCTAAGAATTTTCGTATTGCGAAATAGGTTTAATTTCACATAACATATCGACTCATAAACGGGACCTTAAGCACCTTTCTTTAATAGACTCTTATGATACGTAATATCACTTTATATAAATATAGCTGTTTGACGTAGATTCGGCACTGTCGACACACTTCAGTAGTTCTTAGGGGGGTTATTTGCATGTTTGACTTTTATTTTATAAACACCATAATAAATTTTATGACTAATTTGGAATTATTTCATTTCATTTGATGTAGTGACAAAGATCATAATGCCTTCAAATATCAATAATCATATTATATGTAAGTACATTCAAAGCATTTTAGCTTTGATTCGATAAGGTTTCATTTAAGCTTTTTAAGATACAGTTTTGTTTTTGCTTAATACATAGTTTTGAAAAACATCAATTATAATGATATTATTTTCTAAATAGTAGTTAGTTTTAAATGCTTTTAAATTTTTTATTAATGATGTTGCATCGAATAGGCTGAAGAGATATCTTAGAGGAAATATTTTAATACAAGCCTTTAAATATTTACACTTAGTGCTACGTAATGCAAATCACATTTAAAACAAAGAATAAAATAATGATGTTAGAACAAATATCATCACAAAAGTGTTTAAATTTATTTTATTTTTTGGATAGGAGGATTACAGTTTGTTGTGTACCTGTCTATCTGTGTGTCGTGTGTACACCGTGGCTCTTAAACGGGTGTATCGAATCGGGTGCGATTTTTTATTTAAAAGCAGATTTCATAACGATGGTTTATAGACTTGTTTTATCAAAACCATTCAGCCGTTTGAAAATCACTATCTTTTTTTGTTTCGGGAGTTTTTAAAATTTTCAATTTAAGTTATTAAAGTCAAGAAAATATATTTAAGTGCCATTTGAAATTGTACTTACCAAACATACCATAACAGCTTTTGAAGAAATCTGGTGCCAAAGCACTTGCAAGACCGAGGAGTCCTTGCGGCACTTCAGTTGATAGAAAAAGGCCAAGCACAGCCAAAAGCATTCGTGTCGTGCGATCTGTACGACTAGAACGCCGCGCAGCACATGATTCTTCTGCCAAGCATTGTTTCTCAGCCTGAAAATGTATTCAGTAATTAAACCGATTTTTTTACTTTTTAATTAGATCAAAACACTTAATAAAAAAACTATATTCCTCAGTTTGTCATTCTTTTAAATTTATTCAATTTATTAGAAAATAAATTTATAATTAATATTTAACCATTATTTTATTAAATAAGTAGGTACTCAACTCCATGCGTACTGAATACGTTTTTTTTTTAATTTCATGAGTTAAAAAGAATATAAGAAATGCGGAGGAAAAAAAATGTAAAAAAACTTAAATATTTGTTAGATATATACGAGTATTTAAGATAGTACAGTAAGAGGTCGCTAATATGGATACGAATTTTATAGCAATTAAATAACATAAAAGGTTTTTTTAACAGAGATATTACTATATTTTAAACAATTATTGTTACTAAACAAAAAGAAATTATTCTGTTAATATTTTTCCTTCTTCCTCTCAAGTCGTTAGTAATATAAATAGATTAAGAATACGTTAATAATATTACTTACATCATTTGGCCCAACTATTGATCGCTTAAGTAGCTTTTGTCTTCTTCTTTCTGTTTTTGTCAACTTAGATATTAAACAGGTACTCAAAATCGATAAAGCTATACTTGGAACTAATTTTAATATAACACTATATATCCACATGATTGCAGTAACTAATTCCTTGTTTTTTGACATTTCTAGAACATACACAGTTCTATTGTGAGGTAATAATAAGTCTTCCGCAAATTCAGAATTATTCTGAGGTGTTACCTCACTTGGCACTATATTCATTGCGAAATAAATTGGAAGACATAAAAATGGACATATCACATAGGCGCTTACTATAGCAATTGTTGTATTTTCCTTACTACACCATGTTCTATTCTTTTGTGGAAAAGCAATAGCAATATAGCGCCATACAGCCAACGTTACAGCCAGCCAGATTGCTATAGTATGAAACGTTTGACTAAATATTGAATGAAAGTATACGAAAACAGCCCAAGCATACGTGTTTTTATTTACTTCGGGACCAATTTTTATATTCATATGAAGAGCGTATGGTATGTATTCCAGCATAACAAGAAGATCAGCAACTGCAAGGCCTGTGAGTATGGAATTAGTAGAACTGATCATTTCTCGCTGGCTCAGCACGGTTATGTTGATGGAATTTGTGGTAGATCCAATGATACATATCACTAGTGCAATATAGCCATGTATTCGGCTATATGCTTTATTAAATTCAGTGGCACCTGGCACACAATACGCATCAGTCGCGTTAGCCATATTGCGCACCCCGCCAGCTATCACATCTTGTCATGGAGTCACGAATATTGGCTTCATTGCAATATTATCCAAATGTTTTTGTACCGCATGGTATCGTTGAAATCTATAACAATACAAAAACAATATTCGAAATATTTCGATAAATCATTAGTTAAAACAAAGTCGCTTCCCGCCGCTCTCGTTTAGAGCTTTTAAACCATGCAACGGATTTTGATGTGGTTTTCATCAATAGACAGAATGTTTCAAAAGTAAGGCTTACATGTGTAACACATGCATATGTTGTCGAGATCCAAAACTCATGTGTGATGAAATACGTGTGTTTGTCACTTAATTCCTCCTAAATGATTTAACCGTTTTTGATGAAATTTTTTGTGTGTCAACTTAGACAGTTGCTCCTTAGATGGTTTAAATTCACAATAGGGCCCGGTAGGCGGCGCTTATGTCTAGACTCAGAAACCACCCGTGCGTAGCCGGTGCAGATTACTGTATATTATAAAACTTTAACGACAAACCTTTTTTAATAAGAGTTATTTTAAATAAGAAATAAATCATGTAATAAATAGAAAAAAGTCTTTAAGTTGTTATAAAGATAAACAAAGCTGTATTGTGTTTGAGAGATCTCACAATAGTTTCAAGGTCTTAAAACAATGACGCTAGCTGTTTGTGAACAAAATGTATATATTCAGGGATCAAACAGCTGTCATATCAGTTAGGCATTTTTTATGGCTCTTGGAATATGTAGTTTTAGATTTTACAGAATATTATGTATCTAATTTTTTGTCTATTTTTATGTCATAAAACTTCCTCTATAAATCTATGATAAATTATTTTGCTTTAGAATAAACTTATAGTCTATACATAGTTCTCAATGCTGGGTACAATTCTCTTATTTTTGAAAAGGGTTTTGGTTAAGGAATGTCCGCCGAAATGTCCCAATGTTTGTTTCTTCACACTTCACACGCCATTTTTTATACCGCCGAGTACATGGTAAACCAGCACTTAAAATTACAATAAACAAATAAATAAGAGCCGACGGAGATGGAGCCCGGTTTATTTGCGTACAGTGACCGCTAGCTAAGCGCTTTTTCCTTATTGCCAGTTATCAAATATCACAATGGCGAAGAAAGTTCGGAAGTACAGTTCGAATATTTTAGTTTTTAAAAACTATTTATATTTACCAGACCTAAAAGCAATTTTTATAGTTTAGCAAAAATTATGTGCGAAATTTAAAACTAGGTAGGTACTTATATTTTCTTATATAATACATAGGATATAATGTATCATTACTAAGGGCAACTTTTATACTTTTGTGATTTCACATGCGATATTCTCGACTCCGGTTAAAATAAACATAAATTATGTATTTAGGACATAATTTGCCACTACAATGTTTTTGACAGCAGACTAACTGTGTTTTGAATTAACTAAACAAGCGATGAATAGAATTAAACCCTGTAAAAAGCAAATATAATTGTGTTTACTTTGTGTGTTACAATTTAACATATTAAGTACCACATTACAGCTTAAGCAAGCGAAAGCTTAGCTTTAAGCAAATCTCTATGAAAGAAAAAATGCAATGTTAACATGCTCGTAAATAAAAGATATAGATATTGCATTTTTTTCTTTTGATTCTCACAGAGTAAAATATTTACCTGTTATTTTTATACCGCGTATAATTTTATATTACAAAAGTATATTTTTACAAATGTTAGTCTTATAATTAAGTATTTTACAAATTTATCGCTATATAAAATAATTTAAAAAATTTCTGAATTTTATACAAATCTTTTTTATTTTACTTTATTTTAGACTAAGACGAATTAACTTTATCAAAGATACAAAGCAATGTAGTTTTAGATTTAAATTTTTAAAAAACAGTTAAAGAATAGTTCAAGTATTCTAGATAGATTTCTTTTGTTATTAGCTCAAATAACCTTTTATTCATAAACATGATTAGTTAATGATTGTTATACTCGTAAATAAGCTAATTCATTTTTAAAACGTTACTGCTGCTGCGGCTGACTGCTCTTCTTAAACTTCACCGGCCAAATTTAAAAGTTTTGCAATTTTAAAAGAAGTAAAGAGTAAAGTTTAAAATGTATAAGCTAGGGGCCGGCCAGGAAAAGTCATGGCCGATAGCCCTCCGAACTTGCTGGAAGACGTTACGTCACCGCGCTCGAAATTTTCATGAAATTTTCCATCTTTTTAATTTTATTTTAAAATATATAAAAGTAAAGTAAAGTTACAGCCTATATACGTCCCACTGATGGGCACAGGCCTCCTCTCATTTCTAAAAAGGGCAAGGGATTGTTCGCCTCGCTGTTTATTAGCACTTAAAAATGCAATTAACTATTTTTATCAAATGCTCGTGTACTGTGAAATTTACAGCGAGCGCCTAAGCCCATATCTACCACGGCTCTCTCTGTAAATGTATAGGAGACGTTTTTTGCCTAAGAGTCCGCTCTACATATTTATACCGCCCATAACCTTGATGAGACCAAGAAAGTAAAGGTATTAAATCTGAAGGTATTGTTACGAGCTTGAGGTTCGTGACAATAAAAACTGCCGATTGAATTACCAAAATTTACACTTTTATTACCGAGGATCAATTAAAACTTAAAAGACACTAATAATTAATCACAATGATTCACTTTATTTCGCTCCGAATCTTCGCTTGTCTCGCCAAATTCAATACTGCCCCGATCGCGTCTTGCAACGGCTTTAAACACCTTTTACACCAAAACATCCAGAATATTCCAGTAAATACGGGCGCCGACCGACAAGGCGCAGAAAGTTTGAGTGTGGGGCTTCTAGAAAGCTTAATTCTTCTGTTCGATACTAGATGGCGCTGTTGATCGAAAGTTCAAGATTAACATTTTATAGGAAGCCCTCCTCGCTCTGATCCCCGATACTAGATGGCGCTAGTGCCATCTAGTATCGAGGACCAGATAGCAGCAGTATTATAAAGCATGCTATTGTAAAGAAAGCTAATGAAAATAAATCTCTGAGACGGGAACACAGCGACTAAAGAAAATTGTTTAAGTTGGACGCTGATTAGTTTTTCTCCTTCCACAAGATATATTTTTACAGTTTACTCCCAGAGATTTAATAAATCCTTTAAAGTTAACTTTGAATAAAAGGTAAAAGTCACATTCGAAGAACTATACAGAAAACATAATTTAACAACGTAAATTTGGGGCTTCAATTCTTCTATACACTATTTATAAGCGTTTTATTAAAAGTTAATTTTTTATCCTTTAATTTGACTAATGAATATAACCATCTCAAAATCATTTAAATAGATACATTAGAAACTTTAACACCTTCTTGCTACCTTTGGGATTGAAATTTTTTTCTTAAGAGTTATATGATAATATTAAATTATATGAAGTATAACCCATTTGCCAATGTAAACCATCAAAATCGTTTCACTATTGAAGAATAAAATACATACAGACTAACTTACTCTTGTTGGGCGCCTAAGTTGTCGTCAGGTACCTGGCCCTAGCTCCATCTAGTGTCAGGGACCAGAGCGAGGAGGGCTTTTTGGAGCGAGGAGGAGGGTTTCGGTGAAAAAAGACGCGATTGGGGCAGTATTGAATTTGGCGAGACAAGCGAAGCTTCGGAGCGAAATAAAGTGAATCAGTGTGATTAATTATTAGTGTTATTTAAGTTTTAATTGGTGTTCCGTAATAAAAGTGTAAATTTTGGTAATTCAATCGGCAGTTTTTATTTTCACGAACCTCAAGCTCGTAACACTATTCTCAAATTATAAGGATACTTAGAATATTATAACTGACATTGTGACTTGGTGGCCTCATACAAAAAAGTATGTACCGAAACGTACTTACATAAAAGTGTTAACTTTTCATTGTCTATTGAATTCCATATTTTTGTTCTCCATGTTTTTTCCATAAAGTTAAAGTAATTAACTAATTTATAGTCCAAATGATAATAAGTGCCTACTGCAGCCCATGAAAACCCGTAATTAACTTCATATAAAGAAGACTACAGATGCGTTTACATCTTTCTTCCTGCACATTTTACCAGGTCGTCACTCCATCTGGTGGCGGGATATTCTATAATTCGCCTGCTGGTATAAGGCTGCCACTCGAGAACCTTTCTTCCCTATCCGTTGTCGGTTCTTCAAACTCCGTTGGGTTATGTCGGTTACTCTGGTTCTACGGCGGATATCTTCGTTTTTAAGTCTATCATGCAGAAAAATCCCGAGCATAGCCCTCTCCATATCTCGCTGAGTGACGCTGAGCTTCCTCATACGGCCAACAGTGAAGGACCACGTTTCATATCCATAGGTCATCACTGGTCACACTTACTGGTTGTACAATCATGTTTTATGTTTTGAGGCATGCTTGACGAGAAGATGTGTCGCATTTACCCGAATGCTGCCCAGCCGACACAAATCAATCGATTGATCTCTTGGTCGAAGTTGGACTTACCTAGTTGAACTATTTTTCCCTGGTAAACATATTAAACGACTTCAAGCTTAGTGCTCCCAACAACTACTAGCAGAGGTGTGACATGGAGACACTATTAAGGTCATTGAGCATAGTGCTTAGGTCCTCCAGCGATTCTGCCATAAGAACTATATCGTCGGCAAATCGAAGATGAGTGATGTATACGCCATTGATGTTAAAACCGTATCCTTTCCAGTCCAGTAGCATGAAAATGTTTTCCAATACAGTGGTGAAGAGTTTCGGGAATATTACGTCACTTTGTCTTACACCTCTCTGCATCAAACTCTGGTTTTGTACTAAGATAGCCATAGAAGACCTACTGTAAAAACACTTCATTACTTTGATATACCAGCAGTCAACTTGGCACCACTGAACGGACTGCAGCACCGCCCATGCCTATCAGCCTGTAAATATACAGACACTATACCATTCATACTAGGACACAGCAGTACACTCACCTTTATTTGGATGTAGAAAAGAATAAGAGGGAAGAGACCTACCTAGACGCATGTCTAGGCAGAGAAGTTCTTCTCTCGGTAAAAGGTTATTTCACCTCAAGTTGTAATTCTAGTAGGAATTTTCTAATCACTTCTCTACTCTCCTAAATCACCTACTTATCTGAAAGTTACTTAATTCACAACTTTACAGTAAAACTTTATAAAAACCCTAGAATTTCACGAGCCTCTATTTAGAAAATATGCGAAATGACTGACTTGTTGGTCTAGTGATTGTAGTGGTGTGACTGCTGATCATAAAGCCATGGGTTCGAATCCCCGGTCGGATAAAAAATCAATTATTGAGTTTTTCCGTGAAGAAAAATTCAGTAGTGCCTCGGAAATCACTCAAAGCTGTTTGTCGGCTTACCGTTCCATCGGATTATAAGAGTGAGGGAATAGAGAGTGCACCTGTGCTTGCGAATACACTTGGGCACTTATAATCCTGTCTTGCGCCGATGGCTAGTCTCCGTTGTAGCAGACCGCAGTGACCGAAATTCGATCTGGAGGACATTATGAGAAATTATCCTTCTAGTTCCGTTCTACTTACTTATTTACAAAATGCTCGACGGTGAAGTCAAACATCGTGAGGAAATAAAATATCTACATTATTTAGAGGACTCTGTGTTAGGTCTAAAATTACTGCTATCATAATTACCCCATTACAAGGCTTGAGCCACTTGTATCCATTGACTTATTGCATGTTTCATCATGCTGTTACTCCTTCAAGTAGAATACCACAAAACACTATGTTTACTAATACAAGTCGGCCACTTCTGAATTTTTCTTTCCTAAACTGTTTTTCTTAAATAACACAACCACAACATTAGTGAATTTTTTTGTTTATAATTTCTTAGCCTGAATATTCTCATTTCTGTTAAGTACTATTGCATAAAGGATTTGAGTTTAATGTGATCAATTTTAATTCAGTTTTAATTAACAATCACTCACAATAAGTTTATATAAGTATTTGCGACAAGTAATTAAGATCTACTGCTTATAGCTAACTGCTAAAGAAATCACCACGTAACTTAGTACTCGTATTATTTCTAATTTGGTTGATGAATTCAATGTTTTCGAAATGTTATTATTCCGTGGTAGTGCGATCTATGGACACTAGAGACAAGAGAGACTATTTGACCTTCAACAAAGTAGACGCGAAACTCATTGACATATGCCCACGACGAAGGCCTAAAATCATTATACATCATGAGTTCAGTATTTTAACGTAATCTTCCTCAGGCGCGACTTAAGGATGACTTAGATATTTATTCGGACGGAAGTAACCTTCATTAAAATTTACAGTCCATTTACGCAGTTTCCGCATTATTTATATATACGGATATTATATTTATATAATACGTATTTAGATCGGTAAGCCTTTTCATACTTAATTTTTTTAAATAACTTCGTACTGATCTGATCTGAATAGGTACATACCTGAATATATCAGAAAAACAAACATAACTACTAAATAATTTAAGTAAATTTTTCATAAACGGGGAATTGAACCAGGTATTTGGTTTACTTAACCTGTGAATTCGAATTAAGGTGGCTAGGTGGAGACTAGCACAGTGGCAAAATAGTTGGTTAAGTAAATAACTTAGGTATTTAGACAAATGTTGTAAATTATTAGGTATTAGTACGATCGCGGGCTGCGGACCGCGCGCACTTGAGTAGATAAATTACTCATGAACCGATGTTAGGTATTTGAAGTTCCACTGCAGGTTTTATGTTGTATGCATGTTGTCACACATACACACACACACACACATATATATATATATATATATATATATATATATGTATATGTATGTATATGTATGTAGTATATATATATATACCATATATGGGGGATGAGTCGCTCGCGTCCGTAGGCTTCGACTACCAAACCTTAGGCCCACCCTACACGTGTCCCCCGGGTGGTGCTAAACGAGCGACAAAGCCGAAAAAAAAATAGACTAGTCTTCCCGCCGTGTGGTAGCGTCGTAAAATCTACCACCACCCCTTGTTCGCACCATGAGTCAGGAGATAAAAGAAATGGCCTCGAGTTCCCGGCGCCCCTTTAATGGGGCAGGGGTGCGATGAATCTCCGGGAGAAAAACCGGCGACGCGGTTCGCCACCAGTCACGTTCTGTCTCCCGGAGGGGCGAAAAGTGGATTGCGGAAGCCCGTCTGGCTACGCTGAATGTATGTGGAGCAATGAATGATAAGATGAAGTATGCGAAATGATGAATGACAGAGGAATAGATGTGTTACGTGTAAATGAGACAAAACGAAAGGGAAAGGATGCCACTGCACATGGCACGTATACCGCGTATTGGTCTGGTGTAGACGAGACCGAACGGGCATGCCAGAGAGTCGGTTTCATCCTTTCAGAAAGAATGGGTCAATGTGTGAAAGAGTACGAATGTGTAAGCCCGAGGCTGCTATGGATACGAATGAAAGTGGGCTTAAAGAAGCTGTTCTTGCAAGGGGTGTACGCTTCAGACATGTCTAAGCCCACTTACATCCGAGAGCAGTTTTGGGACATGGTAAGGATGGTGTTTACAAAATGTAAGGAAAATGAAAATATTATTATGTTAGGGGACTTTAACCAGACCTTTAACCAGACCTCCCCCCACCCCCAGCTGCTATAAATTAAGACCTCCTCACCAAAACAAATACTATTTTCGTCATAAGAAGATTCACATGTATACATGGCAAGAGGTGATGATAGAAGCATGAAAAAAGCTTTTTCCTTGGGGCATCGAATCTTTCTACCACTGCGTTACAGCGTATAAGAATAGAGAAGTTACAAGATGAAGATGTGAAAGAGAAGTATAAATGTAGACTGATAGAAAATATTAGGTGTTTGAATGAGTTTTGTATGAATGATTTAGACTTGAATACTGTGTGGGATAATATTAAGAAAGATTTGGTGGATGCAGCCACCGAAGTATGTGGTGTAAGTAAGAGAACAAATGAAAGGAAAAGGAATACGTTGTGGTGGGATGATGAGGTGCGGGTGGAAGTTGAATCAAAGAAGAAAGCATGGTTAGATTTACTAGCAACTAAAACTGGTAATTCTGGTGGTATGAATGATGAGATTGAAAGAAAAAAGGCAGAATTTAGACGTCTAAATAAGAGAATAAAAGAAGTAGTTGAAAGGAAAAAGAAAGAAAGAACGGGTAAGAATGATAGAAGGATATCTGATAATTTCCAGGCTAATATAAAAATGTTCTGGAAACTCGTAAGAACTGCCAGGGGGAAATACAAAACAGCCTATAATTAATGCTATAAGAGACGAGAATGGATGTATTCTGAATGATGAAGTTTCGAATTTAAACAGATGGAAGGAATACTTCGAAAGCGTGTTTATTAGTGAAGAGTCGTCTGAATTAAATGAACAAGAAATTCCGAAAGAAGTGGAAAGGAGTATGGAGATAAGTGTAGATGAAATAATGAAAGCAATGAAAAGCATGAAAGCAGGTAAGGCAGCTGGATATGATAGAGTATCACTCGAGATGCTAAGGGCTGGAGAGGGAGTGGTGGCAGGCCTGCTGTACACCTTGTTTAATTTATGTTGGGAATTAAAACGGGTACCGGATGACTGGTGTAAAGCAGTTATAGTACCAATATATAAAGGAAAAGGGTCACAGCAGGACTGCAAAAACTACCGTGGTATCAGCTTGCTTAGTATTGTGGGTAAACTGTATGCTAAGGTGTTAATTGAAAGAGTTATGAAAGAAACTGATGGAAAAATTTGGGATGTGCAAGCGGGTTTTAGGAAGGGAATGGGTACACCCCATTCCCTTCCTAAAACCAGATCAGATCAAGTCTTTTCCATGCGCATGATTGCGGAGAAGTTTTTGGCTAAAAACCAGAAAGTTTTTTGTGCGTTCATGGACTTGGAAAAGGCTTATGACAGAGTGGACAGGAATGTGTTATGGAAAACACTGAACTCATATGGGTTGAGCGCTGGTTTGATACAGGCATTGAGGTCTGTTTATAGGGATTCTAGTGCTTGTGTCAGGATCAATGGGGTCTACTCGGACTGGTTTGGCATCCGAAAGGGTGTCAGACAGGGCTGTGTGGCTTCCCCTTGGCTGTTCAACCTATTTATGGACAGGTGTTTGCAAACTTTGAAAGATGAAGAATGTGGGTAAAGAATGGGCGAGTAAACCGTCAAATGCCTTTTGTATGCCGATGATCAAGTCATATTTGCATCATCGGCGGCTGAGTTGCAAATGATGGTTACATTAATGAACTTGGCATTAAAAGAAAGGGGAATAAAAGTGAACGCAAGTAAGACGAAAGTGATGGTTTTTGAAAGAGAGGAAAGCAAAACGGTATGTGAAATAAGAATAGAAGGAGAGTTAACTGAGCAAGTGGATGACTTTGTGTATTTGGGATGTGTATTTAGCAGGGATGGTAGATATGATAAGGATATAGAACGACGAGTAAATGCAGGGAATAGAGTGAATGGGACACTACACTCTATTGTGAAGAACCAGAATGTATCAAAAAAGGCACGTATGGTAATTCATAATGCTGTGTTAGTCCCTACTTTAATGTATGGTAGTGAAAGCTGGGTGTGGCAGAAGAAGCACGAAAGTAGAATAAATGCTGTAGAAATGCGTTCTTTAAGGAGTATGCTAGGGTTGAATCTGAATGACAGGATGAGAAATTGCATGATAAGAGATAAATGTGGTATGCAAGATGATGTTGTGACCAGGATTAAGAAAGGAATGCTTCGGTGGTTTGGTCATGTAAAAAGAATGAATGAGGAAAGAGTGACAAAACAAATTTATATGGCAGATGTGAACGGCAGAGTCGGGAAGGGACGCCCTAGAAAAAAGTTTATCGACCAAATTGGCGATATTTTGAAAGGGCCACGTTAAAAGTACCCTTAACCGACGAGCATGTATGCGTAGATATATGGATGTAAAGGAGACGAAAGAGGTATGTCAGGATCGTGTCAAATGGAAGTCCGTGGTCTCTGCCTACCCCTTTGGGTGACAGGCGTGAGTGTTTATGCTATGCTTATATATATATATATATATATATATATATATATATATATATATAAAATATTTAACTAACTGATATCTGTTAGATAAGATAGGTATTAGGTTAAGATTACCTCAGATTTTAAGTACCAATATTGACAACGCGCAGCTGCGTTAAAGGATTAAAACTTCTGGTACTGCTATCAGCAAGCCAATCACTAAACGTGACGATTCAAGCAAATTCTTCCGTTAACGGTGGAGACTCATGTCTGATGTAAATGATGGCTTTTTTGGCTCAGCTTTTTACTTGAACTTGAAATACGGATTTCAGTGAATTAGTAGTCAGTAGAACTCTTTTATTCTCTAGGAGTCCATCAGGGAGGACCCACCATCTTAAGTGCCTATGTCTTACGCTAAATAATAGTGCATGCACTATTGCGTTTCGCTCTACAAGGTTTATAGTTACAAGCTATGAGGCATACCATCTTAGTCTTCAGAAGTGACGGCGCACCTGTTGTTTTCTTTATTTGATGTTGACTGCAGTAGCCACTTATCATCAAGTAATTTCTCTACTTATATTATTTATGTCAAAGTTTGTTTGGGATTTTGGATGTTTGTGGCTCAATTACGTTAAAACAACTGAATGAATTTTGATGACACTGCAAAGTTATAGATAACAAATCAGGAGAGGACATTTTTCTATAATATGTTTTAGTCATTCCCAAACTACAGTCTCACAACTTTTTTTTCAATTATTATTTTTAAATAAAACTTAGTTTGGTTTTAATAATTAAACGCGAGCGGAGCCACGGGTAAAACCAGTTTTATGTAAAAACATAATCCGAAATTTTGAAGTTGCCGTTACAACAGGTATAAAATAAAGAAATTATTTTTTTAATAAATATTTAATAAATTTACTTATTTAGGGAACTACGTTTAAATTACCTTTGATTCGTAACACAAGCTTTGAAACTTTTAAAAAGTTCCAAAGAATTTCTTCTTTTTACTTTTTTGTTATTTGGAACGCTTCTCTGCTTAAAAAAGCGATCCACAAAATAATTAAAGTTTTTTTGTTATAGGAGAGGGGAATTGCATTAATTGAAGTTAATTATATATATATATATATATATATATATATATATATATATATATATATATATATATATATATATATATATATATATATATATATATATATATTTATTGGGTCAGATAATTTTAATAAAAGTTTTTTGATCCAATAATTTTAATAAGAATTTTTAATGAATTTTTTTTCATGCATATGTTTTAAAGTAAATAATAAGCAAAAGCAAAGCCACACTACGTTAATTATTCACGAAAAAATTTCAAAATGGTTTTTAGTTTCTGTTGTTCCCGAGTCAAGTTCTTGAAAATATAGAAATGTCACTTGAGAAGCGATGACGGGCATCATTAAAAAGATTATTAATCATTAAAAAGCTGGCAGAGAATGCCTTTTCGGCATTAAGTTCGCCTTTGCACCAAATTGTTTTGTTTGAGTGCTATTAAAAAGAAAAGGTGAAGATATACTTACATCTTTCTGTCATTATCAATAGCGCCTTGAGAATATCTTAGAAAATGACGAACTTAAGAAAAAGCCTGGAAAAGCAAAGATCCACGTCCGGGGGGTGTAATCGTAGCAAAAAACATATGTGCAGTTCACTCGCGGTAGAAGTGATACCTTAAAGAAATATAAAACATACAAAAACACTATGCTGCAATTGATCTATTTTTGATATATATATATATATATATAATATATATATATATATATATATATATGTATGGTGTGTGTGTGTGTGTGTGTGTGTAATTAATACTTTAATTTATTGAATATATTAATTTTATATTATTTTCAACCACAAGTACAGCATAAAAGATAACAGAAACATTTAATTTTTTTTAGCTAACAAATGATACAATCTTTACTATTAGACATATAGAGCTAAAATTTTGTGTAATTAATCAAAAGAACATTTTTTCGAGTAAAATTGCTTTGCTATATTGCCATTTCTTCATTTTATAAGTAAAGTAATTTTATTGAACAAAGCTTGTGATTTTACTCAAAATAGTTGCTAGGTAATATTCTACCTCATGTAAGCTAAATCCTACAGATGTATGTTTTGTATTTTTATAGGATAAGGGTAACAAACGAGCACACAGTCCACCGGATGGTAAGTAGATAATCTGTGGTCCATAAACATCCACATTTATCCTCAATAAAGAATCAAATTGCAGTTGGAATGCTTCGTATCCAGTCAAAGTTCTTTACACTCACCATACGAAACACAGCAGCATTAAGCTGCTATTTTACGCTAGTATTCTGTGAGAGAGTGTTCCTTCCCTAGACGAACTGACTGATTCGTGCTGCAAAGCTGCAGCATGGCTCTACCACGTGAAAATGTAATAAACGTCTATTTTTAGAGTCGCTCTTTCGTTTCATCGAGTTTCATATCACACCGATTCTAAATAAATTTTTACTTCAAAAGAAGTATAGTTATTATTCTTAGTGGAATAACATAGATTTATGTCGGTCGGAATTACTAGATTCAAAAATATCATCTCTCCCACTCATTTTCGCAAGTATCTGAAAAACATATGATCGGTAAATTATATCTAATATTTGAAAAATAAGTTTGTGTACGATTTCTTAAAGATAACGTTGTTTTATTTTGGGCCAAAAACTTAATTCATATTAATATTATATATTTCTCAAATATTTTTTATTGGCATCATTTAGAAAGTTAAGACTGCCTTTTCCCTGAAAATGTCGTTCTCTAAAATCCCTTGCTACGTCAACTTTTATACCGTATTTTTGTGAAAAACAAATAATTTATGAAAAATTCAAAAAACTAATGCTGGAATTTCTTGTCAGTGTCGTTACACATATTTGTTAGTTGCGCTTTTTTATGGGAGAGGGGGAACACACATTCAACTTCACCAGTCGCCAATGAACAACTACAATATCAGGGGAAGTGCAGATGCGTTGCCGGCCTTTTAAAAATGAGTACGCTCTTTTCTTTAAGGTCTCTAAGACTTATCGGTTCGACAAGATCTCTGGTGGTGGTCAGCTCCACGAGAAAGTTGTGCGAGGAAGAAAACTTCCATTAAACCAAAAAATAACCAAAAGGGGTGGAACATCTCTTCGCAATACCAGTGAGTCAAGCCCATCGGATAGAGCTTGGTCACAGACGATTCGAACGACTATGCGCTGGATGCGATCAAATGGAAAGAGCTGGCACCGGGAAGCCCCAGCTCAGAGATGAGAAAAGTATTCCATGTGCGGCCGAACCGGTGCCTTGTAAAGTTGCTAGCGGTGTGCCGGTATGAAAACCTGTCCCGAACTGCTGAGAACACCAAGCTTTTTAGCGGCCATTTTGGCCTTCTCCTCCAAGTGACCACGAAACTGCACGTCACTTGATATGTCGACGCCGAGGATTCCACGCTCTTACAGAATTCCAGTGTAAAATAGCAGCATAATGCTGCTGTTTCATGACGTCAGTATAGAGGCATTCCATCTAAAATCTCAGAAGTCACGATATATCTGCATTTTGACACATAATATACAGAGAGGACAAATATATGTGTCTATGAGCCACAGAAAATCATTATGCGTTTGGTGGGCCCGTGAGCGTGTTTATGCGTGTGGTATAAATCTGACTGACATCCAAACTCCCTGTCATTGCTGTGCTATGGCCTCTTATTTATGAGAGTGTTTTGCAGTTGGAAAGATCTTCATTGACACAGCAAATATTTTTTAAAGATATGCATAATTATATTAATTAGATATGCAGCCTCACGTTTTGTTTTTCTTTACCACCGATTACGTGATCAACAAGCACTCAAAATCCAAATTAAACATTTTATTGTTGCTGACGGAGTTTGAACTCTGTTTGCTCACGTACCATGAAGTTTAATGCGGTCGCTTTTATCTTCAGAGATTTGTTTTCCTATCTGTTGAGTATTTTTTTAGCTGAATGAAAAGTTTGTATGATTTGACAGTCAAGAATGTTAACTGTGTTGACATTTCTGTTCAATAAGGTTCAGTAATTCATCATGAATAGTTTAAAGTCAGAACAACGCTTCCCAATTGTGGAAATTTACTTCGAAAAAAAAAAAAATCTGTTCGCGAATTTCATTGAGCACTTCGTCCACTTTACGATCAACATAATCGGCCTAGGGAGCAAGCAATTCGTGCAGTTAATAAACGTTTTACACTAATTTTACTCTTCTCAGTTCTAAGTTATCAACAAGGTAAAAAATGTGCGTACCCAAGAAAATATTGCCGCTGTAGCGCGAAGTGTTTATGAAGATGCCGACATGTCAAATTGTCGCCGTTATCAACTTGTTGGCTTTGTCCTTCGACTACGTGGAAAATTTTACGTAAGGATCTTGGATTATGTGCCTATAAAATACAGCTCATGCAAGAATTAAAGCAAAATGACTAATTTGTAACTGGCCGAAGACGAGCATTTTTATCGAATAATTGTGTTTTGATGAAGCTCATTTCTGGTTAAATGGCTTCGTGAATGTGCTAAATTGCCGTATATGGAGCGAAGACAATCTACATTCCATTAGCGAATCACCATTACATCCATTAAAATTGACTGTTTAGCATGGTTTACTCAAAAGCGGCATCATCGATCCTTATTTCTTTCGAAATGAGGAAGGAACTTCCGTTACGGTGAATGACGAGCGCTATAGAGCCTCGCTGACTGATTTTTTTATTCCAAAAAATAATCAGCTAAACATCGTCGACATTTGGTTCCTATACGACGGTTAAACTTGTCATATAGCGCGCTCAACCATCAATTTATAGCAAAACCAAGTTGGTGACAGCTAAATCTCCAGAAGTGATCCGGTTAACTAGCCCACTCGTTCGTGTGACTTAATGCCTCACGATTACTTTTATGGAGCTATGTTAAGTCATTGGTTTATGCTGACAAACCGGCAACTCTTGAAGCATTAAAAGCCAATATTCAAGCCACCATTGACGCCATACGGCCAGATTTATTGTAAAAAGTGGTGAAAAATTGAACTGATCGAATGGACTATGTAACTTGTAACTGCCGCGGACATATGCCGGAAATCATATTTCAAAAATAATTGCCATGAAATTATCTACCAGATAATTAAAAAATTATTCCAACAATATTTCTGTCTTATATAAAGCTGCATTATTTAAAGGTCTCAAGCTCTTAAAAAACATCCTATATATCTCTACTACTGATAGCTGGTCAGGCAGACGTTGTTCTGCCGCTTACGATAACTTCTCCTATAAAAAAATCATTTAATGCGTAATAAAAAATATTGAGGGTCACTTATCGGGATAAAAGCTATACCTTAAGTTGGACCAAGCTACACACAATGCGTTTTTTAATTTCATTGAAATCAGTTCAGTCGTAGGAGTTCTTCGGGGACAAGCAAATTTGACACGTAATTTTTTTATTTAAAGATTATTACAAAACTTCCTCAATTTAAGCATTAAAATTAAAGTGCGATACAAATAAATGTAGAATGAAATACAACATCTCACTGCTGTCGTCAAAAGACGTACTTTACTTTATCTTTTTCGTCACTAACTATACGTTATAGCAGCACTGTGTTGTTATTTTGTAATTTTTATGTACATAATTTAATAGACATGTCTTTAACTCGTGGGTACATATGGATATGTCGGGTTCACATTATAATATATTTTTTTATAGAAGAGGGGGCAAACGAGCATGCGGCTCACCTGATGTTAAGTGACTACCCCCGCCCATGATCAACCGCAACACCAGGGGAATTGCAGGTGCGTTGCCGGCCCTTTAGAAAGGAGTAAGCTCTTTTCTTGAAGGTCCCCAGGTCGTATCGGCCCGGAATAATCGCGGAAAAAAAGCTATTCCACAGAGAGGTTGTACGCGGAAGAAAACTCCTTTTGAAACGTACTGTGGTGGACCGGCAAGCATTCAGATGGTGTGGATGGTATCGGGACGTTTTCCGCGTAGTGCGTTCACGAAATTTGGCGGCGGGGATTAATCCGAACAATTCCTCAGAGCACTCTTCATGGTATATGCGAAATAAAATGCAAAGAGATGCAATATCTCTTCGCAGTGCCAGCGAATCGAGCCGATCGGAAAGCACTCGGTCGTCGACGATTCGAGCCGCTCTGCGCTGGATGCGGTCAAGTGGAAGGAGCTGGTACTGGGGAGCCCCAGCCCAGAGATGGGAACAGTATTCCATGTGCGGCCGAACCTGCGCCTTGTAAAGTCGCAGGCGGTGTGCCGGCATGAAATACAGTCCCTCTCTGCTGAGCACGCCAAGCTTTTTAGAGGTCAATTTGGCCTTCCCTTCCAAGTGACCACGAAACTGCACGTCACTCGATATTTCAACGCCGAGAATTCCGATACTGGCTGAGGCAACAAGGGAAGTGCCTTGAAACTGAGGAGATACGACAAAGGGGTTCTTTTTGGCGGTTAAAGCGCAAACTTGTGTCTTCTGGGGGTTAAACTGGACTAGATTTAGTCACCAACGAGAGCAAAGATCGACTTCAGACACAAGTTTGTCCCGGCACTCGGAGACGTTTTCCCGAGAAATATTGGCGCGGCCGATGTAAAGTGCATCACCAGTGCTGTCATCTGCACAGCAATGATACGGGTTTGCAACATATCATTGATATGCAGAAGAAACAGCGTTGGCGATAGCACACAGCCTTGTGGAACACCAGCATTAATAGGCTTGCAATCGGAGCTTGCACCGTCTACAACGACCTTGATGCTCCGATCTGCAAGAAAGCTGGTGATCCAATCGCACAATTTCTCGGGAAGCCCATAGGAAGGGAGCTTCGAAAGAAGCGCTTTGTGCCAAACCCGATCGAAGGCCTTCGCAATGTCCAAACTAACGGCCAACGCCTCCGCCTTGGACTCTACTGCCTCCGCCCATCTATGAGTTAGGTAGACCAGAAGATCACCAGCTGACCGACCACGGCGAAAACCGTATTGACGGTCACTTATCAGCTGGTGATCCTCAAGGTACCTCATGAGCTGGCAGTTTACAATGGACTCCATTGTTTTGGAGAACAAGGAGGTGATGGCGATTGGCCGCTAGTTGGACGGGTCTGAGCGGTCGCCTTTTTTAGGGATCGGGTGGACGAAAGCCGTCTTCCATGATTTTGGGACTACGCCTAGGGGTAGGAGTACCGGAAAAGACGCGTTAAAATCGGAGCCAACTCTGGAGCACACGTCCTCAGTACAACTGGGGGGATTCCGTCAGGCCCACTCGACTTGTGGATGTCCAGGGAGAGGAGTGCTTTGTTAACCGAGCGCTGTGTGAACTGCACTTCCGGCATGGAGCACTGACACCGCGGGATGGTCGGCGGCGTACTCCCCCCGTCATCGAGAGTCGAGTTGGACGCAAAGAAAGAGCCTAGAAGATCGGCTTTCTCCTTTGCGGTATGGGCCAGTGAGTCGTCCTCCCTGTGCAGAGATGGCCGACAGAAATTCCCCCTGGACAGAAGGCTGTCCAGGGGAATTTCTGTCAGCCATCTCTTCCAAGGGTCAGCCAAGGGGCGAGAGACCAGAATTCACGGGTTCCAGAAGGAAGGCGAACTAGTTTCTCGCAAATTCTGCCTATATGCTCTGACTTTGCCTTGGCAATGACTCTTTTGAAGGACCTAGAGGCGGAATTATACTTCTTTTTTATAGCGCTGGTGTTTACATCCCGGGACGCTGTTGCGTCAGCCCAGGCTCGGTAGCCCTCCTGCTTATAGCATGATGCTATTTTACAGGAGCAACCAAACCATGGCTGAGATTTGCCTCCAATGGGCACCTCAGGGGAAGGAATAAAAAGTTACATACCCTGAAGTACCACATCAGCGACAGAATCCGCAACAACGATGGGATCGTCCGGCGAGAAGCAAACCCGTCCCCAAGGGTAGGATGCAAAAAAAGACCACATCCCATCCCAATCGGCTGACTAATAGTGCTAAACACGGCGGCAGCCTGCAGAATGCAACTGCGATTTCAGCGTGAGTGGCACCACACTCCGGACAAGACAATGGTCCGAGGAGCCTAAAGGAAATCTGATATCCGTCCGGGTGAGAGGTCAGCAGAAGGTCCAACAGGGATGGTGCATGATCCTCCACATCTGGAATCTGCGTAGGCGAAGTAAAAGAATTTTGGCCTCCGGCCACCTGCACTCACCAGACGAAACGCGGAAGCAGAGCTTCCACTTCACGCCGGTATTCTGTGAGGTCGTGTTACCACCCCGGTTTGAGCCGGCCCATACGTGCAACAGCAAAGCTGAATTCTGAATTTCAATAAATGTATTATCATTCCTAATTACACATACATACAATATAACTATTCTAAATTTAAAACAATGTTTCCTCAATTGTTTCTTCTACAGCAGCAACGCGCCAAGACCAGCTAGTTATACGTATATAATTATATGAACATGAACAGAACCAAATCTGTACGCAGGTACTACTTAGATAATAATATTACTGAATTCTTTATATTTCGAAAAGTAATGTAATGACTCTTTCCACCTATTAGTTTAGCTGATAAAATTTTATTGTTAGTAAAAAACAACTTCTCTGGAACTTAAATGAAGAACATAATTTCCACATAATACTTTCTAAAGTTGGAATTTATTTTCTCAATGCAGTAAGTCTTGTTGTATTTCTGCAATTTGACTTTTACGAAATCCATTAAAATTTCCCGTGTGATAAAGATAGCTTATTAAATATTTTCGAAAACGTAAATTTGGAGCAACCTTTTTAAATTCTGAGTTCCCAAATTCCATAATTGCAATGAGTACGTGTTTATGCTAGTATCGATGTGGCACAACTAGATGACGTTATTGAATTTTAAAGTAGATAACGAAATATTCCTTATGAATGCATGCACTTGTACGTTAATTAATAAGTGAACTCAATGATATCAGAACAATAAAATTTTAATAAAGCCCTTTGAAAAACACTTGTCAAATACGATTGCCAGCCCTTCCCTCATTTACACAGCAATAGACAAATTTGCTCCCGGTAAAGGACTACGGGAGGAAAATGTAATAACCTCTTTTCATTTTGAGACAATATTACACTGTATGTAAATATTTTATTGAGTATTATATTAAATTCGTCACAAATTTTTCTAGTACAAGACAATTTCATTTTAGTTCATCATTCGAGTTTTAGAAAACTTAGCATAAAACGCATATGATAATGAGCTGCGATGATCCTGTGATGGTCTTGGAAATTATTGTTATGTAATCGGAAAATTTTAATTTATTCATACGTGAAACCAAAACCAACCAGTGCGTGTTGCCAGTGATGACTTACGGATCAGAGACGTGGTCCTTCACTGCTGGCCGTATGAGGACGCTCAAGGTCGCTCAGCGAGCTATGGAGAGGGCTATGCTCGGAGTTTCTCTGCGTGATAGACTCAGAAATGAGGATATCCGCAGTAAAACCAGAGTGACCGACATAGCCCAACGGATTAGTAAGCTGAAGTGGCAATGGGCCGGCCATATAGCTCGAAGAACCGATAACCGATGGGGAAGAAAGGTTCTCAAGTGGCAGCCTCGTACCGGTAGGCGTAGTGTAGGGCGACCCCCCACTAGATGGAGTGACGACCTGGTAAGATATGCAGGAAGTCGATGGATGCAGGTGGCTCAGGACCGTGCTTTGTGGCATTACTTGGGGGAGGCCTATGTTCAGCAGTGAACTTGTGAAGGGCTGTGATGATAATGATGATGATACGTGAAAACTGAATTAAAAAATTCCGTTATATTTATACATAAATACATTCAGACAACAATGTAGTCTAAGTATATAAATTTAAAAATGATCACGTAAGTTTTTTTATTAGACCTTTTATTATTTTCCTGATCATAAAAATAGCATTATACATATTTAAATAATTTTAGCTACATTTAATACTACTGTTACGCGCTCAAGTCGACGATACACTAGCGCCATCTAGTGTCAGGAACGAGAGCGAGGGGAGCATTGAGAAAATGACATCACAAATCACTCGACCGACAGCGCCACCCGAAGAACTAAGTTTCTGGAAAATCTACACTCAAATACTCGTTGCCTGGCGCGCATTTACTTGAATGTTCGGGACGCTTCTTTGCTAATTATATAAATAGGCGCTGCAAGATGCGATCGGAGCAGAGTTGAACTCGGCGACACAAGCGAAGCTTCGGAGCGGAATTAAGTGAATTAGTGTGTTTAATTATTAGTGTTTTTAGTTTTAATTTGTGTAAAGTAAATTAAAGTGTTAATTTAGGTAATTTTATCGGCAATTTTTATTGTCACGAACCTCAAGCTCGTAACACTACTTTTGTTTCGTCGATCTATCCATCCATCCGTCGGCCTATGAAATTTCCACTGCTGAACAAAGGTCTCTCTCGTTGGTTGGCTCATTGGGGATTTTGTTATCAGGAAGATGCTGTTGACCATATCCTGTTTCATTTTCCCTTTTTCATCCCTTACGACACCCTAGTGTTTCGTAAACATTTTTATAATGAGGCTTATAAATAAAACTACGAGTCGATAATAACTAAATACTATGATGGTATTTAATAAAAAGAAATTAAACTACATTTCTCTAGTGCTTGTAATAATAATAATAATAATAAGCTTTATTGATAATTATACAGTGAATATATGAAGTCTCTGATTGCTGAACTAGGAATTATACCTGTATCTCAGCAATCAGCGCCCTCTCCCAATTTTATGACCTAATAAATTAACAATAAAGGTTCAAAATAACAAGAGTATTTCAAAAGGTATAAAAATAATATACTACTTAATTTACGTACTAACTGTGTGTTGAGTGTGTTAGGGTTCAAGTGTGCGTGTGTGTTTGTGTATGCGTGGGTGGGTGGTGTTTGTGTGTGTGTGTGTGTGTGTGTGTGTGTGTCAGCAAGCGTATTTTTGCGTTTGTGTATGCATGTGTTTTATATGTACTTATAAATAAATGAAAATAACAGGATTCATCAAGCTAATTACATTATAACATTAAACAAGTCCTCCGTTTCTTCATAATTTAATGATAAAAGCCCTTTTTCTACCTTCTTTTTAAATGTGTAAAGTGGAAGTGGATAAACGTCAAGAATTTTGTTTATTTTGTTATACAAATGTACACTAAGATAACCATGTTGGCGCCTGGCAAAAGACGTGCGGAAAGCGGTTGGAGTCAAGACATTAACTATTGTACGTTTTATTTCTATTTTGTCTTTGTCTTATGCAGTAGCAAGATGTTGTCTGCTTATAAGTTGCAAAATGTATAACTGCCGAACAGTAAGAACTTGACAATCACTATAGAGTGTTCTAGTTGGGAATTTAAACGTTTTAAAAGTCATCGTTTTAAGCAACGACCTTTGGGCTCTTTCAAGTCGCAAAATGTGGGTTTTGCATGCGCCACCCCAAACTCTAATACAATAGTTTATTACTGACTGAGCAAGCGCGTAATATACTACGCGAGGTGTATCAAAATTAGCCACATACCTTAGATCTTTAAACGCCCAAATTAGCTTCCTTAGTCTAGAGGTTTGTAGATCTATATGACTAAGCCAGTTTATTTTACAATTTAAAATAACGCCTAGGTATTTGACAGTATCAGATTTATGGAGCATATGGCATGAACATTGTCGATCTTTCAGTAATTTACAGCAATATAGCTTGATAGATATATTTTCAGTGTGGTTTTCCTTATATTAAACTGGATAAAAGTTGTTTTTGACAGGTTTAGAGTAAGTAAATTCAATCTTAGCCAGCAGTTTACCTTGTGTATTCCAATTTCAGCATTTTTACAAGCCTTATCCCAAATATCTCCATAAAATACCAGCGCCGTATCATCAGCGTACGTAAATATTTGTCCATTATATAATGGCTGTTGGCAAAGATCATTAATGTAAACCAAGAAGAGACTAGGACCAAGTATGCTTCCTTGTGGAACACCATATGTAACTGCGTCATAAGAACTTACTATTCGATCGATCTTAACACACATAGCATACGATCACAAAGAAAGTCCTTAAAGATGGAATGCACTACACCACAAATTCCTGCTCTCTCTAGCTTGTCAAGGAGAGAGGGAATCGAAACAGTGTCAAATGCCTTGGCTAGATCTAGAAAAACACCAATACATTTTTGCTTATTATCAAGCTTAGTGGTAACGTAATCAACAAGTCACTAACAGCATTTTCTGTACTTTTTCCCGACCTGAAACCATATTGATGTCGTGACAGAATATTATTCTTTTCTAAAAAAATTCATCAACCGAGTATTTAAAACTTTTTCCAAAATTTTTGAGAGAGCAGGCAGTACAGATATAGGCCGGTAATTATTTATATTATCCTTTGAGCCACTCTTGTGTACTGGAGTCTACGACTAAATGAGATTTTTGATATTATACTGGGTTGCACCGTGAGGACTTCTTTCAAAAGGGATCATAAAATAAGACATAGCTCTATTTAGCTTTATTATATTATAATTAGTTAGATGCTTTTGGTTCAATAAATTTTCTTGTTAGTTAACACGTTCTACAAAAATGTAACGGATGCAGTCATTGACATCATTTAAATAAAAATAAAAACGACATAAGAGCTTAAAAATATTTTACTTATGTGCAAAATTTGTACCCTTACTGCTCCAAAACATTTATATAGTAAGGCGGTTTAAACTAAGGATGATAGCTTTCATTCTGAATAGAATCTAAACTTATTCATATAACCGTTTTATTACAAAAAGTGGTTTACTTATATTTGTAGTCTTAATCTATCGGTAAATCTTTTAAAATTTTCTTGGATCATAGCTTAGACCCGAGACCATGAATAACTACGTTTCGTAACCTACACGATAAGAGCTCGTGAAATTTGTTCAAAGAATTCTTGTCGTTGTTTTGCAAAAAACCACGCTACCTAAAATACTTTTTTATAATAGCCATACAAGAACAATAACCAAACTTGTTTATTTTTGAAATAAATAAATGATATACTGGTATCACAGCACTAATAGGGAAATGTTACTCATAAGTAAGATCTAGTAAGTTAAGTTAGTTAAGTTTTATTAAGTCATTTCCTTGTCCGTTTGTCTGTCTGTCGTTCCGGATGGAATCTTGCAACTCAAATTTCGACCACTTCTGAGTTAGAGACTTGAATTTTGAATATAGCTCAGAATCGCATGACAATGCAGGAGTATGAAAAAAGTGGTATGTTAAGTTTTTTTAGTAAAATTAAAAAAAAATAAACTTGTTTGTGAATTAAATTTCTTTAACTTTCAAGTTTATTAAAGGTTTATAAATTTATCTGCAATACATAATTGCTTAACCAATTTGAATTTTATTAAAAAAATCTCTTATCAAATTTAAAAATATAAATGTCATTTTAACTTCTTTTCGATATTTATCTTTTCGATAAATAGCAATAGAAAGTGGTATAGAAATAATTCATATTTCATTCATGTAAGCAATAATCGATGATCATAAGCGAGGTCGTAAATTCGTAAAAAAATATTCGTAAATAAATAAATAAATTTTCGCTTTTACAACAAAATCCAAATACATGTACCAACGAAATTTGTGAAAAGAAAAATTGTACAAAAACGCTTATTATAATATTAAAGAATACATAAATTAAAAAAAAAAAAACCTCTGAATGAGGTAATCGCCACCATGCTGTTTCTATAGAATCTCATTTAAAAATTATACAAACTAAAAAAAGTATTATAAAATGAAATATGTTTTAAAAAGGCCCCGCTGAGTTTCTTGATGATTCTTCCTAGGCCAGAGGTATTTTCTGAACCAGTGGTAAATAAAAAAATGACTTTCAAGAAGTATTATGTAATAATCTATACTGAATAAAAATCATTCATTTCTATTCTATTCTTATTAGTAGTTAGTAGTTACCACGGACGTAACAAATATAGGTAGTTACATTGTCTGTCGATCCAATATTACATGTTGCGATTTTTTTCCAAAAAAATAATAGGACCAATTCCTGACAGAAGTGAATTATTTTTATATTATATTACTATAACTCTTTCAGTTAAGACTACAATAAATGCATGTATGTATCTTATGATTTCTTATAGTTATGCTAAAACTAAACATTAAATTAAATTCAAAGCACACAAAATGTCGTATATTAAAAAGTTTAAACCAAACGGGATAAAATCCGTAAAATTTGTTTCAGGATGTCTTCATCACTACGGCCTCTCAAGTCCACTGCTGAATGTTCAGCAGGACTTTTGATAAACCTCCCTCATAGATTGCCCCGTAGGAGGGATATTTCCATAGTTACCACGCTAGCCGGCGGGTTGGCAACTGCAGTTTTTCATTATTTTGACATGTTACCAGCAAGACGCTGCTGCCTATATTATGTTTAATATTTTAAGATCCACGAATAATATAGTCTTAAAAAAAAAGTGATACGCTTTCATCATGAAGTGTTAGATAGATTCTAATAAAAATACTATCATATTATCTAATATAAAATACTATTATAATACTATCATTATATAAAAATACGATCATAGGTATGAAGTAATTGAAAACTGGAGAATTATAAAATTTAATTTTATTTCTTGTATCTTTATGCGACTTACGACGACGAATTATAAAATTTTATTTTATTTTTTGTATCTTTATGCGACTTTTCCCCGTGTAGTGGTGGCGTATAAGAATCCACTAAGAGTCGACACACATAAATGGAACAACAGAACAGCCAGAAATGTTTAATGGCAGGAACAGCATTTTCATTATAACAAAATAATAAAATACTGCTGTTGTCAATCGGCTTACACAGAATGGTAACTATGGCAAATATTCACCATATGAAGCAATATATGGGGAAGGTCCTTGTTCAGCAATGGATATATAGCAGAAATGTTTAATAGGCTATAATGGTAAATTTTGTTCATATATTCATATAAAGATACAAGCACGTCAAACTAATATAAAAGCATGTAAAGACAAATAATAAAATAAAAAGTATGACGGAATTTCACACTAATCGTAATTGTAATTCAAATTTTCGAACGTATTTAAAATAATCTTAAAATCAACGGATAACTAACCTCTATCTTAAAATAAGTGGACAGTATCTTGTGAAAAATAAAGTATTTGTTGTTACTATTTACCTCGTTTACAGTTTAAAGCTCAGATTAATAAATTTAAAATATAATGGAAACAAAATGTTTTTATAGTGTAGACGAATATATGACTTATAAATAAATCTACAATAATAGAAGTAATGTAAAAACTGATTAATTTTTTTTTGTCATTTAATATTCATTTTATTTTTTACATTTTTTAATTTTTTTAGATACTTGACATTTACATATTTAATTAAATTTTGACATGTATAAATTATATTTTAAAAATTTGCTGCTGAAATATTTTTAAAAGATTACATCATTGTTTTTCTTCTATAATTTAAACTCATAAAGTTTCAATAATATTTTTTGTATATTGTAAAGATATTGCACGCCAATATAATGGTAGAATGTAAGGTCTCATTAATAAATAAAATCATCATAATATTATGTACTACATTCTGGCAATGAATAAATGAATTTGAATTTGAATATATTGAAAGGAAATTAATTGTAGTGTCAGAAAAGTAGAGAAAGAAGTTACTCACCAATTTCAAATGAATATTATTAACTGTTGGTTCCAACTGCTTGCGGGATTTAATTATGAGTTGCTTATCACTTTCGGAGATGATATACGAATTTATAAAATTCGTCTGCACCATAAAACAACAGGAGCGCGCAGCTAGTATGCCGGCTGGGACTGTACTGTTTATTTGAAGGTGGCGCTCAAGAGCACATGGCGAGCGAACTATAACTACTACATCGACCACATAGACCTACCATATCAACCGAAAATCCGCAGTCACATTAACCATTTGTAAAATAACGATATGTGTTTTATTTACATACCGTGGTACGTAAAAACGCGGTTGCATTTCTATTTATACTCCCATAATATATTAAAAAGAAAATCATTTTCAGATAAAAGTTATACATCAAATATATTAAAATCTGACACCATCAAATAAGTTAAAATCAGACAATATAAAAGTGATAAAATTGAACTTTTTTTTCATACAACTGAAATTTAGAAAATCGTCAGATAAAAGTTACTAGTAATTTATTAGTTACAACTCACGCGAGAGGTGAGGATAATTTATAGGCACACCTCTGGTGTTAAAAATCCGTTTCCAAAAATACTAAATAGTTCAGTTTCCTGCCAACAGAAGTAGTTTTCGAAATGAAATATGTTTGATATTTTTTCATCCTTGCTGTAATTTCATCAAAGTACTTTAGTTTGATATTGTAATTTCTTTTTCAATAAATAGGGTGAAATAATACTTGTACATATCTATTCATGTCGCTGATGAGATGATCAAATATTTTATGAAAGTATAAAACTTTTATAGTTATTATTTATTTGAGATACATTAAACGCCAATGTAAAATATGTGAATGTTGTATGTTGTTCTGAAACATAATGTTGCGTGCCACAGTGGATGGCACTAGCGCCATCTGGTATCAAGTATCAGAAATAGGAGTGTCAAGATCTTTCCGAAACTCTCCCAACAGTGCCATCTAGTGGAAGGTAGAAGAATTAAGCTTTCTAGAAAGCCCCACACTCGAACTTTTTGCGCCTGGTCGGTTGGCGTCCGTATTTGCTGGAATATTCTGGATGTTTCGGTGGAAGAGCCCTATATAAAGCCGTTGATAGCCGCTATCGGGGCAGTATTGAATTTGGCGAGACAAGCGAAGCTTCGGAGCGAATTAAAGTGAATCAGTGTGATTAATTATTAGTGTCTTTTGAGTTTTAATTGGTATAAAGTAAATTAAAGTGTTAATTTTGGTAATTAAATCGGCTGTTTTTATTGTCACGAACCCTAAGCTAGTAACAATAGTAATTTTTATTACTATAAGGTATTAGCATAATCATCACTACTAAACACTGTCCTTCTGAACTTTTAAAGAATGTCGCAAGGATTTTAATTTGTTAATATATAAAGTGTGAAAAGTACTCAATGACATATAATTATGTATTATTTATTTTACAGAATTAGAATGACAAGCGAACACACAATCCATCTAATGATAAGTAGATGTTGTAATCTTTAGACATCTAAATATATCCTCCATTCAAACTCAAATGTAGGCGCGTTGTTACCTCTGAGGACTAAGATGGAAAGCCTCATTACCAGTGAAAAGAATTTCCGCTTATCTACAATCGAACCTACATGTTATTATGAAAATAACTTTGCAAAGTGATTTAAGTTGCGATTTCCATTTAATTTGCTACATCAAATATCTACTGTTTTTGTGGGTTCTCATTGTCATTAGCTTTCCTCTTGTTTGGATCTTTATATATCTTTATAGTCTCTAATGTTATAAATATTTTATTTAGGGGGTACCCCTTCCCTTCCCTTCGTGCTTCCGTAGAGATAAGACGCGTCGGTGGATAAAGAAAAATAATCATTTTAAATTGTTAACTGTTTGAAAATATTAGGAGTACATAACGTATCACACTCAGATCTTAATACTGTGTCATGCTTGTCACACAAGCATGACACAGTATTATCACGTATTTTACGTATATTACCACGTACATATAAATAAATGTCAGCAGTGAACAAACGTTCGTGGATTGTGTTTGTTAGAGTGAAAAAGAAACACAACGATGAATGATCTGTACATAGTGCAAGTAATACGTATTGGTTATTCTGATGCCCTGGTACTATTCGACAACTGGCTGACAGTGACGTAATAATGTATCGTATACCGCCTCACTCTGACTCCGAGCCCGAGCCACAGAGTAAGGACCAGAGGGCAAGCTTCCTAACAACGTGGAAAATGTTTACCTATTTTGATAGGGTTGTCACCTAATGAATGTGAAAAATTTAAGAAAAAAATAACAATATTATATAGTATAAAACAACATGTGATTACATTGTAATTTAAATTAATAT
Source organism: Parnassius apollo (assembly GCA_907164705.1). Classification (NCBI taxonomy): domain Eukaryota; kingdom Metazoa; phylum Arthropoda; class Insecta; order Lepidoptera; family Papilionidae; genus Parnassius; species Parnassius apollo. Next base: position 9,749,317 of record CAJQZP010000851.1, read on the forward strand.
AACAACATGTTTATTTATTGTAACTTAAATTGATACTGCAAATATTGTATATTTTGCTAATTTTCATAGTATTATGGCTTATAGAATTGCTGTAGGGTAAAGCGGCGAATATTGAGAAAATACGTGAAATTTATAATTAAAAGTCGCACAAATCCCTTCGAATGAATTTTAAAATAATATGTATTCTCACAGATGCGTCATATTATATATTTCTATCACTATCATTTTCGTGAGACAACGTATTCACGATTACAAAAAATTGGGTGATACCACCACTTGATTTTTTGTTTTTGTAGTGACTAATGGCTGTGATAGTGATAGTGGGCATTAATGGTGGGCAGTGGTGGTGGTTGTGATGTTGATGGTAGTAGTGGTGATGGAAATGAATGTGGTGGTGGAAATAACTGTGGTAGTGGAAATGACTGTGGTGGTGATGCTAGTTGTTGTGGTGGTATTAGTGGCGGCGGTGTTGGTGGTGGTCAACTATCCACCAACACCAACATTACTACAATCACCGCCATCAACACCAGCATCACTACCACCAACATCAGCACCACCACCACTAACACCACCTTCACCACTTGGTAAATGTATTATTTTCTCTCGATTGTTTTTACATGCAGTACAACTAATAAATAATTTATTACTTTGCAACCTTCCGCTAACCAATTACAATGATGTGTCTTACCTGGATTGAAGAGCACCTCCCGCCCTCCCTCAATTGCATGCACTAACTCCGTCACCACTAGTCCCAGCACCACTACTCCCAACACCACTACTCCCGGCAGCACTACTTCCAACACCACTATTCCAGGTAAGACACACCATCGACGACAATACGACACGTGTTTCGCCTTTACACGGGGCATCTTCAGGTAATGTAGACTCTACGGCGACTGACCGGCGGTCAGGTAATGTAGACTCTAGGTTCAGGTAAAGTAGACTCTAGGTTCAGGTAATGTAGACTCTAGGTTCAGGTAATGTAGACTCTAGGTTCAGGTAATGTAGACTCTACGGCGACTGACCGGCGGTCAGTCGCCGTAGAGTCTCTCCATCAAGTCAGAAGGTAAGGACTCATCGACACGCGATATGTCGATATTCAATATTTATCGTGGAGTATCGAATTCGTATTAATTTCGATATATTTTAAAATCTTGTATTAATCGACAAAACATTAAGCAACAAAAAAAGCTATAAAAACATTCATGTGTCGTTGTCGTTTTTTTTTTCGTAGTCCAACCATCCAGTAATACCATTTTGAGCCTTATCGTATTACATTATGCAAAAAATGACGATATATCGATATTCATCACGTGAATATATCGATACTGTTAAAATATCGATAAGATATATATTGATATAGATTTTTACTTGCCCATACCTACTCGTCGCTATTGCCTCACGAGTAGATAAACGTTAAACGAAATACTGCTAGCAGCCAGACACGCGAAGCACCCCGCTCACCGATCGCCCGCCCGCGTTTGCGTCACCCCCTTAAAACCTACGTGACCACGATATCATTTCGTCTTAACAATCATATCTATTACGCCAACTTTGGTTAGAATAATCAAGTCTAAAGGGTATTTAGAACTATGAATAACTTGTTGAAGCTTCGTAAAAGTCTTTATGAGTGATTGTATATTAAAATGTAGGCTAGTAAGTAGTGCATGACGTTTTGTTGATAATTGTTGAAAATAGTTATTTATATCATTCTCTAAAGTTCATATAGTCATAATAAAGTATGAAGAGTAGTTAATAAATAGGTAGGTATATGCGAACAATGGAAAACAAAGAAAATAATATTATTCAGAGGTTTTAGAGCAATTTAATTGATGAAGTCCGGTTTTAGAGCTTGACCGACCGTCAGTGCGTACCATCGGTCCTGACGATACGCATAATAACCGATCGTCAGCTGAGCTTTCCTGAGCAACGAAACTGGCCGAACTGGTACAGTCACAAACACATACACGAAATGGACGCGTTAATTGTTTAATTGCTGCTTACTATATTCGTAAACGTATAAGGAACAGAAGACGTAGATATCAGGTTCACCGAATCGTCGCCCAAAGAGAATTTCAAGAGGAATTTACTACTTTATATTCATTATTGCGCGAAGATGAAGAAACATTTTTGATTACTTTAGAATGTCAATCAAAAGTTTTGATGAATTGTCAGTGAAATTACAAGACAACTTAAAACATCCGCGAAGTGTTCGGTGTCGACATATGCCATGTTTGATAAAAATTACTTAAATCACTAACACTACTTAATACCTATAAAATCATACAATATTATTAAAGTTTAGGTTTGATTTTCTTGACGATGATACACGCATCCAATATTGTCGGTGTAGCACTGAACGCGTCATAATGTTTCCATAGCGCGTCAGTCGACCGACGGTACGCATGCGGACGCGCTCGACCGACGGTCCTCGTACCCAGTGCGTAGCTATATACGCGGGCGTACGGTCGGTCGAGCACTGTAACGACTTGTGAATTTCGGTCGAGCCTGAAACCGGCCTAAGCAGTAATTCAATATCATTATCTGATCGAATATAGTAAATTTTAGTATTAGAACCTTTCTTGACAAGTACTTTACCGTCCTTACACCAAATGTATTGGAATCTTTTACTTAGTTCGCTTTATGCTATATAATAGAGTTTTTAAGTGCTTGGTGAGGGCCTACCTGATATACACTCGCTGTTTAGCCACTTCTTTGGGCGAGTTAGATAGGGTAGTTTACACAGAGAGACATTTCTTTTAACCAGCTTCAATCCATTGTTTTTGAGCTATCTTTGTTTTCACCTCAACGAGGATTAGACTAGGGCGGTCCTTAGACCTGGGCAAGCGTTGCGAAGATTGAATGTCACTCAAAAAAATTAAATCTGGGGATAAATCTTCTCCGACTATCACCCGATTTCTCTTTTAACCACAGAATCTAAGGTTCTTGAAAAAATCTCTCTTAGAAAAGAATAAACTTTTCAATAAAACTCAATTTGGTTTTACAATACGATAAATTGTTACGAGCTTGAGGTTCGTGAAAATAAAAATTGCCGATAGAATTACCAAAAATAACCCTTTAATTCACTTTACACTAATTAAAACTTAGAATACTAATAATTAACCACACTGATACACTTTATTTCGCTCCGAAGCTTCGCTTGTCTCGCCGAATTCAACACTTCCCCGCTCGCATCTTGCAGCGCCTTTAAATACATATTAACACCGAAACATCCAGAATATTGAGGTAAATACGCGCGCCAATCGACTAGGCGCTGAAAGTTCGAGTGTCGGGCTTCTAGAAGCTCAGTTCTTCGTTTCGATACTAGATGGCGCTGTCGGTTGAAAGATTAGTGATGTCATTTTCTGAAAAGCTCTCCTCGCTCCGTTACCCGACACAGATGGCGCTAGTGACAGACGTCAACTTAGGCGCGCAACACTGCTACCTCCTAAGACATGCTCGTCCCGAGCATTATCGGCCCCATAATAACGCGCCAGGCGATCCACATCAACGATCTTAGGAGTCCCTCTTGCGCCTTTCTGTATCCGGTGGGTTACATCGTTGATCCTGGTTACAATCAGGTACGGGCCGTCCCATTTAGCTTGAAGCTTAGGAGATTTCCCTTTGCTGCGGACTGGATTGTGCATCCACACTAGTGAACCTTCGTCGAACTTTTTGTTGTTCATTTTGCGGTCATACCGGGTTTTCATCTTTTCAGACATTTGCTGACCCGATTGTCTGACGTGTGTACTCATAAATGTCATTCATTTTGTTCCGCAAGTCATTTGCATAATCGGTTATACTGCGTGGGGCATCAGGTGGTATCCCGGTGATCAGGTCTGCAGGCAGCCGTAATTCTCTTCCAAAGTTTGCGAAAGCTGGTGTCACTGCTGTACTTTCGTGAACAGCGCTTCGATATGACAACAAAAACGGTTGTATGTGCTTGTCCCAATCTTGTTGCCGATTGTCTACAACTTTTGCTAGGTACCTCTCCAATGTCTGATTAAATCGTTCTACCATTCCATCAGATTGCGGGTGATAAGAAGTCGTTCTTGTTTTATGAGTACCCATAACTCGGCAAGTTTCCTGGAATATTTGAGACTCAAAATTCCTTCCTTGATCGCTGTGAATCTCCAAAGGTACTCAAAACGACAGAAGACTTCATGAACTAGTTTAATTGCAACTGTTGAAGCTTCTTGATTTAGAATGGCGAAGACTTCTGGCCACTTAGTGAAGTAGTCCATCACAACCATGAAATACTTGTTACCGCTTTCACGGCCCCGCCACGTCAATGGCTATTCTCTCCCATGGTGCACCAAAATTGTACAACTTCAACGCACCTCCACTACGAGTCTGAGGTCCCTTTACAGCCGCACAACTTGTACATTTGCGACACCAGTCCTCGACGTCGTTTCGACATTGGACCCTGTAAAACCGTTCTCGGATCTTCAGTAGAGTTCGTTTAACTCCCAGTTGGCCTCCTGAACAATCATTATGGTACAGATGTAGAACATCCGGTACTTTAGCTTTAGGGACAACCATTTGCAAATGACAGCTGTCTCCCCGAACATTTTCCCATTTACGGCACAGAACTCCATCCTGAAGCAGCAAGCTGTCCCACTGGGCCCAATAGCTTTTAGTGGTCGAACTCATCGCTGAAACGTCGCTCCACTTGGGCTTGGGAGCACTGGCCTTCATCCATTCCAGAATCGGCTTGATGTCCGGATCTTCCTGCTGTGCACGTTGTAAGCTGTCCTTCCACTCGTTGCTGAGGTAGTCTGCCCTGAGCATCCTCTCGGATACCATTCCCCTACTCTCTTGCCTAGTAAAATGTTTGCAATCTTCAGGACAAAGTCTTTTTGACAATTCATCTGTGTTACCATGAGATTTCCCGCTGCGATGTTCGTCCTCAAAGTCGTATTCCTGCAGTAGTTCAATCCACCTCGCAACTTGTCCTTCTGGATTTTTAAACTGCAATATTCATTTTAGTGCAGCATGGTCAGTTCGTAAGTGAAATTTCCGCCCCAGAAGATATTTGTTAAAATGCTGCAACGACTTTACCATAGCTAGCAATTCGCGTCTTGTGACACAATAGTTCCTTTCCGGTTTTGACAACGACTTGGTGAAGTACGCAATCACGACCACTTGGTCACCATTCCGTTGAGACAACACACCGCCAAGTCCTATATCACTTGCGTTTGTGTCAACTATAAATTCTTTGCTTGCATCAGGGTATCCCAAAATAGGTGTTTTGCACAGACGGTCCTTCAGCTCCTGGAATGCGATATTCCAACTTTCATCCCAGCAGAAATTTCGCTTCTCCTCGGTTAGCTTATGCAGAGGTTTGGCTATATCTGCAAAATTCTTCACAAATCGCCGTTAATAGGAGCACAAACCCAAAAACGCTCTAACCTGCGTCTTGTCTTTTGGAACCGGCCAATCCTTGACAGCTGCGATTTTCTCTGGATCCGTGCGAATACCTTCTTCCGACACTACATACCCCAAAAAGTTGACTTGCCGTTTGAATAGTGAACATTTCTTTGGACTCAACTTGAGGTTGGCACTCTGAATCTTCATGAGCACGCGTTCCAGGTTTTGAAGGTGTTCCTCAAACGTACGGCCCACGATGATGATGTCATCCAAGTAGACCAGACAGGCATCGCCAATTAGCCCGGTAAGTACAAGTTCCATCAGCCTTAAAAACGTTGCTGGAGCATTGCACAATCCAAACGGCATTACTTTAAATTGCCACAGACCCTTTTCCGTCGAGAACGCAGTTTTCTCCTTGTCCATATCTTCTCAACTGCAGATGTCCAAGACTTGGACACGAAAATATCTCCGTTGACTGCGGGCGTCCAAGTGTTAGACATTTTTTACCCGCTCTTTTAATGAAGAAACAAAGCATTATGCGCTATTTCTAACTCATTCTACCATATGTCAATGTGTACAGGATAAAAAAGGCTAGCATAAAAACCCCACAGCTTATACACTTTAGTAGTATATTTTATTTAAATTATTCTTAAATGTCGTCCGTTCTTCGAGTCAGCCATTAGTGTGATTAACGCGCGCTAACAACGAAGTTGTTTGTAATTATTTTGTATTAATTTATATTTATTGTGTGGTGAATTGTGTTAAAACAATGCCTGGGTAAGTAATCTTCTTATTCGTAATCTCATTTTGTGTTTTATCTTATTAAGTACGTGTAAAATCGTTTCTTAATATGTATGAAGCAAACTGCTATCTTAAAACGAACATGCTGGTTTTGGAAAGTTGAATTGAAATGTACGTAAAATTTTAGTGTTGACTGTCAGTTTTGTGTTAAAATATGTATAATTGTTCATCTTTCACAGTTTTAGTACATCAAAATGTGGATAAAGTGCAATATTTTCAAAATTTTTATGTATATACGCAATAGGTGCAATAGTGTCCATTTTTGAGACGTCCGTAGAAGTGAATTCTAGTTCTCTGTTTTGCGGGTGGCGAAAAAAGGAACTAAAGTTTGCCATACTGCATCAAGTTCAAATTCGGTTGAATGGTTAGAATGGTAAAGAATCTAGCGCCCTCGAGCAGAGAAATGGAGCTTTGTTGACTCCACGATTATTCGATGATTTATAAAAAATTGAATGTGGCATTTGGATATGTCATGTATGCTAACACAAGAGGGCGGAATTTTTTAAACAATTTATTAAAACAGAAAGTTAGATAGTATTTACATAATATGCTTTTTAACATTTTTATTTTAATATTTTTTATATTTAATATTTGAAATTTTTATTTTTTTAATTTAATATGAACAGGTTGTGGTTTTTAAAGTCACCTCAGACACATATTTCTTATACTGGTTTTTTAATGTACATTTTATCTGTATTTACTTTGCAAATCGTGTAACGTTGCGTTATTTTTCAACCTATGGCAAGATTGCTGCTACCTACAGTACCATTCGTAAATGAATTGTACTGTAGATACAGTAAATCCAACAAGTACCAGGAGCCTTTTAAAGAAATAAGTACCTATGTTATTATATGCTATAATATTTATTCAATTTTATACTTATGTCCATCCATCATTTAGTTTTTATTGTTGCCTAGCTATAATTTGTTCAGCTAATTATTTCAGACTATCATCGTCGAAATTGTTAAGTTAGTTAAGTTACACAGCCGATTTCCGTCCCACTGCTGGGCCTTCCCTCACTTCTGAAAGAGTTTTACGGAAAAGAAGTATCCACCGCGCTGCCCATATGCGTGTTGGCGAACTGCACATGCCTTGGAAATATTTTTTTTATTTCTCAGACAGTTAGACTTCCTCATGATGTTTTTCTTCACCGCCGAGCAAAGGTAAATCAGCACATAAAATTGTAATTAATAATTTCATTGATGCCGGCGCGGATCGAACCCGGTGTGCTAGCGTACTGTGAAATTTAACGCGAGAGCTAACAATCTGAGCTACCAGGGCTCTCTCATCGTCGAAATGAATACTTAAGTTAGTTAAGTTACAGCCTTTTTTACGCCACACAGCTGGGCAAAGGCAAAGAAGTTTCCGTCGCACTGCCCCAATGCGTGTTGGCGAACTTCACATGTCTTCGAAATATTTTTTTTCTTATTTCACAGACGTGCGGGTTTCCTCACAATGTCTTTCTTCACCGCCGAGCACGTGGTAGACCAGCACTTAAAATTGCAATTAACAATTTCATTATTGCTAGCGGGGATCGAACCCGGATTGCTAGCGTACTATGAAATTTACAGCGAGAGCTAACCATCTGAGCTACCACGGCTCTTCCGAGCCACCACGGCTCTCATCGTTGAAATGAATACACCTCTTTATTTTGTATGTTTTTTTTTCTATAGGATAGGGTGACAAACGAGCACGCAGTCCACCTGTGGTGGTTTCTGCGGCCCATAGACATCTACTTCTATCCTCGATTACAAATCAAAATGCAAAAATGCGTGTCACCCGTGAGGACTAAGATGGAACGCCTCGTTTCCAGCAAAAAAGGCTCTCCGGTTCTCTACACTCACCATACGAAACACAGAAGCATTAAGCTATTATTTCACGCTGGTATTCTGTGAGAGCGTGGTCCTTCCCCGGTCGAGCCGGCCTATTCGTGCTACAACTATTCTACTAATATAACTGCAGCATGGCTCTACCACATATAAAAAATGTTTTAATGAACGTACATGATGCACAAAAAAAGTGCAGAATCGAACTTTAATTGTGGCATATTTTTGTATAATGCATACCGTTTGGAGAAATAATGTTATTGTTTATTGGAAATGTAACATAACCGCTGCGCACCTCGCGGCGCCTCTGTCACTCGATACATATTATGGTGCATTGGGTATTGTTTACAGAAAACGTTATTTATAACTCTACATCAGCGGGAGTGACTCTTGAGTGGTTTTATGGTTTTTAAAGGAATGAATGAATCTTTATTTCTGTACAAGTGCTGTTAAAGTTTGTTTGCTCAAATAAAGTAATTAATTTTTCAATAAATATGGCACTTACGACTAAAATTTTGATGGCATTAAGAGTACTTATGAAATACTTTATCGGATTTCTAAAACTTAGCAAGACCTATTGAAATATTACTGAATCATGTAAAGAAAAAGAGAGATTCAAGACTGAATTATTGAAATGAAATAAAAAAAACTATTTTTATTGACTAAAGCATTACGCCGCATTATGCCGCATCTGGTCCGAACTACATGCTACATCGGTGTAAATTGATTGTGGGTTCTTGTAAGCTTATTATTAATGCGTTTTACGATAAAAAATTGTATTGTAGCCTATGATTTTGCACATAAAATATTGTAAACAATAGACGTAAGATTAAAATAAAATAAAATTGAACTATTAAAAAACTTTGTGTCTTTGAGAAATATGATAATTTTGACTTTATTCTATATTTAGTTTTACTAACCACTTTAAACTTTATTAAATATTGCATTTGAACATCGACATTTCGAACGCACATTGCGGTCCGTGGAGAAATATCCAGGACCACTCCTGTCTGAGGGCCGGCTGTTAAAAAATATAAACCACACTGTTCGTCGTGGCGCGTTATCATTAACGCGCCGCCACCGAACAATTGACGGTTCCGTTGAGAGACGCGATACGTATTTTCTATATGGATATGCGTTGCCCTACTCTTTTATAGGAAATTTCATAGAGAATTCAGAAATGTATACATATTATAGTATTCGATATACCAAAATCAAGATATTTGCGTTTAAACGGATTGGGCCCAATCAGCCGTCCATTTTATTAAACAGCTCCGCAGTCAACGGAGAATTAAGGTTAGAGTCTCCGCAGCTGAAAGGTTAGGGTCAATTTCAACTTGCCAGTAGCCACTTTTTAGATCCAGCGTGCTAAACCACTTTACTCCTGTAAGCATGTCCAGCGTGTCATCAATTCTTGGCAAAGGATAGCTGTCCTTCTTCGTGACGTCGTTCAGACGGCGGTAGTCAACATAAAAACGCATGCTGCCATCCTTCTTCTTTACTAGCACCACGGGTGAACACTATGAACTAGAGGTTCAATAACACCATCCTTCACCATTCCTTCAATCATGGTTTCTACTTCCTTTTCACGTGCTACCGGCAATCTTCTTGGCCGCTGACGGATAGGCAATTCTTCTTCTGTGTTTATTTTGTGTTGAACTAAGCCAGTCTTCCCTATGTCAGCTTCGTTTGATGAGAATACATCGGCGTACTTGAGTAACAACTTTTTTGCCTTGACCATTTCGTTCGGGGAGAGAACACTGCGACAGTCTTCCAAAAGTGTGGTCACTCTCGTTTCTGAATCCTTGCTGGGGGTCCCACTCATATATATTGGCACCGACGTAATCTTTTTCGCCTTTTTCTATAATCTGTTCTCGGTCACAAAGATTCAGCACACGTACTCCTGTGATGTCAATGGTTCTGACCAAGGTTCGAGCTACTTTCCATGGAAGGTCAATTGTTTACCCTTTCCACAAGTACACAACGGTGAGCTTGCCCAGCGTTTCGAGGAAGACTAACCGGCACAATCGTTACCCATCTCGGCGGAAGAACAATCTTCATAATGCTGTACACGTTCACTGGTAACGCAACTTCCATAAAAAGTTCCTCCTATCCACATTTCAAAACACCTTGCCTCATAAAGTCTAGGCCCAAGATGCAGTCATCCATTATATCAGCCACGATGACATTATGCAGGTAGATCACTTTTTCTAGCTTCAACTCCATCTCCTTCTCTCCTCGGACGGGTATACGCTGACCGGTGGCTGTTACCAAATTAATGCGTTCTCGGTTGTATGCGGATTCCTCAAGGAACTGACTTATAAGTTGGGAACTAACAACCGTACGAGAGGCTTCAGTGTCTATCGTCAGTTTACACGGCATTCCGTTGACCTCGCCCTTGATGATTAGACTGTTCCCATTATGGGTTTGTGAGATCAAGATCCTTGGGGCTCTTTTAACATCAGCCAGCACCCGCCCCGCAGTTCTGGCTTTTACTCGTTTCCCTGCTGCTGCTGGACGGTGTTGTTGGCCGCACTACCCTCCTGAGATCGTTCACCTTCCCTTTCTAGAGTTCGCTTAGGGCAGCTGGATCGAAGATGGCCCCTTTCCCCACAGCCATGGCACCTAGGGCTGTATCCTTTGTTGTGGTCGCGAACTGTAGCTGCTGCAACCGATGGGAACGATCGGCGTCAGGCGCCAAGGCGTCCTTAAGCGTTTCGTGGTGCCCCAGCCTCACAGCAGCTCTGACTTCAAGGTCGCGGATGCCCTCGATGAATGCCTGCTCCAGGTTCCCTTCAATGAGCACAGGTACAGACCGGTATGCTTTTCGCACCAACTTCTCCACCTCTAGAGCCCACTGCTGCAGGTTTTCATTGATGCGCTGCACGCGATCTTTAAGCTGCACACGAAAGACGTGTTCCAGGTGGGCGTCGCCATATCTCGCCTCCAAACTCAAGGAGCTGCTCATAAGTCACTTCCTCATCGAGGGCTTCCAGAACAGTTAAGGCCTGGTCGCGCAAGCCTAATGTGAGAACAGTCATGGCCTGATTTTTATTAAATCCGTTCGCCTTCATAACAGCCTCGAATTGGATTTTGTAGGCTGACCAGGAAGAAGTCCCGTCAAACGGTGGCACCTTGAACCCACGTAGCGAAGGTGTTGTAGCTACTACGGGAGCTGTAGTTCCATCTCCAAGTTTGAGTTCGTCCAGTGATTTCTTCATGTCAGCCATTACGTTGTCAACCCGATTGTTTACTTGTTCGATTCGGATTTCAGCTTCCGACAGGCAGTTGTCATGTTGAGCAACCTTATCCTTCACCTCCTGTATCTCTTTTCCGAAGGTAGCGTGAAGGTCCTTCATGAGGAGCATCTGCTCTTCCAACCGACGGGCCTGTTCCTCTTGTCCGCGGGCCTGTTCCTCTTGTCCGCGGGCCTGTTCATCCTGTCCACCCCGCAGCTGCTCTTCCAACCGACGGACCTGTTCCTCCTGTCGGTGAGCCTGTTCCTGCAGCATCACCATTAGAGCACCTAAATCGGGTGCTGCAGATGTAGGAGCTACTAACGGGCCTGCAGCCGGTAGCTGGCTCTCCGACGTCTGCGACGTTGCACCACCGAATCTTCTTTGGTCCGTCTTCTGCTGGCGTTGACTTTGGGTACGGACACCCTCCGTTTCCTCCTTAGGTAAAATCGGCATGATTTAATCCTGACTTCTGACAGCAATTGTTACGAGCTTGAGGTTCGTGACAATAAAAACTGCCGATTGAATTACCAAAATTAACTGCGAGCGGGGAAGTATTGAATTCGGCGAGACAAGCGAAGCATCGGAGCGAAATAAAGAGAATCAATGTGGTTAATTATTAGTGTTCTAAGTTTTAATGATGTTACGAGCTTGAGGTTCGTGACAATAAAAACTGCCGATTGAATTACCAAAATTAACACTTTAATTCACTTTCTACTAATAAAAAATTAGAACATTAACAATTAACCACAATGATTTACTTTATTTCGCTACGAAGCTTCGCTTGTCTCGCCAAATTCAATACTTCCTCGATCGCATCTTGCAGCGCCTTTAAATGCACATTATCACTGAAACATCAAGAATATTCAAGTAAATACGCGCACCAATCGACAAGGCGCCGAAAGTTCGAGTGTCGGGCTTCTAAAAGCTTAGTTCTTCGTTTCGATACTAGATGGCGCTGTCGGTTGAAAGATTAGTGATGTAATTTTCTGGAAAGCTCTCCTCGCTCTCGTCCCCGACACTAGATGGCGCTAGTGCTGGGTATATTACGTCAACTTAGGCGCGCAACACTGCCCTCACCTAAGACATGCTCGTCTCGAGCATTATCGGCCCCATAACAACGCGCCAGGCAATCCACATGGACGATCTTAGGAGTCCCTCTTGCGCCTTTCTGTAACGGCTCCGCAATGTCAAGGGCTGTCCTATCCCATGGTGCACCAACATTGTACAATTTCGGTGCTCCTCTACTACGTGCCTGAGGTCCCCTCACAGCCGCGCAACTTGTACATGTACGACACCAATCCTCGACATCGTCACGATAATGGACCCAGTAAAACTGTTCTCGGACCTTCAGTAAAGTTCGTTTAACTCCCAGATGGACTCTTGAACGACCATTATGGCACAGCTGTAGAACATTCGGCACTTTAGCTTTTGGGACAACCATTTGCAAACGACAGCTGTCTCCTCGACCATTGTCCCATTTACGGCACAGGACTCCATCCTGAATCAGCAAGCTGTCCCATTGGGCCCAATAGCTTCTAGTGGTCGAACTCATCGCTGAGACGTCGCTCCACTTAGGCTTGGTAGCACGGGCCTTCATCCATTCCAGAATCGGCTTGATGTCCGGATCTTCTCGCTGTGCATGTCGTAGGCTGCCCTTCAACTCGTTGCTGAGGTGGTCTGTCCTGAGCATCCTCACGGATACCACTTCCTTACTCTCTTGCCTAGTACAATGTTTCCAATCTTCGGGACAAGATCTTCTTGACGATGCATCTGCGTTGCCATGAGATTTCCCGCTGCAATGTCTGATAGAAAAGTCGTATCCCGGGTGATACTGGGTGGTGATGTTAGCCGCACTTCCCTTCTGAGATCGTTCACCTTCCTTTTCTAGGGTTCGCTTAGGGCAGCTGGATCGAATATGGCACCTTTCCCCCACAGCCATAGCACCTAGGGCTGCATCCTTTATTTTGGTCGTGAACCGTAACTGCTGCAACCTCCCTAGCGTGAGGGGATCGCTGATCCTGCCGCCGCCAGGTGGTGCCGTTAGCTGCACCACCCTCTCGAGATCGATCAACTTCCCTTGTCTACAGTTCGCTTAGGGCAGCTGGATCTTAGATGGCCCCTTTCCCAACAGCCATAGCACCTATGGCTGAATTCTCTGTTGCGGTCGCGAACTGTAGCTGCTGCAACCTCCCTGATGCGATAGGAACGATGATCCTGTCGCATGGCTTCCGCCTCCAGTGCATGGGCCAAGGCGTCCTTAAGCGTTTCGTGGTGCCCCAGCCTCACGGCAGCTCTGACTTCAAGGTCGCAGATGCCGTCGATGATTGTCTACACCAGGTTCCCTTCAATGAGCGCAGGTACAGACTGGTATGCTTTTCGCACCAGCTTCTCCACCTCTATAGCCCACTGCTGCAGGTTTTCGTTGATGCGCTGCACGCGATCTTTAAGCTGTGCACGAAAGACGTGTTCCAGGTGAGCGTCGCCATATCTCGCCTCCAATGCCTCAAGGAGTTGCTCATAAGTCACTTCCTCACCGAGAGCTTCCAGAACTGTTAAGGCCTGGTCGCGCGAGCCTAGTGTGATAGCAGTCATGGCCTGACTTTTATTCCAGCCGTTCGCCTTCATAACAGCCTCGAACTGGATTTTGTAGGCTGACCACGAAGAAGTCCCGTCGAACGGTGGCACCTTGAACCCACGTAGCGAAGGTGTTGTAGCTACTACGGGAGCTGTAGTTCCATCTCCAAGTTTGAGTTCGTCCAGTGATTTCTTCATGTCAGCCATTACGTTGTCAACCCGATTGTTTACTTGGTCGATTCAGCTTCCGACAGGCGGTTGTCATGTATCTCTTTTCCGAAGGTAGAGTGAAGGTCCTTCATGAGGAACATCTGCTCTTCCAACCGACGGGACTGTTCTTCTTGTCGGCGGGCCTGTTCATCCTGTCCGCCCCGCTGCTGCTCTTTCAACCGACAGACCTGCTCCTCCTGTCGGCGGGCCTGTTCATCCTGTCCGCCCCGCAGCTGTTCTTCCAATCGACAGACCTCTTCCTCCTGTCGGCGAGCCTGTTTCTGCAAAATCACCATCAGAGCACCTAAGTCGGGTGCTGCAGATGTAGTAGCTACTGACGGTCCTACAGCCGGTGGCTGGCCCTCCGACGTCTGCGGCGTTGCACCACTAAATCTTCTTTGGTCCGTCTCCTGCTGGCGTTGACTTCGGGTACGGACACCCTCCGTTTCCTCCTTAGGTAAAATCGGCATAATTTTATCCCACTTCTGATACCAATTGTTACGATCTTAGGGTTCGTGACAGTAAAAATTGCCGATAAAATTACCAAAATTAACTCTTTAATTCACTTTACACTTATTAAACTTAAAACACTAATTATAATCATAAATTAATCACACTGATTCACTTTATTCCGCTCCGAAGCTTCGCTTGTCTCTCCAAATTCAATACTTCCCCGATCGCATCTTGCAGCGCCTATAAATACAAATTAGCACCGAAACATCCAGAATATTCAAGTAAATACGCGCACCAATCGACAAGGCGCCGAAAGTTCGAGTGTAGGGCTTTTAGAAGCTTAGTTCTTCGTTTCGATATTAGATGGCGCTGTCGGTTGAAAGATTAGTGATGTCATTTTCTGGAAAGCTCCCCTCGCTCTCGTCCCCGACACTAGATGGCGCTAGTGCCGGGTACATGACCTCAACTTAGGCGCGCAACATTATTAACATGTTTGGAAAATATGGGAATCAGAATGCATTTCTGTGGTTCCAGGACTACCTTTCGGATAAGAGGCAACGTCTTAAAGTTGATGTTTTACTAAATAAATAATTTAGCTCACACTTGCGGTGTGTCACAAGGCAATACAAATAAGCAAAGCCTTTTTTAAATTTACATAAATGATCTATGTAGAACTACATTCAAGGTTGCCGATAATAAAATGTTTGCTGATGATACAGTCTTGCTGTTTTATGACGAGTCTTGGGAATATGTACATCGTCTTGCTGAAAATGGTTTACGTACTATTTCATCATGGTTAAAAACAGCTTACTAACACTCAACACAAAAAATATGTGCTTCAGTAAAACAAATATTAATTTACTCAAAGCTTTTAGTTTACAAATCTATTATTATCCATTCAATCGACAAGCTTATATAGAGAATAAATCGTATATCACACTTGCTCATTAATTAAAAGAGTTTGTGTTATAAACTATCTAGGAATAATTATTATTGATGATAAGCTCAACTGGAAACAGCAGGTAACGTCTGTTGCTAATAGACTCAGGAAATTAGTTTATGTGTTTAGAGAACTGCGCACAGTTTCGAAACTGACACTCTTAATACAAATACAATAAGCACTTTCGTAATGTGTAATTACACACAGTATAATAAGTTTGTGGGGAACAACAGCTAAACATATTTAATAGAACTTGAACGAGCACAAAGATCTCCTTAAAGTAATATTATCCCTTCCATTTAGGCAACCATCTACTGTATTATTGTCAACAGTAAACGTACTTTCTGTACGTCAACTATAGATCTATAATAGTATAAAATATACCATAAGATTACGGTCCATATCTTTCCTCCACAAGAAAAATGCGGTCAGTTAAAATGATCGGTTGAATCGACTTACATTCAAAAACTGACCGTGTGTGTGGAATCTTGAGTTGAAATTTTCAACTGACGACAACCCACGGATTTTTTCGGGCGTACTGCCAGATGAAATTGCTCAGTCGAACTGGCGTAAATCCAAAAACTGATCGTGAGTGTAAAATATTAAGTTAAATTTTTAACTGGTGGCACACGGAGTTTTCCGGGCGCATTGTAATCCGCTGGCTTCAGTTCTTTTTAATTAACTGGTAAATACTTACTTTCTTAGAAGCTACTATAACTGTAATTGTACTTACAGGTTAATATTATTCTGACTCCAATGAAACAGACACTGAGTTAATTAAGTCAATGTTTATTGCATACACTCGTTATCACAAACGGCAAAGTCTTATATAATACAAGAATTCTCTAACAGTTTATTTATACACAAGTTCTCTAACAGTTTATCTATACACCAGTTTATTTTATACACGCAACACTATGAATTAAATACAAATTAAACAAAAAGGTACGCGAATATAACTATAATATATATTATAGTTATATTCGCGTATTTATACTATACTACTTTGCAACTATAATATTTCGCTGAGTAACTAGGTTGAGCGTGGCGCGAGCTCCCACTGCGAATGCATCTAATTACTAACTTAATATCTAACGAACTTGACCAGTGAAGTAGGCACAATACTTCAATACAAAAATATTGTTAACAATTGAACGATTCATACGGAAAAGTTGGTAAGTAGGATTTCTTAAGAATTTAATAATTAAATTTGACATTGTTTTTTTAGCTGCTGAATTTATAAAAAATATTTATTATTATTTATATGAATTTATTAATTTAGAAATTTGAATATGTGATTTTATTGATAAAATTTATTTACTTTTATTATACAATATTAAGATTTAAATTTATTTAAAGGTGGTATGCCACAGCTACTTACGTTATTTCTATGCTGTTTATATTTTTTATTATTTTATATATTTGGAGAATTTCGTTTGACGGCGGATGGAGAGTAAGGTGACTGTGATGATGTCCCCTTCCTGATGATTGACTCAGTATGTTGGAAAAGAATCTCAGTGATGCTACGTACACCCATCGTGTTTTTTTTTTCAATTCTAAAAATGCTATGTCTTCTCCCTTTTAAATATCCCTCAACGCTTTGTATCAACATTGTAAGGTTCTCACTGTGAGACAATTATACTACAAATCTATAGTTCTCAGGTACCACGGGGAAGTTGTGCCATATTTGCCAACGTCTCAGCGAAGGGGAGAGACATGTCCCATGGTACGGACTCGTACGGAGTTTGCCAAGCGCCAATATTACGCGTTGACTTCACGGGAGTATAACAAATTAGGTAATATTCAACATTTACGAAACTTTAATACCTATAAATTAAAGAAATATATAGAGGAGGAAGATACAGAACACATGATGGAAAGTATAAAGTGAAACGCACACAAGTACATATACACACACACACACATTCACACACACACACACACACACAACACACACACACAATACAAACAGGACCTAAGAGTACACACAACATAGGAGCACATACATAATTTTTGTACACTTTCAGTAATATATTATGTATAATATAGACGAGAGATATGAAGAGCATTGGCTCCTGTAACACAGGCTTTCCTAGCACAGGAGTCAAAGATCACTGTTTGCACATTTCTTATTTTGTTCGAAATGTAATAAAATTGTAAAATTGTGAATTGTGTAAGTTTTCCTTATGTGTGTGTCAATAAATTATTATTATTATATTGGGGTATATATATAAAATATATATAGTTTTTTCATCTGGTTGGGTTCTATAAATATATAATTTATAAATTAAAATGAAAATATTATTATTGTGGGGTATCTATATAGTTTTCTCATCTGGTTGGGTTCTATAAATATATAATTATAAATGAAAATGAAAAGATAAATATACATAAATATCAATAACATAAAATAAATATAAAAGTACATAAATAAGTAAAAGCCCAACCAGATGGAGGCCCTCGGCAGGGGAGACCAAACGGCCGAGGGTTAGGGGGAAAAGGGAAAGAAACCGGCGGACGATGCGGGCAGTATCGAGGAGCACCGCCTTCTGCATTTGAACCTGGAGCGGTCCGCCACGTAGTCCCAGCCGCCTCAGATGACCCGAGAGGCTGACTGGGATTAGCCCGTTTGCAGAGACGACTACAGGAATAATTTCGGTCGGCAGACCACCCCACATGTCGGTCACCTCGTGAGCCAGGTCCAGATATTTTGTTTGCTTGTCTGTTTCGGCTTTCACGAGGTTCTCGTCATACGGAATGGTAATGTCGACCAAAAATATCCTTGACTGTGCCCGGTCCATCAGCACAATATCAGGCTTATTCGCTAGAATAGTCCTGTCTGTGATGATGGTTCGGTCCCAGTAGAGCCTGGCGCGATCATTTTCGAGCACGGCTTCCGGCAAGTACTTGTAATACGGCAATTTCCGATCCACGAGACCGTATTTCAGAGCGAGCTCCTGGTGTAGAATTCTGGCTACTAGGTTGTGCCTGTGCAAGTACTCAGAGTTAGAAAGCGCCGAACAACCGGAGATAACATGCCTAAGTGACTCACCGGGATGGCGACAAGCTCGACAGATGTCGACGGTGCCATCCTTTAGGATGTATCTCCGATAGTTGTTGGTCTTAATAACCTGATCCTGTATTGCACAGACAAAACCCTCGGTTTCCCCGAAGAGATCACCAAAGCGTAGCCAGTGGAGGGAGGCTACTGTGTCTACGAAAGGCTCATGTAGAGCCTTGTAGAACCTCCCGTGGAGCTCCTTCTCCTTCCATACGGTCTCCCGGTCGGAAATGCTCTGCACTGCCGGGTCTTGCCATTGCTCGTTGGCTAAGGATAGAGGGGTAAGTCCTTTATCACAAGAAATGACGTCCTTATAGAATGGATCATCCGATCTCGCAAGGAAGTAATCACGGAGGCTGCACACTTCGCGATTATGCATGGTGAGCGCGCTCAAGAAGCCACGACCACCATGCTTCCGCGGCAAGTACAGCCTCATTACCGACGATCTCGGATGATGCATCCTATGGGACGTCATGGTAGTGCGGACTTTTCTATCCAGGGCGTTAAGTTCAGTCTGAGTCCACCTGAGTATGCCAAAGGTATACATGAGGACAGGCATGACCCAACCGTTATATGCGTGTGCCTTATTCACACCGGACAAAAGGCTGTTAAGCACTTTGGTCAAGCGTGCATAAAACACGTCGCAAACTGACTGTTTCATACCAGCCTCATCGATACCGATGTTCTGTGACATACCCAGGTATCGGTATGTTTCAGCCTCGGAAAGGGTTCTTAAGTTGACGGGCATAGATAAGTCTATGCCCTCAGAGTTAGCAACCCTTCCCCTTTCAACATGTAGGACCACACACTTATCCGTCCCCAGCTCCATTCTAATAGAATTGCTAAATTCACTCGTGATGTTTAGCAATTCCATAAGATGGGAGCGACTGGAGGCGAATAATTTGAGGTCATCAATATAGAAAAAAGTGGGTCACTTTTGTACCTCCTTTCCGAAGCTGAAATCCCCTCCCGGAGCCCTCCAGTAAAGTACTGAGAGGGTTCAAAGAGAGGCAGAACCAGATTGGACTCAGACAGTCGCCCTGGAATATACCCCTTCTTATCCTTATGCGGCTTTCCGCAGCCGTCATCCGCTCGCCTAGATGACAGAGGATCGTACTCCACTGCCCCATACACTGCTCGAGGAAGTCTCGAACTGTACAGTCAATCTTGTACAGCTCGAGGACCCTCTTTAGCCATGTATGGGGCACCGAGTCAAATGCCTTTCTGTAATCTATCCAGGCGGCGGAGAAGTTCCGACGGTTGCGTTTCACCACTTTGCCAATGACCGCGTCAATGAGGAGTGGTTCCTTGGTTCCACGACCGCCGCCCCGACATCCATTTTGAGCGCGCGACATCACCTGATTTAAGTCCAGGTGACGAGCGATTCTTGTGCTCAAAATGGATGTTAGTGTCTTGTATATGGTCGGTAGACACGTGATGGGGCGGTATTTGCTCGGGTCTGTGGCACCCTGATCTTTAGGAACCAAATGAGTGATCCCAGTAGTGAAGAGGCTTGGGAGCGACTTCTGGTTGAGAGCCTCTTGAAACTGTCAGGCGAGCACAGAGTGACACACCATGAACCCCTTCAGCCAGTAGTGATGCAGCCCGTCAAGCCCCGGACTTTTCCAGTTCGGGGCCCTACGGACCGCCTCAGCTACGTCATCCGGCGTTATGATGACGGGGTCCATGGGCGTAATACTCGCACACTGACTCGCCACAACTTCCGTCCAAGGGCCCTCGTTGTGGTTTACGGGCTCTGACCACAGGCTGCGCCAGAATGCGACCATGTCGGCCTGATTTGGTGCAGGGCCCGTTCCACTTACTATTGGTCGCTCCACTGATTTATAGAGCCTCTTCTGATCACTCTGGAAGAGACGATTCTGGTTGAACCGTGTCGACCTCTCGGTATATCGCCGAATCCGCTTTCCCCAAGCAGCTATTCTTTGCTTCAGGTCGTCTATGCGCTCCGTCAGTTTTTGCATTATATCCGGCTGGGACAAACTAACATTTGTCCCAGCAAACGCCATCCTGACGGTGCGCACAATCCTTGGCCTGGTATTGCCTGACCTGAAGCATATCAGTCTGCCGATGAGGGCCCTAGCCTTTGCGATACGTTCTTCAATTCTTATTCTCCAGGCTGGGATAGCACTACTTTGTCCAGTAGCGCGTCCAGCCGTGGAAAGTTTGGCACCTATAATACGGCAGACTGCCAGTGCGGCGCCAAAAAAGAATTGAGTCCGTATCGCAAAGGTCCCGGCTGGCTTCCAAATATATAACCAGCATTGGGTTCAGAGCCCTCACGACAGCCCGATTCCGCTTGCTTAGGGCTAAGCGGGGAAGTCGCGGTCGATTTTCGAGAGTCGTACTGCGCGTTTCCACAATCGCCTCTTCCAATGTACTCCTCATTTGCTCTAGTTCCAGTTCCTGGGCGACTGTTCCATCATCGTTTGAATCAACCACAACTGGCGTATTCACGGCGGCATCCACATTTGCCGTTTGCTCAGCAAGTTGTGGCACCGCATCCTCAGCCGCAGCATTTTCACCCGATGAAGGAACAGCCTCACGTCGTATATTATTATTATTAATATTATTATTCATTTGAAAGGGCTCATAAAGACCCAGGTAACTGTGATAACTCACACTCCTGATGGTGGACTCAATATCTGGGTAAAGCATTTCAGTACTATACTACAGTATTTAGTAGTAGTTTGCCGCTACGTAGAACCATCGTTTTTAGACTCATTTAAATACCAAGGTGCCTGTGGTGATTTCACCCATCTGATAATGGTGGACTCCGAAGGCGAGTATGGGATTTCAGTGGCGGCACTAGATAGGATGATCGTGTTTGACCTTATTTGAAACGGCTCATAAAGACCTAGGTGACAGTTATGATCTCACCTTTCTCAAGGTGCAATCTGATGTGTGTATAGGATCTCAGTGATGGCACTATCTTTATATTTTCATTATTTTTAATTTATAGGAGTTACGAAATTTTATCTGTGACACTTCGCAAAGGGGGGAGAAAAAACAATACAAACAAAGAAAACTATACTAAATATAGTGTACCTGTATGTGTTACGTAACCTAATACAATACGAAAAATTTATTATTTTATAAAACACAACATATTTGATTATCAAACAAATCAAATAATTATTTTGTTACTTCTAGACTTGTTTATTTTATCATTTTGTACATTCTTATACTAGGGCTACACTAACGAGAAATGCCGTTAATTATTGCGTTGATGGACTTTGAATGGAGGTGTGGCCACGACTTAACCCGTTAATTTGACAATAGCATTAACAATGCCGTTTACCGTTTGGCGATAACGAGTGGCGGTACATCTAAAAGATTAAGGCACGAAATATTGCATTGAACCAGCCACACTACGTTTGTCGCACTGTGCACGATGAGCACAATAGGGTCGTACGTATGGTTATGATAGAGTGGAATAATAAAACAGTTATTACGTTTCTTGAGATTCTGCAAAAATAGCCATGTTTGTGGGATCCAAGACTCAAAAGTTTTAAGAATTGTAAATCGCAAAATGATGCTTTGCGATGAATTATTCAATTATTATCTTTTAAGACAACTATCGAAGAATTAGAAAGACGAAGAAAAGCCTGATGGGTTTTTATATAACCATTTTTAACAAATATAAAATGTCCTCAAGGAACATTAACGCCAACTTTAACGCCGTTCGATGGCATTGAAATTTAATGACGTTCAGCGTTCAAATGTGCGTTGCGTTTATAGGCATTGACGTTTCACGTCAGTGTAGCACCAGCATAAGCGCGTTCGCTCGATGACGCAGCCACACTATGTTCGCGAGGTGTGCTAAGCGTTGAAATATGAATATCGATAGACGATATTTTTTTCAATAAAAAGTTTTAATTTTTTAATATTTCTCGTAAATCATTTAATCTACTACCACCCAATCTACTAAACTTTAATTTATGCTTTTAATTTTTCCCCAGTTAATTTAGTTGCTTATTATCTTAAGAAGAAATGTATTTTTGTATAGTATATCTCTGTGGTATTAAAATTACTAAATCTACGATACTTATAATTACTTTACTAACTGTGTGTTTAAGCGGGAACTAGAACGTCAACGGATTTTTGCTTCTGTTTTATCGTTTAAATAATGGTTTGAAGTGGATTTTGATACGTAAAAGTGAAGCGATTTTTTGTGTTTAGTGTTTGCGCTTGTGAACTAATAGAGAAAACGACGAAACAAGTGCATCGATGTTGATATAAACCTTAAGTTATTTTGATCGGTTAGGCGTCCTATGAACTTGAGTAATTGTCGTCATCGACTGTCCGCTGAGAAGAGAGTTTACTCCCGTCCTATCAGAAATATGTAGCTGTTAAATATTTGATTTCTTCAGCTACATCTATAGTACCCATGCTTCTAAACATATTAAACAGCTGAACATGGAAAACAACGAGTATTTTTGTAAACTCTAACTGAAAAATAGTACACATAATAGTCTTATTTAAATTAAACAATAATTAATAGGAACTATAATATGACGTTTTCATACATTCATAATTTAATTTGCTTAATAAATATAATAAACGAACTGAACTAAATAACTTACGATTGTTTTTTAAATCAAGCCGATATGTCGATAATTTTATCGATATATAAAACATGGATATTGACTTACTGTATATTAATTTACGATATATAAAACTCCAATGTTGATATATTTATAATTATCGATATATTAAAAATTCGATATTTAAAAAAAATATTACAATTCCAGTTTAAACTGATCAATTGGAATGATCAGTTGAACTGATCGTGTGTGTGGAAATTTCTTTGGCTTAAACCCGTTCGAAATGATATCTGTTAAACTGGTGACTTTAACTGACCGTGTGTAGGATCCATAAGATTGCCCGACAACATTATCAATTTCGGGCATTGAGACTTATTACTTTAGTGTAAATAATAAAGTAAGAAAGCTGTCTGTGTGCCAACTAAAATCCAAAGTTTTATTATGATTTTGTAATTTGACATTCAACGAGACGGAAAATCTATTAAATATCACTCAATAATACAAGTTGTTACTTATTTAAAAAAAAAACGAGTATATAAACACAGACACACCAAACATATTCACGCAGACACACGCACGCAAGCACGCACACAAACACACACACACACACACACACACACACACACACACACACACATACACGAACGTACGCATGCACGCACGTACTCACGCACGCATGCTCGCGCACACACACACGCACACGCACACGCACACGCGCACGCGCGCTATTTATGTGCATCATATACATCAAACATGCGCGTGCATATTTTTATTTTTTATTTTTCTTTCTTTTGTAAAAGTTATTTATTTATTTTCTTACCTTGTTCTGATTTGTGATGAACCATTTTGTAATTAAAACTTTGAGAATATGGGAAGGAACTGAATCCCGACATAGGGTTATTGATAGCTCGGGAGGCAGGCCTTCAACTTTATTGTATAAATATGGTTTTATTTAATAAACAAATTTATTATTATTATTATGATTTATATTATAAATATTCTGTCACGACTTAAATACCTCATTGCTTCGCTCAGATTCGGTCTTATTTTTGAGAATAAGGAGTCGGAATGCAACATTGCGTGCACTGCTCCTTGACGGCAGTAATAGGCAATGGTTGTGTGGTTACCTACTTACCATTTAGTTTCGTATTAATTTCACAGGATATTCGATTAGAAAATTCAAAAAATCAATGTTACTTAACATTATTAGCTAAGATTTTCCGTTATAATTAAAAAAAAAATAGTTAAAAGTAACGTACAGGATCGCACCCTTGACTACATCAGATTTGATAAGACCACAAATCCTCGTTAAAGAACACCGATACCTTCCAAGGATGATTCGCGAGGCTATTGAAATTAAAAAAAACATCTTAATATCAATAAAGAAGATGGCTGGGTGCTACTATGTGTTTGGGATCCTACAATTAATAAAATTAAAACCCAACTCAAGCATACAACTGCAAGACTCCAAGATACTATAAATTCGTACTGCATGGATCGAAACAAAAATTAATAATATTAATTTATGAAAACCGCGGTTAACTATGACATTTAGACGCTGAACATCTTAGTCTCCCCCGTGATTATGGGTGCTGTAAAGTGCTCGAAACGTCGGGTATTTAAAAACTTATATATGTGCTATAAAATCCGTAAAAACTAGTATTATTTAAATGTGTAGTGTTCACGTTAATATAAGAAATCGTTATGTAAACCAGTACGGACTGGTAATTGCAAATAAAATACGCCGATTGGAAGATCTAAAGACCAAGTGCGCAACATATGTAACGGCTTAAATTTCTTGAGGAGATGCCGAGATCATAATCTCATTGTGTGTCAAAATATCATTCAAAATGGACATTTGAGGA
The DNA here is from genome assembly GCA_907164705.1 of Parnassius apollo. NCBI lineage: Eukaryota > Metazoa > Arthropoda > Insecta > Lepidoptera > Papilionidae > Parnassius > Parnassius apollo. The sequence goes on from CAJQZP010000851.1 coordinate 9,774,221, forward strand.
ACGCTAAGGTCTTAAATCAGACGAGTAAAAAGTTGTTACGGACGGTAATTCAACAAAAACGCTCCGATCTACATGACATAAACAAATCCATAGACACATCATCCAGTAAATTAAAAAAAAAGTTTTAACGACGTTTGATTATAATGTTTCCATGGAAACATTAAATAAACGCGAAATTAGTAAATATAACGAATGCAAAAACAAACATAGAAAAATATCAAAAATTAACGACCAAACCAAATGTCAAACATCTGAATTAATGTCAGAACCAAAAGCAACCATTGACAAACACAGATCATAGATTAATCGCGTTATATAACCTGTCAAAACAAACATTGGATAATGAAACAATTAGGGTTTTATCCAAAGGTCTCAATTTTGCGATAACACCACGTATATTATCGTACAAAGCTGATCGTTGTCGTCTGCAAAGGACTCCTTCGTCCCTGCAGGTTTCGGGCCTCAAGGCATACCCCATTACCCGGGCAATCATCATAGCCCATTTCTATGGACTGGTCTTGGGAGCCGTTCAGGAACGGCATTATTGGTTTTCTTCTTGTTGGCGTATTGCGCGCTTCTAGGTAGGAGCTTCCGAAGGGTCAGCAGTCTCAAAGCCCCACGGATTCCCGCAGAGGACGGGTCTCGACGTAGGGCCAATTCTGCCGACAGGTGTGCGCTCCTGATAGCAGCACATCGGGCTTCAGGTGCTCCTCCTTAGTTCTAGATGACTAGTTTCTAGGCATTCCTGGCGCATCTCGCGCCTCTGGGGAGGGATCTGCCAAAGAGTCAGTGACTTTCCGGTCCTACGGAGACGGATCCCGACGCGGAGCCGATGTCACCAACAGGCATGCGCTCTCCTGACAGCAGCACGCTAGGCTTCTGGAGCTCGCTTCCCAGCATATTGGTTGACATGCAGTGTTGAGGAAGTGTCGTCCCGGTAGGTGTCAGGGGCGTCCTCGAAGCTCGACGCAAGCCAAGTTCGCCCCACGGCACGTACATCCACTGCGCTGTACTTCTCCCTCCCGGGCGGAAGACGACGACCGGCGGCGAGCGCGGTCCGGACGCGACTTGATGTACGAAGAAATTATCTGTAGTAATTGATAGAATCAGGCGTTACTTTGTGGAAATCAATTATAATAAAGATATTAATAGTTACTTTGCAACCACTCGCTCAATTATTATAGTAACTTAGCATTTGGTTGCAAAGTAACTATTAATATCTTTATTATTATCTGTAGCGTCGAGGACTGTTTATTTAAAAACAATATGCGGAAAGAAGATTTGGGGGCGATACGTCAAAACATTTCGTCTACGTTACGTCTATGTTCGGTGCCTAAACCGAATCTTCCTAAAGACGAATTTATAGCGTTAAAGAACCTACACAATAAACCAGAACTCACGATTCTCCGCGCAGATAAGGGAAATGCCACGGTAGTCATGGATACGTCAGATTATAATTCTGAAATACAAGAACTTTTGTCAGATTTAAGCAATTATAAAAAGGTTAAAAAAAGACTCCCAACAAATAGCACACTAAAAATAACCAGTGACCTCATAAAGAAACACTCCAAAAAATTAAATCTGGGCGTAAAATGGATAATACCTACGTGCGCCAAATCACCAAAGTTGTATGGGTTACCAAAAATACACAAGCCCAATACTACATTACGTCCCACAGTGAGCCAAATCGATTCACCAACTTACAGGTTGGCTCAACACTTAGCGAAAATACTCTCACCGCTCAGGGGCCATACAAGAGCACACATAAAGGATTCTTACCATTTTGTCAGCGAGATTAAAGACCTACATCTGGAAGACAATGAAACTATGATCAGTTTTGATGTGCAGTCATTGTTTATATGCTTACCTGTTGAACACTGCATCTCAATCGTAACTAAAAGAATGTAAGAAAACAACATGCCCGTAGAATATGCAGTATTACTCAGACACTGCCTTACATCTGGCTACCTATTGTGATAGGAGGAGTTCCACAAGCAAGTAGGTGATGTGGCGATGGGCTCAACCCTGTATCTCCCATTGTCGCCGATATATCCATGGAAGACTTGAGAGAAAGCCATGCTTACTTCTCCCATAAAGCCAATACGAGTATTCTACAAGCGGCGTAGACGACACTTTCACAATTCTACCTTTAGATAAAGTAACTGCATTTTAAGACCATCTTAACTCTATAAGTTCTAAAAGCAGTTCACATTGGAGTTAGAGGCAAACAATTCTTTAGCTTTTCTAGTTGTGTTAGTAATTCGGAATCCTGATAACACCTTGAGCCATACTGTGTATAGAAAAAAAAATCCATACAGATAGATATTTAAACAGTGATTCTGACCACCATCCTTCACAGTTAGCTACCGTGGGTAAATCTTTGTTTCAGAGAGCACGAGGGATCTCTGACAGTAAACACCTGGCTGCCGAGCTCCAACACTTCAAGCAATTAAAAATAAAATAAATAAAACGCGATAAAATCCGTAAAAGTAGTTTTAATCAATGTGTAGTGTTCGCGTAAATCTAAGAAATCATTACGTCAAGCAAGTTTTGCATGACAACAAGCCTCGGGTCCCTACGTCACAGTGAAAGTAAGTAGAAGGAATACAATGCTTACTTTATTGGATCATGATAGCCCACGTCAACCATATAATCTATATAAAATCTGACAGTAAAGCAGCACTGCTAGCACTGCGGTCAAGCTTGGTGAACTCGAAGCTAGTTGGAGACTGCGTGAACTGTCTTTTTCAGATGTGTTCTGAGTCACGCGGGTATTGTAGGTAATGAAACTTGCCGACAAGCTTGCACGGGAGGACTCAAAGAGTACATACACAATTTGCACCCGAGCCATTTTGAAACTTTTATTATAATAAATCACTTAAGATCTAGTCTGACACACCAGGTTTAAAACATTCTAAAACCTTATTCGGGGCTTTTGATCGTAAATTGGCTTCAGAAGTCTTAGGATTAAGTAAATAAAAATTGCGCATTCTCGTAAGAGCCCTGACTGGATACTGTATGTCTTTAAAAGCACATGTCCATCCTGGGACTAATCAACTTAAGGATGTGCCGGTTCTGTTCCTTAAAGGAAGAAACGCCTATGCACATCCTAACTGATTGCGGACCCTTAATGCGCAAACGCAACACTCATCTGGGAAACTATGTTATGTATGCGGAATTGTTCGGACTAATTTCAGCCAAACAATTTCAACATCGTACATCGTGACAAAACTCGCGCTACCATTCATACCATCTGGATGACGGGCTAAACTTCTTTTAAATCGAACAGTGGTGGACCCACTGTACGATTTAAAAGAAATTTACTTCTTCACACAACTTTTTTGTGGAATCAACTGCCACCAGAGATTTTTCACCATATATATAATTCACATATAACACAGTGGAATTTTTAAAAATTTAAGTGTGAATGCAAACAAAACTAGGTAGCACAAAATTACTTTATATGAATCAATGTACTATGTTTGCTTAGGTAGAAGGGATACAGTGCTTACTTTATTAAACCATAATAGCCCAATTTAAGTCGTGAAATAGCGTCTTCCGTCACTCGAACAAATCAAAAATTGAAGGGAGTTTGATGATACAGTTAATACTCTTTATTATTTAGAATTCACTTGTTTTTCTATTTTTATCAATATTTTAATATTATATCTATGTATCCAAGCAATCAAATATTATTTAAGAATTCAAAAGGATATACATGTAGCTATATAACAGCTATATATTCTTTAATATTTAGCAAGTACTTAATCAGGTCATAAGTTCTGTCAAAAACTTTTTATAAAAATAATGATACACTTTTTGATAATTATATAGAAATTGTATATGAAATGAAAGGTAATTTAATTTAGAATACAACCTTATTTACATTACTCAAAATCCTTAATCGACGCGGCCAATCATCAATCCAGCACACACCATACTTATATCTATTTCTGCCGCTGTTTTAGCAAAACATGCTTGAAGAGATTCTAAATTCTGATGAGGTTTAGCGCAGACTTTCTCTTCCAAATTTTAATATATCAAAATACTAAAAATACTATAAAATACAAATACTATCAAAATACTATAAAATACAAATTTTGATAGGCTTAAATTTAAACTAGAAGAGGGCTAGTCTTCATGTCCGATAAAGTCAATTTCATAGGCGGTCAACCAGTTTTGCGTGCATCGTGCCCTATGAGCTGGTGCAGAGTCTTTGAACACTTTTTGAGAAAGAGGTTCCACTATGTTTGTTAGGATGGTATTTTAGTACATTTTGGCACTGGTTTTTACACTTTTTTCACAGAAAAACTTCTCTGTTAAGCCTGAATATGAGACTCGGATGATCGGAGATATGAACCTCGGAATACGCGTGCTGGCTTCCTCTCTGCTGTGAACAGTGACACTTTATCTTTTTGTTTATTATAACATTCTTCGATGTTAAAAAAAAATTCATGCGAAAAAAAAAATTCGCGCTATTGTTTTCCCGCGTATCGCCGTAACAAAGCGTGGGATTTATCCAGCCTAATAATTTTCAAACGCTCGTTCAAAAATTCGTCCGGTCTTCTTACGATAGTCCTAGATCTTCATTGATCACTCTATTGACCGTGGTTTTGCTAAGGCCCATCTGAAGAGCTAAGATTTTATTTACGAACAGGATTTCGTTACATTCGCGCCTTCACTGCTTTGATGATTGCGGGTGTCCTAACTCTACGAGGTCTGCCCGTCCTTTTACGATCTTCGAAGCTTGAACTTTCAGTGAAACATTTGATAGTGCGATAAACAAATCGTAGGGTTTTTTTTTTCAATTTTTGTAGAATATTTCAAATCTGTTTTAGCGCGTAACCACAGCGGTGCAACGCGATAGCCGCTACTCTATCTTTTTTCTTCGACCACTCCGTATTTGAAATGAATGAAAATTAATGTATTTTTTTATTATCGGCAATCGCAAACGTTATATTTTTAAAATTTGGTTAAGTTGATCTAGCCAGTATTCAAAATTTTTAAATAATAAGGTTTTGACAGAACTTATGACCCGACTAATTTTAAATTATTTTCTTGTTTAGATTAAAAATAGAGTTTGTCAATAAATATCGAGATCACGCAATCGTCGAATTATTGCCAATTTACTCTGAAGGGTAAAATCAATATACAATACAGAGTCTAATAATTATCTGCAGATTCATTGTCTGTGTTAAGAAATTTCATACAGATACAATGTTTTTTGATTTTGTTTATTGGACGATTTTCTAAATTCCAGTTGTATGAATAAAACAGTTCATCATCATCATCATTACAACCCTTCAGAAGTCCACTGCTGAACATAGGCCTCCCCCAAGGTATGCCACAAAGCACGGTCCTGAGCCATCTACGAGTACATCCATCGAGTTCTGCATGTCTTACCAGGTCGTCACTCCATCTAGTGGGGGGTGGCCCTATACTTTGCCTACTGGGGTACGAACCCTTTTTCTTCAACGGTTGTCAGTTCTTCGAGCTATATGGCCAGCCCATTGCCACTTCAGCTTACGAATCCGTTGGGCTATGTCGGTCACTCTGGTTCTACTGCGGATATCCTCATTTCTAAGTTTATCACGCAGAGAAACCCCGATCATAGCCCTCTCCATAGCTCGCTGAGCAACCTTGAGCGTCTTCATACAGAAGCAGTGAAGGACCACGTCTCAGATCCGTAAGTCATCACTGGCAACACGCACTGGTTGTACAATCTAGTTTTTACTGATTGAGGTATACCTGACGGGAAGATATGTCGTAATTTCCCGAACGCTGCCCAGCCGAGTTGAATCCGTCTATTGACCTCTCGGTCGAAGTTGGACTTACCTAGTCGCACTAATTGTCCCAGGTAAACGTATTCGTCAACAACTTCGAGCATAGTGCTCCCAACAACTACCGGCATAGGTGTGACATGGACATTAAACATGATCTTTGTTTTTTCCGTGTTCATCTTAAGATCTATCCGTTGAGAGGCACTATTGAGGTCATTGGGCATAGTCCTTAAGTCCTCCAATGCAGCGGTGAAGAGTTTTGGGGAGAAAACGTCACCCCGTCTTACACCTCTCTGCAGTTGGATAGATTTCGTACTCTGGTTCTGTACTCGGATAGCCATCGTAGCCCTACAGTACTAACACTACAGTATTTCGATATACCGACAGTAAACTTGGCACCGCTGAAGAGACTGTAGCACCGCCCAAATTTCGACGGAATTAAAGGCTTTCTCATAGTCCACGTATGCCAGGCAAAACGCGGTTCAGAAGGGAAATTGGTCTGTAAATCTTCAAGAGAGCGTTGTCGCCTTTCTTAAAGAACAAGACCACCGCACTTCTGCTCCACACTTCCGGAGTAGTATCACCATAGAGGGTGAAATTAAAGAGCTGGCGGAGGACTTCAAGTAGCGGTTTTCCTCGCGCTTTCAGAAGCTCCTCTGTAATTCCATCCTCGCCCAGGAACTTGCTGTTTTTAAGGTGCTGGAGAGCCATTTTAATCTCTCTCAGACTGACATCCGGGATATCATCGGAATAGTGTCGGATAAGACTTGCTCTTTATTCGTTACTCACACTTTCGTGTGTCTCCAATGATGACGCATACAGCTGCCCGTAAAACCTCTCAATATCACTCAAAATCTCAGGTATCCCGGAAACGATGCTGCCACATTCAGTCTTCAGCTACGATAGTTGGCTCTTACTGGCAGTCAAATTTTTGAGCCCTGTTCCGCTCGATTGCTTTTTCTATACTAGCTGTATTGAAGTTGTAAATCTCGCCGCATGTATTTATAGATCTGTCTGTTTAGTTGACTGTTTGTTTCATTTCTTGTCTAACGGCCATGAGATAAAGAGTGTGATCGAAAAATTTTGGTTTTCTTCTATGACGGGTCTTGCAGACTTAGCACCGACCGTATGGACAGGTTTTCACGAGCTTGTCATTCATATCATCCACTTTAATATTACTTTTTAAGCACTGTAAACGATTTTGTTACTCAAGCTGAAAGTTTTTGGGACCTTGGATTAGGTCACGAAGGGGACGGATAGTTGCTTTCTAGTTATCATAATTAAGTCAATCCCACTTTTTGTAGAATCTTTGGGGCTCGACCAGGTGTACTTTCTGTGTGGCTGCTTCTAGAAAAAAGAGTTCTGCATAAAGAGTCTCACTTTATCCATGAAATTGGCCAGCTGTTGGCATCTTGGCTTCCGTTTCTCTATCCCAAATTTCTCTACCTTTAGCTCAACGTTTTCTCTGGAGCCTAGTTTTGCACTGAAGTCTTCCATTAACACCATACTGCAGGGTTTGGAGAAATGCATGGCTCTAAATTTATCCTCATACATTTCCCCTAACTCTTCTCATCGGTATGTATCGAGGTTCTTCGTATCAGGTACGCACCGTCGATACACTTCCAATCTTTAAACTTTTAGCGCGGTAACCCTCGTCGATACACTTCCAATCTTCAAAAAATTCTTAACATGAGACTTGTCCTTTATTATCCTATTATATTCCAATGCAACTTGTCTCATTTCTTCTTCAAATTCCAGGATCTTCTCCTCATTCCTTAGAATGCATGCGTTATATGGTACCAGGTCGAGTCGTCTTAGTGTCAGTTCACACTGAGACGCGTGATACTAAATATAACTTTATTTACTAAAAAAGTTACAAGGATAAAAAGAAAGATCTTAAAAGGATACGTATTTATTGACAAAGTTCAAAAATACCCCGTGGCATCGCGCTACGTGGTATCTCGTGGAGTAGCGCGACGCATCACGAAGCAGCCGTGCTTTGTCAGTATATGCGACGTGCAAGAGCGTTGCGCTGCCAGCGACTTTACGATACGCTTTGCGACGTCGCGATGCGTCTCGCGGCAGCAAGCTGCATGGTTCGAAACCACTGAATTCTTTTTTTAATAAAATAATGGTGACAAACGAGCACACAGTCCACCTGATGGTAAGTGGATGCTATGGCCCATAGACATCTACATTTATCCTCGATTGAGAATAAAAATGCAGATACGTTGTCACTCCTGAGGACTATGATAATGCCACGTTTCTAGTAAAAAAGGGTCTCCGGATCTCAACACTCAACATACGAAACACAGCAGTATTAGGCTGTTACTTTAAGCTGCTATTCTGTGAGAGCGTGATCCTTCCCCGGTCAAGCTGACCCGTTCTTACTACAACCATAATATAGCTGCAGCGTGGCTCTACCACGTAATAAAATTGTCTCGTATGTTTTGATTAAAACTACTTTTACGGATTTTATCGCGTTTTATTTATATTAATTTTAATACCCGACGTTTCGGGTGCTTTCCAGCACCCATGGTCACGGGGGACTGAGGTGACTGACGTCCCGATGTCAAAGTTAACCCGGAGTACCTTCAGCTTTTTAATTAATGTCTTTGGTCCGATCTACGCAGAATGAACTAACTGTATTTTGAAGTCTTGCAGTGGTATGCTTGGGTTTAGTTTTAATTTTATTAATTATTGGATCCCAAGCAGGTGGTAGTACCCAGCCTCCTTCTCTATTGAAATTAGGATGTTTTTTAATTTCAATAGCCTCACGTATCATCCTTGGTAGGAATCGATGTTCTTTCGCAAGGATTTGTTGTCTATCAAATCTGATGTAATGATTGGGGCCATCTAGAATATGATCGCAAACTGCAGACTAGAATAGGCCCCAATCATTACATCATATTCTAGATTCTGCCGCTTCGCCAACTACAGTCCTGAGCCTACTACACGAGTAATTTTGTCTGAACCTGAATGTTTGTGACTACTCTGCCTTACACTACCGACAAGGTTGTAGATGATCTTCCTTAACGATGACAACATCGCTTAACTTAGGTTCAGACGTTTGGGAGAAACGTCTTTCGGCCTGGAATTTCACACATATTTAGACGACCACCTTCTCCAAAAGTCTTTCTTTATGTATATTGCCTTCTACTCAACGAACTAATATTTCAAGATTCAAAATTCAGATTCGGTGCTACCAGCGGGTACCAGATTCACCTATCAACATTTGTCTCGGTGTTAATATGTTCCCGTGTTCACCATCATCACATAATCTAGACAGAGGCTTGGAATTCAGATACGCCTTGTTTTAGGCCAAGACCGTCGCCTCTCTTATTTTCTAAGTCCCCTGAATTGAAGTTAAAAATTTTACATCTGATATGCGAGTTTAAAATTATTCTAGATCCACTGTAGTCTTTTTTATTACTATATATCTAGGTGAAATCCAGCATGAATTCCACTTTACAACCACTTATACACTTAAAATTTTACAAGTCCAATATATAAGTTAAATATTTTAAGTCTAAGCACTACTAGAGATTTCAAAATTAATTTCTGCAAATATTTGGAGTTCAAATTGACAAATCACTCACAATATTTCACTTTTTCACTTGTTTTAAAGTTTAAATAGAAATATAGACTCACAATTTCACAGCATGACATCCTTATGCCACCATGCGTTGCTGGCGTCACTCCTCCTCCTCCTACGCTCCTTGGCTTGTCCGCACTCCACACTGCTCGTCACTCAGTGGCGTCTATTGTACAGCACCCGTGGTTTGGTTCGTTCCGATACAGCAATCTACTGCCAAGGGCAACAGGGTTTCTACCCCGTTGGTTCTTCAGTAACTCTTGTAGCATATCCGGTTCGATGGACAAATGTACACCGCACCACGGTGTGCTTTTTATTAGTTGGAGAAATTGGATGAAATCACAACGGATCTTCTGAAAGCGGATGGTAAACCGGTACTTGAAGTCCTTCAGTAGCTCTTTAATTCCGAAATCCATAGTGGGACCACTCCTGATACGTGGAGCGGAAGTGCGGTGGTCTTGTTCTTCAAGAAAAGCGACAACGCTTTCGTGAAGCATTAAATTAATAACTATATTATGCCGAATTCCTCTCTGAGACGCTTGTGCTGTTTTCAAGATTAGTTACGAATCATCTCGCACACAGACTCGACCACTTCCAGCCAGACTTTAGTACCATAGACCACATATATACCGTTCGGCAAATTGTACAGAAGGGCGAAGAGTACATCTGCCACTTTGCCTTGCGTATGTGGACTATTATAGTATTTGATTCCGTCAAATTTAGGACAGTGCTGCAGTCCCTTCAGCGGTACCAAATTGACTGTCGGTATATCGAAATGCTGAAATATTTGTACAGTAGGGCTACGATGTCTATACAAGTACAGAACCAGATTATAAAACCCAACCTACTGCAGAGAGGTGTAAGACATGGTGACGTTATATCCTCGAAAAACTTCATCACAGCTTTAGAAGACGTTATCAAGCTACTGAATCGAAATGAAACAGTATTAAAATTAATGACGAGTACATAATTAACTTTCGATTTGCTGACGAAATTAGTCTTCATGGCAGAATCACTGGAGGACCTGATCACTATAGGATAATGATTTCTTATATTTACGCGAACATTACACATTGAAATAATACTAGTTTTTACGGAATTTATCGCGTATATTTAACTTTTTAATTACCCGACGTTTCGAGAGCTTTACAGCACCCATGGTCACGGGAAGGACTGAGATGTTCAACGTCCAACTGTCATAGTTAACCGCGGTTACCATAGATTAAAATTTAACTTTTGTTCCGATCTACACAGTATGAACTTATGGTATCATGGAGTCTTGCAGTTGTATGCTTGGGTTGAGATTTAATTTTATTTATTATAGGATCCCAAGCAGATGGTAGCACCCAGCCATCTTCTCTATTGAAATTAGGATGTTTTTTGATTTCAATAGCCTCGCGAATCATCCTTGGAAGGAATCGGTGTTCTTTAGCGAGGATTTGTGGTCTATCAAATCTGATGTAGTGACGGGGGCGATCCTGTACATGTTCACAGACTGCAGACTTCCCGGAGCCTCGATTCTTCACATCAGCTCTATGTTCTTTGACGCGGGTTTTAATGGATCTTTTAGTTTGTCCTATGTAGGAGAGACCACATTCACAATCAAGCTTGTACACTCCTGCACCTTGCAGAGGGACGTTACACTTGACTGATGGTAAAAACTGACCAATCTTCTTCGGCGGCTTGAAGTATGTTTTGATGGAAGCGCGCTTCAAGATGTAGCCAATCTTGTCAGTGACTCCTCTAACATATGGCAGTACAGCAGGTACACGCTCGACTGTGGCCGGCTTCACTCGTTCTCTGTGACGTAGGCGCGGGACCCGAAGCTTATTGTCATGCAAAACTTGCTTGACATGTTGGAGGTCGGCAGCCAGCTGTTTACTGTCACAGATCCCTCGTGCTCTCTGAAACAAAGATTTACCCACGGTAGCTAACTGTGAAGGATGGTGGTGAGAATCGCCGTTTAAATATCTATCTGTATGGGTCTTTTTTCTATACACAGTATGGCTCAAGGTGTTATCAGGATTCCGAATTACTAACACATCTAGAAAAGCTAAGGAATTGTTTGCCTCTAACTCCATTGTGAACTGAATTTTAGAATTTATAGAGTTAAGATGGTCTAAAAATGCAGTTACTTTATCTAAAGGTAGAATTGTGAAAGTGTCGTCTACGTACCGCTTGTAGAAACTTGGATTTATGGGAGAAGTAAGCAGGGCTTTCTCCTCAAAGTCTTCCATGAATATGTCGGCGACAATGGGAGATACAGGTGAGCCCATCGCCACACCATCTACTTGCTTGTAGAACTCCTCCTTCCACAATAGGTAGCCAGATGTAAGGCAGTGTCTGAGTAATACTGCATATTCTACGGGCATGTTGTTTTCTTCCAGCCTTCTAGTTACAATTGAGATGCAGTCTTCAACAGGTAAGCATGTAAACAGTGACTGCACATCAAAACTGACCATAGTTTCATTGTCTGCCAGACGTAGGTCTTTAATCTCGCTGACAAAATGGTAGGAATCCTTTATGTGTGCTCTTGTTGTCCCCTGAGCGGTGAGAGTATTTTCGCTAAGTGTTGAGCCAATCTGTAAGTTGGTGAATCGATTTGGCTCACTATGGGGCGTAATGGAGCATTGGGCTTGTGTATTTTTGGTAACCCATACAACTTTGGTGATTTGGCGCACGTAGGTATTATCCATTTTACGTCCAGATTTAATTTTTCGGAGTGTTTCTTTATGAGGTCACTGTTGGGTCGTTTTTAACCTTTTTTATAAGTACTTATATCCGACAAAAGTTCTTGTATTTTAGAATTATAATCTGACGTATCCATGACTACCGTGGCGTTTCCCTTATTTGCGCGGAGAATCGTAAGTTCTGGTTTATTGCGTAGGTTCTTTAACGCTATAAATTCGTCTCTGGGAAGATTCGGTTTAGGCACTGAACATCGACGTAACATAGACGAAATGTCTTGACGTATCGCCTCCAAATCTTCTTTCCGCATATTGTTTTTAAATAAACAGTCCTCGACACTACTGATAATTTCTTCGTACGGTAATCTGCGTGGAGTTATAGCGTAATTTAGTCCTTTGGATAAAACCTATATATATAACAATAAAGGTTTTACTGATTTTTAACTTACAGATTGGCTCAACACTTAGCGAAAATACTCTCACCGCTCAGGGGACATACAAGAGCACACATAAAGGATTCCTACCATTTTGTCAGCGAGATTAAAGACCTACGTCTGGCAGACAATGAAACTATGGTCAGTTTTGATGTGCAGTCATTGTTTACATGCTTACCTGTTGAAGACTGCATCTCAATTGTAACTAGAAGGCTGGAAGAAAACAACATGCCCGTAGAATATGCAGTATTACTCAGACACTGCCTTACATCTGGCTACCTATTGTGGAAGGAGGAGTTCTACAAGCAAGTAGATGGTGTGGCGATGGGCTCACCTGTATCTCCCATTGTCGCCGACATATTCATGGAAGACTTTGAGGAGAAAGCCCTGCGTACTTCTCCCATAAATCCAAGTTTCTACAAGCGGTACGTAGACGACACTTTCACAATTCTACCTTTAGATAAAGTAACTGCATTTTTAGACCATCTTAACTCTATAAATTCTAAAATTCAGTTCACAATGGAGTTAGAGGCAAACAATTCCTTAGCTTTTCTAGATGTGTTAGTAATTCGGAATCCTGATAACACCTTGAGCCATACTGTGTATAGAAAAAAGACCCATACAGATAGATATTTAAACGGCGATTCTCACCACCATCCTTCACAGTTAGCTACCGTGGGTAAATCTTTGTTTCAGAGAGCACGAGGGATCTGTGACAGTAAACACCTGGCTGCCGACCTCCAACATGTCAAGCAAGTTTTGCATGACAATAAGCTTCGGGTCCCGCGCCTACGTCACAGAGAACGAGTGAAGCCGGCCACAGTCGAGCGTGTACCTGCTGTACTGCCATATGTTAGAGGAGTCACTGACAAGATTGGCTACATCTTGAAGCGCGCTTCCATCAAAACATACTTCAAGCCGCCGAAGAAGATTGGTCAGTTTTTACCATCAGTCAAGTGTAACGTCCCTCTGCAAGATGCAGGAGTGTACAAGCTTGATTGTGAATGTGGTCTCTCCTACATAGGACAAACTAAAAGATCCATTAAAACCCGCGTCAAAGAACATATAGCTGATGTGAAGAATCGACGCTCCGGGAAGTCTGCGGTCTGTGAACATGTACAGGATCGCCCCCGTCACTACATCAGATTTGATAGACCACAAATCCTCGCTAAAGAACACCGATTCCTTCCAAGGATGATTCGCGAGGCTATTGAAATCAAAAAACATCCTAATTTCAATAGAGAAGATGGCTGGGTGCTACCATCTGCTTGGGATCCTATAATAAATAAAATTAAATCCCAACCCAAGCATACAACTGCAAGACTCCATGATACCATAAGTTCATACTGTGTAGATCGGAACAAAAGTTAAATTTTAATCTATGGTAACCGCGGTTAACTATGACAGCTGGACGTTGAACATCTCAGTCCTTCCAGTGACCGTGGGTGTTGTAAAGCTCTCGAAACGTCGGGTAATTAAAAAGTTAAATATACGCGATAAATTCCGTAAAAACTAGTATTATTTCACTATAGGATAGGTCTTAAGATTAAAATGGACAAAACAAATATGTGTGTGAACGTCTATGGGACACCTATGTGGTAGCTAATTGTTTACCTGGGACAAATAGTCCGTCAGCGTTCACTAAACTACGAGACATCTTCTCGTCAGATGTACATCTAAACTTGAAAACAAGATTTATAATAAGTGCGTGCCAGTGATGTCTTATAGATCTGAGACGTAATTCTTCACTGCTGGCCGTATCGGGCAGCTCAGCAAGCTATGGAGGGGGCTATGCTCAGAGTTTATCTATGTGATAATTTAGGGATATCCACAGTAGAGCGAGTGTGGTCGACATAGCCCGACGGATTAGTAAGTTGAAGTGGAAATGAGCCGGCTATATAGCTCGAAGAACTGACAACCAATGGAGAAAATAAGTTTGTTGAGTTGCAGTCTCGTACTGATAGGCAAAGTGTAGGGCGACTCTATGACTCTCCACTAGATGGAGTGACAAATCGGTAAGACATGCGATAGATGTCGATAGGTGCAGATGGCTCAGGAGCGTGCTTTGTATCATTCCTTGGGGGAGGCCTTTGTTCAGCAGTAGGCTTATAAAGGGCTGTAATTATGATGATGATAACGTGGCACCCATTGTTGTTTATTCTTTTTTGAAAAAAGATTATCGAAGAACATACCATATATTTGCGATGAATTTATAACGGTCGGTGTTACGACCCTCAGTTGCCTCGACAAAAGTCGACTGGGCCATAGTAACCCAACTCGACGGACAACCCGAGGGTTCGGGACCAATGGCCTATGGATAATTAATTTATAATCGCTGTATAAGCAAACACAACCTCAACTAGTTCAAGAGCCGACCACAAGGTACCGTCAGGGGTAAGTAAATGTTAGGTGTGAGTGGTGTAGGAAGGTGTGTAATGTAACCTGACGTGACCGATGGAATCGGTCAGTAGAACCACATGCTTTGCCCCGCTCCAGAAGGCGCAACCACTCCAGTGGGCGTTCAATGCTATCTGAACTCAAGTTTAACGTCACTTAGCACAAACTATAATCGAAAGCGCAAAGATTAGCGTTCCAAACGACAAGCAAAATTACTTAGTACGATATTAAAACACGACACAAGTCACGCGTAGATGCAAATTAATGGCAATCGAAGTTGAAAAATCACTCAAGACTCAAGGAAAGCCTCGTTGTCACGTATACAAACAAAATAAAACAACGCAAAGGAGGCAGTCTTAATGCGACGTAACGATTTTAACCTACACGGGCGTAGCGCACAAAAATTATTCCAGACTAATTGGCCGGCCGCCTGCTCGGCTCGACCCGTCAAACCAGTTCCTCGCCCGAGACGAGCGCTCCCGCATGTTTTAAGTTGTTATGGTTTGGCCTAAACAAACCCCCGTCCCGGACATAAGGACTTATGCCCATGAGTAAATTGGCAAACGGGATAGGGTCGCGACGGCACGTTGCAAGACCGAGTCTCCAACCAAAACCTCGGCCACCCTAGGCACCCTATCCTGTCCAGACGACAACTTTACAATGCGCACACGGCGTCAATACAAAGGCAAATCGTTAGGTTGTTTATCTAACACGAGGTCTCTAACTCGAGGAGGATCCGTCTTGTCAGACCACTTAACGCGCTGCTGCAAAAGATGTAGGTACTCCAGTGACCATCGGTGCCAAAAACTCATTTGAGTCATTTGTTACAGCAGGTCAAATCTGCTCAACCGCGAAGAGTTTGTTTCCCTGAAGGGGTACTCGGGCAGGGCGTTAAGCAGCTGGCCAATCAGGAAGTGGCCCGGGGTTAGAACCTCCAAATCATTCGGATCGGACGAGAGGGGACAGAGGGGCCGAGAGTTGAGTATCGTCTCAATTTTAAAGAATACAGTAGCAAGCTCCTCAAATGTCAAAATAGTTTCGCCAATAACGCGACGGAAATGCGTTTTTGCAACCTTAACCACCGCCTCAAAAATACCGCCCCAGTGTGGGCAAGCCGGAGGGTCGAATTTCCACTGGATGCCTTTCTTGGATATCGCAGTATCTAAATAAGTCCTGTTGCTGGACAGAAATTCGATGACCTCTTTCAAATATCTATCCGTGCCTTATAATTCGTTCCGCAATCAGACCGGATCGGGTCCGGCAAACCGCGACGCGATACGAAGCGGCCCAGCGTGGCCACAAAGGCTTTAGTGCTGAGGGCACTTACAAGTTCTAAGTGAACGGTCTTAGTGGCGAGGCACACGAAAACGTCCAGATAGGCCTTATGTGAACGCGCGTTACGAAGGTTGGAGGACTTGACGAGGAAGGGGCCATAAAAGTCGGTTCCGACTCCAGCGAATGGACGGATAGCCCTGACGCGGTCGGGTGGTAAGTCACCCATCATCGGCTGCGATATAGTGGCCTTCAGTTTATAACAAGGTATGCACTTAAAGATGACGCTCCGAATGGTGCGTCGGCCAGCCAAAATCCAAAACTCCCGCTGCAAAATAGCCGAAAAAGCGTTACACCCAGCGTGGGCATAAAGAACATGGTGGTGAGTTACCAGCAACCGAACAAAAGCGCCGTCCTTAGGGAGCAGTAACGGGTGTTGAGCCCCGTACGGTAGTTGAGAATTTTTCAAACGTTACGTTTCACGTTTCAGCGTCGTGCAGGAAGAGGTCCAGGCGGGCCAGAGCGCCCTTGACAACGGGACCCCGCTTCAGGGTTTCAATAACGGGCCCAAAATGCTCCGCTTCGACCATACGGGTCCAATGCATCAAGGCTTCGCGACGCTCGCTAGGGGACAAAACGGAATCAGAAATTCGGTTGGCCGGGCCTCACGAATTGCGGACAAATCGATGCAACCAAGCAGTAGTGCAATAGTGTTAATAGTGTAAAGCAATCGCGAGTGGGCTTATCCTTGCCTACTCCTACTCGGGCTCGTAGGCCAGGAAATTCAATCGGTTCGGAGTATTTATTCTGGGGCCAGAATGACTGAGACTCAGTCAGCCAACTGGGACCCCACCACAGCGGGTGGTCAACCAAAGAGGGGGCTTCACAGCCGCGAGAAGCGGAATCTGCGGGATTCAACTCCCCCTGGGATATGTCTCCAGTTTAGAGACGGGCCAGAATTCTGGATTTGAGACACGCGGTTCGCCACAAAGACCTCAAGATTGTGAGGTGCAGCTCTGAGCCAACAAAGTACTATCTCACTGTCCGACCAAGCGTAGACGTCCGTAATGTCGATTACAGACTTCAAAGACGAGTGAACGTGGTTGAGGAGTCGCGTGAGAAGAGCGTTTCCGGACAATTCCAATTTAGGGATAGTTAATCGCGACCAAATGGGAGCAACCTTGCTTTTAGCAAGTACGAGATGGACGGAAGTATGGCCAGAAGAGCTCACAGTCCGCAAATATATGACAGCAGCATAGCCTTTCTCAGAGGCGTTGCAAAATCCATGAAGGGTAGCCCTGCATTTCCCTGGAGGGAGAAAGCACCTTGGCATGGAGACCCGGTTGATGTCCGGAAGGGAGGACACAATGGAGAGCCACTCTCGCAAGAGAGCACCGCTTATAGGGTCGTCCCAACCCAACCCGGATATCCAGAGCTTTTGAAGAAAGCACTTAACCAAAAAAATGACTGGAGTGATCCATCCATTAGGATCGAAAGTGCGGGCTACAGTAGACAGCACGGAGCGCTTGGTCCATGATTAAGGAGGGGATCGAGTTTGACTCGATACGTGAAAGTATCCTGAACAGGCTGGTATTGAATGCCCAGCACAGTCAACAAATTAGGATTTTCAGGGTGCTCAAATAGATGGCAATCAATTCGTCTCGCAATACAAGAGCCTCCTCGTCGGTGGAAGCGCCCGTGCAAATGTCGTCCATGTAGACCGAAGTCTCCAAAATAGAAGCCCCCCGAGCGTATATTAGACGCTATCTCTCAGCGAGTTCGAGGAGGGTTCGCATGGCGATATGCGGGCTGGACCGGAGTCCATAGGTAGGTGATATAGGATTGAGTTGGTCGCTTCCAAGATGTTTCTTAAATAAAGTTACTAAGTAGTTTGTACAACTTGTGTTTTATTGTATAATTTGATTTGAAAAGAAAAACGTCCTGCTGCGTGTCTTGCTGCGTTTTGCTACGACATTTTCTGACCTTTTCTGAACTAGAGATAAAATTAAAAAAATACTTTCAATAACAGTTTGTATCTAGGTCATATTCAGCACCATTAAAACTTATTTAAAGAAAAGGGGAATTTACTTCAGAAAATGTAAATACAGTTGTGGACTTGTGTTTGTGGACATGTTCGATTTAGCGGAGCCATCGTAGCTCTTTATAAACTGTCTTAGGCTTGCTGGTATATTACAATTCAATGGTGGAGTCGGTCTGGATATTTTTTTTTAGGATAGGATGACAAACGAGCACACAGTCCACCTGATGCTAAGTGGTTTATGTGGACCATAGGCATCTACATCTATCCTCGATTACGAATCAAAATGCGGATGCATTGTCATCCGTGAGGACTTAGGTGGAATGCCTCGTTTCCAGTAAAAAGGGTCTCCGGTTTTCTACAATCACTATACGAAACACAGCAGCATTAAGCTACTATTTGACGCTGGTATTCTGTGAGAACGTGGTCCCTCCCCGGTAGAGCCGACTCATTCGTGTTACAACTATACTAAAAATATAACTGCAGCTTGGCTCTACCACGTAAAATTATGGATATGCGGAACTCTCTTACATATTTCTTCTGCCACATAGTAATACATACGCTGCTGAGTTCCACCTGCAAAGCATATAGAACCAATATAATTACAAGCTGAAAGGCATTCGATCTTAGTACTCACAGGTGACAATGCATCTGTAGCCTTCTTTGTTTGCCGTTGGCTATAGAATTTCACGGACCTCAGTAGACATGGTAATGGTATATAAGTTCTGCGGCAGTGCTTGACCATCAGGTGGACCGTAATTTCGTTTGTGTCCTTAGTTTTATGAAAAAAATACAATCAGTATACACGCTTGGAGATTGGTTCTACATAAACTCTTATGGGTGTACATGTATCCATGAGAATTTCTTTAATCTCCTCACACTTTACCAAGCGCCGTAAATGCTTTCGTATACTATTATCGCCTCGGTGGCAATAGCTAAATCGTAGTGTATGAATACTCATCCTAAATATGCCAGTAAATATCATGTTTATATATTTTCTAACTCAAACGTTAAATTTTCATCCTTACGCTATATCGTTTTTCATCTATAAGCTAAAGAAATCTTAGTTCCTAGCTGAAATTACGTAAGTAACGTTCATAAACAAAAACGTTTATAATCACCTCTAGATCAAAAATAAACGCTAGTCATTGCATTCCAACGGGTTGCCGCTGTCTGCCATGAAGTTTAATGTAAAGTATAGTTCAAATATGAAAGCAAAATGATGAATTGCTTCTTTATTTTAATATACTAGCTTTTAATTATGACTAAGTCTACGTAAAATTTAAACAAACAAAAAACCGGCAAATTTATAATAGTGTCTATAATGACGGAAAGTAGGTCAACTATCTAAAAACCACTTTACAGTGAGGTTTTTTGACATGATCTCGATAACTATGGGTGAGCCGAAATAACATTTAAAATAGTCGTTGAAATTCTATTAATTTCATTTAAATAACGTCTTATCTCCTTACTTTTAAACACTTGTAGTTTTTTTGTTAAATTATGTTTGTAAACTATAAGTACTTCATTTGTTTTTCGATAACAACTTTCGATAACTAACTCTCACTCCTGACTCTGCTTTTGCTCTACCTGTTCATGTTTCATCACAATTGGTTCAGTCATTCCGAAGAAAATGAAAAATGGTTAATCATGTCTTAATAGTATGCTTATACCCTCGAGCTAAATAGATGCTACTTATGATATTATAGACGGACACTTCAATTATAATAAAGATAATAATAGTTACTTTGCAACCATCCACTCAAATTAAATGAGGTGCCTTATCTAGTTTGAGGAGCCTCCCGCCCTCCCTCAATTACGTGCACTAATCCCAGCATCACACTTCCAACACAACAATTCTAGGAAAGACACACCATCCACGATAATACGACACGTGTTTCGCCTCTACACGAGGCATCTTCAGGTGATGTAGACTCTACGGCGGCTGACCGCTAAGATCGTTTGTATTTGTATGGATTTATAGATATAATTTTTTATCAAATTCAGTCCATGGCAACCCTGTGGATTCATAAAATTAGAAAATTAGTGAAAAAAGACTAATCCTCTAATACCGTGGATTTGGTAAACGCAAAGAGGGCACTACAAAAAATGTACTCTGATGATAACGTGTTTTTATGGTTTATTTTTAAATACAAGCTCATGGTTGATCATGTGACAAAAATGGCAATTTATGTATAATATATTAATCTTTCTTCTCACAACCTTTATGAATAGATTACTATTTTATATTGAAAAAAAAAAATGCGAGAATTGATCACGCGAATGAAAAAAGGGTGTCGGGTTAAATATATGCGTCAAGTTTATGTGGAAATGTATGAAAAGTCCTCATTTAAAATGATCAAAAAAATTTGTCGTGTGCCCCATGGAATTACCCATAGTCAATATCTCAGTACGAGTAACCAACTGACTTTTTCTAATTCAGTATCAAGTCATTATACTTCTCAGTAGAAGAAGATGTCTGGGTAGCCAAGTCTTTAGCTGAATTAAAATGTAAATAAAACAATAGCGAATTTGATATCCGTTTTATATCATATTTGGGTAGATAATAACTATCTACAGCCAAAAATGTACTTCATTCTTTTTTATATCAACTAAATGAATCATATTAATGTAAAGTACCTGGATGACCGTGCTTTGCTCGGTTTTAATTAAATTTTTTATGCAATAAGTTTAATTAATTTTTTTTGTATTTTTAAAAAATACCATGCCGTTTCCAAGATTCCGATTATATATATATATATATATATATATATATATATATATATATATATATATATATATATATATATATATAAAAAATATATATTATATTGAAATATACGGTGAGTGTCTCACTGCCCAACACTGAATTCTTGTCATGGACCTCTGCGTTAAAACCCCGTCGCAGACACGCCGAACGTTGCCGCCGTCAAATCTATCAGCAGGCAAGTCCGTCCAAGAGAGCTGGAAAACCATTCAGACAGCAATCACAAAGACGGCAAAGCAAGTCCTCGGCGTGTCGAAAGGGGGGTCGCAAAATCGACAAGGAGACCTGGTGGTGGGACGCCACAGTCCAGGGTTCATTACGGGAGAAGAAAGCGCTCTTCAAGACGTGGCAAGCGACCAAATCTACTGAAACGCGGATCTTACAAGACAGTGAAAAGAGCTGCCAAGAAAGCTGTAGCCAGAGCCAGGCGTGACCACTTGCAACCATTATATGCTAAGTTGGACACTCTTGAGGAGCACAAGCTCATATATAAACTGGCGCGCTCTAGGGTCAAAGCAGCGCAGAATATTATTCGCTGCTGCAGCGTCAACGGCCCTAATGGCGAGCTCCTGTACGATGATCGTGCGGTGAAGGAGAGATGGCGCTCTTATTTCCACGTTTTGCTGAATACTCAGCACCGGGAAGTTCACCCCCCTCGAATAACTCCCGAACCATGGACTCGTGCCACCGATTACGCCTGACAAGGTCCTCGCATCTCTTCGTCACATAGATAATCGGAAAGCTGTCGGACCGGACAAAGTGCCAATTGAAGCGTGGAAAGCGCTGGGGGCTCGTGGTGTGTGCATTCCTTCTAACCTTTATAATAGAATCCTAAGCGACCGAATAATTCCCGATCAGTAGCGGCTTAATATAATAACGCCGGTCCACAAGGGTAAAGGGTCCGTTTAGGATTGCGGTAATTACCGCGGTATAAAGGTGACGTTACACACCATGAAGCTCTTCGAGCGCATTCTTGACACCAGGATCTGAAAGGAGTGTACAGTATCGGACTCCCAGTACGGTTTCCAACCAGGACGCGGTACCATGGACCCTATATTCACCCTGTGGCGGAGCTGTCGGCGCGCCGCAAGCGAAACATACCGAAGCCTAAATCACGCTATCAACATTCCGAATCATAAACAGCATATATAGAACATCTCCGAACCATCACACGGAGTGTTGGCCGCTCCCCGGGCAGAACACTTTGCCCGGCGGGAGGTCTCTCCCTTTCCTTTCACGGCCACAGTGGTGACCCCGACATGATCTGAACACGCAACCAACAACCTTCGGAAACTTCAAGCTTCATCAACGTCGTAGAATACCCCACCCATTCGCTCCCCGAGCAGATATTGTCTGCAGTATTCATATTCTGCAAGCCATCTAGCTTCACAAGGTTCATCGCAGCACTGGAATAATAATGTTTCCTGTTCCTTCAAGCTACTCTCTGCGCTATACAGTGTTCGGCACGGGTCTGAGCCGTACGGCTCGCCTCTGATTCACGGCACTCGCAGATTACCTGCCTTCTTCTCGACTCACCGCAGACTACAAGGCAATCCACTGGCACTTGCACATTCGTCGGCAACGATGCTGCACTATCGACCTCCGGTCTGAGCAGAGGGGTGATGTGGCGGAGCAGTTGGCGCGCCGCAAGCGAAATATACCGAAGCCTAAATCACGCTACTAACATTCCGAATCATAAACAGCATATATAGAACATCTCCGAACACCTTGCCCGGCGGGAGATCTCCCCTATTTCTTTTCGACGCTCACGGCCCTAAGGATACTCATGGAGAAGCACAGGGAAAAAAGATATGCCTCTGCACATTTTATTCCTAGACCTCAGAAGGCCTTTGACTATTCCTAGGGAGAGACGGTGGGCGTTGCGGTCGAAGTTGGTTTAGTTTAGTTTACAACGGGCTGTTTTCCGCAACTCCACGTCTAAGCGCGTATTTTGCGTATGGCCAGGAATAATATGCTTATTCGAGCCATGATATCTCCCCGAAGAAGCTCAGCAGTCCCTTGATGTTGCAAGCAACTTCGGGTAGCGATCCCGGCGTGCCGAGATGTTTAGCCCTGTATGAAGCGACTTCTGGACATGTCAGCAACACGTGAGCCGCCGTTTCATACTCTCCCATGCATGCCCTGCACAGGGGGCTGTCAGTAACAACTATGGTGAACAAATGTTTGTTAAAAGAGCCACGTCCTGTGATAGCACTTGTTACTATCCTGATCTGTGGCTTGTTCAGTCTCATTAGAACCTTGGTTAGACGACTGTTTACTTCAGCTAGGGCCTCCCTAGCTAGTCTACAGTCTACAAAATTTTTCCAAAGCTGAGCGTGAATATGAAGTACGTACCAGTGAACGAAAGTAGCCAAAGGGGATTGGTATTATTGGTTCCGGACCTATAGTTGCTAGGGCCGATCCCCTTCTGGCCAGTTCATCTGCTGCATCGTTGCCTCTAGATCCACTGTGACCCTTGATCCATTGCAGAGTCACATTGTTGTGCTTACATACCTCATTCAATCGTTGATGGCACTCGTATATCAGTCCCGAGTTGGTCACATTGCAACTCAGAGCTTGTAGTACCGCCATACTGTCGGTCAGTATTCTGATGGAGAAGTCTTTCACCTTCCTAGCATCTATTGCTATGGCCACTTGGATGATACCACGCATGCAGCCGGAAGAACCTACACCGGGTTCATATGGATATTAAGGTCTTCAGAGAAAGCCAGCACACTTCATTGTGAAAACTTTGAGCTCTCTTGGACCCAATCCTTCCAGATGGTCAGTTTCCTTCAATTGTATCCTGTACTTCTTATCGAATACAAATTGTTTTGGGATCCTATCATACTTGGCTTGTAAGATAGAAATTTTTGAGTAAATTCTATCGATTATATCTGTATGGGGGACTCTACTCTTACTTAAAAGATTTAGGGTCTTGAGTCTAATGGCAGCTAAAGTTGCTTCTTGTTGTATATATAGATGAAGCGGTGTTAGCTCCAGCATAGCCTCCAAAGCTGCTGTTGGTGTTGTCCTTATGCAGCCCGTGGCAGCCATACAAGCTAATCTCTGGTAACGCTGAAGATTTTTTTCACCATATCAAACGTATGTGATCATGGGCCGAATTACAGTTTTGTACAGCCACAGTATATTTTTTGGCGTTAAACCCCATCGTTTGCCAATCATGTTTATGCACTGCCCGAAAGTTAAACTAGCTTTGCTGATTTTGTTTTCTATGTTCGTTCCAGTTAAGTTTACTGTCCAAGGTAAGATCTAGATATTTTACCTCGGAAGAAAGTTGGAGTTTTGTGCTGAAAAGACTTGGAAGATGATAGTTATTCAGCATTCGTTTTTATGTGAACATTACTATAATCGTTTTATTTGAATTAACGGTTAGGTCATATTCCCTGCACCATCTCTCCACAATACGGAGAGCCGCTTGGGTCAGGTCGCACACAATGCTTGCTGTCTTACCAGAGACCAGTATTGTCAGATCATCTGCATAACCGACTATGTAGAAATGATTAGCGTTTAATTTGCTGATGAGTTCATTAATGACCATATTCCACAGGAGAGGTGAAAGAACCCCACCCTGCGGGCGTCCTTTCATGATCTGAATTGTCTGAGACTCACCAGCAATCTTTATTGTTCGTGTACTGAGCATGTTTACTATCCAGTCAATCTGCGCCGGTTCAACATTATGTCTACTTAGGGCACCTTATATGCTGCAGAAATTTGTTCTTAGCACCTTCTATGTCTATGAAGGAGCCTAGACATATTGCTTTATTTTGGATGGCCTCTTCAATCTTTGTTATTACCTGGTGAAGTGCCGATTCTGTTGATTTACCTAAGCTATAGGCATGTTGTTTTTCGTGTAGCGGTAAGTTAATTAGCGCCGACCCACTCAACTCCCGTTCACACATGCTCTCCATCGTCTTTAGGAGAAAGGATGTGAGGCTAATAGGCCTATAGGATTTAGGGTCTGTATAGTCGTTCTTACCTGGTTTGGGTATGAACGTGACTTTCACTTCCCTCCATCCCCTAGGAACATATTTAAGAGCCAGACATGCTCTCATTATGGCAACAAGTCTGACTATTAGGACTTTACCCACCCCCACTGAAGAAGTGCCGGGAATAATCCGTCAGGTCCTGCTGCCTTATAGGGTTGGAAACTATGAATGGCCCAATGGATTTTGTCCATCGTCACCACTCTTTGTGCAAATCCCCAATCTTCTTTTGTTGGTGTCAGTGCATCTTCATGCCAGTTCAACCTTTCAACTACACAGCAACCTGGGAAGTGAGTATCAATTAGGATGCGTTGGGTTTCATCCGGCGATGTTGAGTAGCTTCCCTCGGGTTTCTTTAAAGAGATAGATCCCGGCGTGTTCTGTTTAGCTAGGATTTTCCTTATCCGATTTGCTCGTTCACAGGTTTCCGTGCTACCACAGAATTTGCGCCACCGTGTTGAGCGTCGATACCTGATACATTTTTTGTATTCAGACTTTGCTTTCTTATTTAGAAGCCAGTCTTCATCCTTTGAGGTATTCATTGCCCTATTTAGGGCTTTTCTTACCTTCTTACGTTTCCTGTCTAGTTCTTTACCCCACCATTGTTGCTTTTGCTCAGGATGTTTTGGTGGAGTGATTACTGGACATGATTCATGGTAGCTATCGATCATGGCTTTAGTGACAGCTGCTACCTGTTCTTCTAGTAGCGATTGATCTGCTATGGTATTAGTTCCCCCAACACCCGCGAGCGAAGACGTCAGCCTATTGAGGTATTTTGTTTTATCCGTCTTGCGGGGTTTTCTCCATGGTGGTATAGCGGGGATATCGACCTGTAGTACGCAGCAGATTCATCTGTGGTCTGAGCATGAGGCCTCTTTCGACACTTGCCATCCCGTTATTAGCTTAGCTGCTCCTTCTGTTGCAAGCCAAATCTAGTGAACTGTCGATTACTGTGCGAAAGCGTTTATTTATGAAGGTTGGTTCAGAACCAGTGTTTAATATGGTTAGGTTAGTGCTAAATAAATATTCAACTTACCTCGTTCATTAAGTTTTTCCATTCCCCAAAGGGGATGATGCGCGTTGGAGTTCGTCCCGATCACAACCTCTAGTCCGGCCCTCTCACAGAAATTCACCAGCCTGACGAGGTCATGAGGGGGGAGGGGTGTCTTCCTCAGGCATGTCAAGGCAGACCGAGGCGACGACTAAACTTTCCTCCTGTGTGTTTTGTAATGCTACGGCATACATGTCTCTGGAACAGAAATCTGTTAGTGGTTTTGCACAGATATCTTTAGTAGTATAAATACACGCTCTAGGCATGTCGTGCTCAGAGTTGTAGAATAACTCACCTCTTAGGTTGTTTAGGCCTTTAATTTTACCGGCCTCGCATGGCTCTTGGATTAGGGTTATGCCCCCCCCTGCCGTGTCTCCTTTGTGCCTCCAACCACTTGCGTAATTGAGCCGACGCTGTCTCACTGTGGTGGAGGTTGGCCTGCACTAGGCTAGTTTTGGATGAAGGGCACGCCATCATCGATCGCGTCATCCCCGTCCCCGCCTAAAAATAAGCCTGCCAGCAGATCTCGGGTTTCATCATCAGCCACCGAGTCGGAATTGGACGGCAAAATGCAGTCCTCTTCGTCGCTCAGTGAGCTGCCGCTGAGCTCAGTTTACACTGGGGGCTTCGGCTCGGTTGTGCAGGCAGTTTTTTCACTGGACTTGACATCCAGTGATTTCGATGTTCCGGCTACCATGGCCACGGTATCCATGACTTCCGGATTCTTTTCTGCCTCTTTGCAAGGTGCAGAATCAACGAATTTCCTCCACAACCATGGAATTTAACGTATACCGCCCCACATACACATGCGAGACGGCGCCCGGCTTTCATCAGGGTCGGGATATGATCCTCCGGCACCGAAACAACGAGGAACCACCCGTCCGTCTGTTTGTCCGCTTTGAGTAGAAGCCAGTCCTTGATGTTTACCCAGCGGTTCTGGTACGCAAACACACGACCAATGTCGCGTGAGTTTTCAGCCCTTGGCATCAGGTAAGGATACCACATTTGATTCTTTGTGGTATCTCTGACTGTATCTTAATAGTCAGCAAGGTGTTGGATTTGAGGTCGAGGGTATTAATATTCCCCTTCAACCAGTCCAGAGCCTTCTGGTCATCGCACCATAGCTTTAGGACACCCTCCGTGTAAAACGGGTTTGCCTCTAAAAACCGGGCCCGACGCATCAGGGTCCTGGTTACTCCAGGCCTCGCTGATCATCTTCCTCTGTATGGCCACCAGGATGTCATCAGCTATCTCCTTTGTTATGAGACCTGAACGCGTACACGTTAAGGCCACACCCAAATCTGCTTTAGCAGCAGAAGCGTAGCTTGTTCTTGCAGCCTTTGTTTGCTGTTCAAGTCGCACTTTATTGTGCTCTCCTCTCGGCAAGGTGGACTCTTCCAGCAATCTTTTGGCTGCTCGTTCCTTCTTTCTAGGACGCTTGGCTGCTCTCTGGTTCCTGGCGGATTTCTTAGAGCTGATTCCGGCGGCCGTGCCTACTGCTCGGACTGGATTTTCATCCTACCCAGTTTTAGCATGACTACTGGTTCCAGCCCCAAGCACTGCAGTAGCAGTAGCTTGCTCAGCTCCCTGAGTCTTGCTCTTGGAAGCAGCTAGCGCGGCTCTTTCTCTGCGGCCTTTTTCTCGCTGCTTCTTATTCTTCTTCTTGACCTTTGCGCTACTGCCTGCTGGGATAGACCCACCTGATGGTGCGTCGGGTCGGCAAGTCACCATTTTGGGTGCCTTGCGCTTCCCCTTACGGCTCACCACTTGCCAGGCAGCGGAGAAAAGATCTTCGGTCCTTTGGGGCTCCGCAGGAGTTTTGCTACTGGCGGCCCCTTGCTCATTTTTCTCGTCCAGCTCCTTGGATTTGGAACTGGATTTAGAGACATCCAGCGCGGAAATTGCCCCTTGGTGGGGCCACCTACGCTGGATGGTACAGTCAGTGGAACGGCCGCTTTAACGGCAGTTCCTTCTGGTTTATCAGTGTCTAAGGTAAACACCTCTGACACTTCTCCTTCTGTACTAATGGGCCTTGTGTTGTCCATAGTTTTTGACATATGTAATAATTCGTCCCCCCGGCTTCCCACCCTCCATGTAGCCCGCACCTTTGGGAACGCCCTACTTTATTAAGAGAATTACATACGTTAAGATTACGGGGGGGAATATAGGGACGCAGAGTTGGCTCACAGCGCGACATCGGAGCTCGATGCAGCTGGCAGATAGGGCTGAAAAGGCCCATCCCCACTGCCCGAGTTGACTTTCACTTGCCTCGTCAGCATGGCCTTTACCACCACCTAGCCCTTTTCAGGGAGAGTAGGCAGCCCCCACATCCCTCGCCTGCGACCCTCTGACGGGACGCTTGGCCATTTCCTTATCTGTGGCTAGCAGATAAGGCCACCGTTTAGCTTAAAATCCGGACCAAAGAGGGCGTGTTGCCTCTCGACACGATATACCCCAGTGACGATCGGCTCAACCCTCCAGGACTCCTTCATCCCCGCATACGGCACTCAACTGCGCAGGTCCTAGCGCAGGTGGGTGTGTTAGTCCACCGGATACACCCAATCTCTCCGGCGGAACCGTTCCCTCCTCTTTTTCGGGCTTGGGACCGGCAGCAACAAAAAACATTGACAAAGTTAGTTGCCCGTGCTTCCTGTTGCAGGCAGAGTTGGTCGAAGTTGGTACCAGAGACCTACGTGGAAATCGTACTTGACATGTACCGCAACTCAAATTCAATAGTCAGGACCGCTGTTGATGATACCACCCCTTCCCCATAACCGTAGGCTTGCATCAGGGCTCCGTCTTAAGCCCTATCTCTTCAGTGTGATATTAGACGAACTGTCAGCCAGCGTACAGAAACTATCGCAGCCTTGGCTGCTTACGTACGCTGATGATATCGCACTCATAGATGGGGACAAAGGACAGCTCACTAGACGCGTGCATGCATGGAAGTAAGCGTTTGAGAACGGCGGGCTGAAGTTAAATGTGACGAAGACGGATTATATGTCCCGCTACAGCACAGATCTGACGTCTCTCCGTATAGGCGACGATGCCGTCGAGCGCACGAACAATTTCAGGTACCTCGGATCTGTGCTTGATGCGTCCAGGGACATTGATCGCGACTCCAAGGCCCGTATATCTGCGGCCTGGGCGAAATTGCGCGAGGTGACGGGTGTCATTTGTGACCCCAAAATGCCGGTCCAACTGAAGGGACAGATCTATAAGACCATCATAAGGCCTGTCCTTACGTGCGGCAGCGAAGCGTGGCCGGTGCTGGAGCGACACCGGCAGTTGTTGCATGTCACGGAGATGAACATGCTGCGGTGGATGTGTGGCGTCACGCGGAAAGACCATGTACGGAATACATACATCCGCGGCAGCCTCCATGTCCGTGACATTGCTGACAAGCTCCAGGAAAGTCGCCTCCGCTGGTACGGCCACGTCTTACGACGACCGGCAAGCTACGTGGGAAACAAATGCCTGGACATGACCCTACCTGGTACCAGGAGTAGAGGAAGGCCCAAGAAACGCTGGCTTGATGTCATGCAGGATGACATGCGAGCCAATGGGCTAGTTGCGGGGGACGCCGAAGACCGGGCAAAGTGGAGGAGGAAGTGTAAAGCGGACCCTGGATTCTCCCGCGCTGGGCGGGATGAGCAACCGGGATAAACGCTAGGTAGAAGAAGAAGAAGAAGAAGAAGTTTGTCAAGTAACGTTGGGTAGTATTTTTCCTTTTTGAAGATAATAGATTAAATATAACTTGATGACTACTCTTTTTACTGTATTTTTGTTTCGAGCTTATAACGGTTTATCCATGTTTTGATTAAGGTAATCAATGAGCGCCAAAACTCGAATATATATTACCTAAACTGCGCCAACAGAGCGTTGGAAATGTTCATTCGAACACGTTTTTGGGCTAACGTGAGCAAACACGGCACCGAACACGCTGACAGCTTTCGCATTCCTAAATCTTGATTTAATATGTGACAAACACGTTCTTTGGACATTTTCATAGCCTCTGCTATCTATTTCACTTTAAATCGGCGGTCCTCTAGCACCATTTAGTGCACTTTAATGATGATATTATTGTCGGTAGTTTCGATGATGTTATCGTCGGTAATTTCGTCGGTAGTTCGGTGCTGAAACTGTCAAAAGGTGCACTTTTACATTTACTAGCTTTTATTGACTGCCATCTTCACGTCAAGCTCGGAAACCTCTCAGACCAACTTGGTAGACTCCATAGAGAGATTTGGGCAACGTTTACGCTATTACAATTAAGTTTCAGAAAATATACAAGGTCTCTCTATTAACAAGTTTAAATATTATTAAACAAAAGCTGTATAAAATTTAAAAAGGACTATTTTAATACAAAAAGATAGTTGCTAATAACCCCTAGAAATGAGGTGGTCGCTTCCAAGCTGTTTCTTAAATAAGTTTTGTTTGTACAACCTTTTTAATGCATAATTTAATTTGATTTTTCTAGAAAGAGGTTTTTATGAACCAGTGGTAAAAGTATGAAATGAATTTCAATAAAAACATGTAAAATGAATAAAAAATTAAATAAAAAATATTATTTTAAACAAAAATTTATACAAGCCCGACTATATTTATTATATCAATTTACTATTTTCATTAATTAAAATTATGATTTCTCTACTTTTAGCACGAAATGTAAAAAAATGTGCGGAAAAAAGCACTAGGACATTTTTAATTCGATTGGTTAATTTAAAAACGATTACATCTCTGTTAGTTTTATCTGGAGACACTGATACAGAATTTTAGAAAGTCGTTTAATGAAACCGCTAGAGGCGATTTCACACGTACCTCCATGAAAGTTTCCATAGATAACATCAGTTAATACTAACTCTGTGAAAGTTTTGCTAGATTCGTCAGTACTATCAAAGTGCTTGTCGCAAGTAAAAAGAAGATAAAATTTATGTACATTTTAAAGTACATTCAATATTATACTTTGTAAATTTTAAGAAAAGTATTCTCATCTAGGTTTGTGTTTTATTTCTTTGAACAAAACAATTTAATAAATAATAACAATAAATAAAAACATTAGAACAAAAGTGACCAGCTTACTAGCGGATCACTCTACGCACAAAACTCTTCAAGATAGCAGAGTAGTAGGAGATCTACTACAACAGTTTTCAGGATTTTCTTGAGTCTATCCCGTACCCTGCTCATCATAGATGCTGTCTTTTTTTTTTTTGGGAAATCCAACAAAGTAAAAAAAACAAAACTATACGGATATGATTTGATGATGTGCAAGCATCTCAGTTGCGTTACAGCATCGTGGCAACCCAGACATTATCTCGAACATATTATTGCTTTGTCCGCGTATACATTTCACAGAATACCAGCGTAAAATAGCAGTTTAACGCTGCTGTCTTTTGTATAGAGAATATAGAGAACTGAGGACGTTTTATAGGAAATGAGACTGTGACGGCCCAATATTATTATTAATAATTAAATTCAATATAAAGGGGCGTCAAAAATAGTCTTAAAAGATATATATTAAGCAATTAAGTTAAATTAATAAACATAAAGTTAATATATTTCTGACATTATCCCAATAACATAGTAAATTAAAGGCAAAATTATTGTTTTTCGTAATAAATAAATTTATTTAAAAACTTGAAAAAAATATTTAAAATAAGATAAATAATAGAAATACAAGTCAAAAAATATTATAAAATTAAGTTAAATAACGTTTATAAGATAATTAGAAAATTTGTTAAAAATTGTTTAAGTCACGGGAGATGTTCGTGTATAAAAGAAAATTTTTCTAAGTTGTGGAAGGAGTTCACGTATAGATGAAATTTCGTAAGTTGTTGAAGGAGTTCATGTATTAAAGAAAATTTTCCGAAGTTATGGAAGGTGTTCACGTATAGACGTCTTGTATGGAGGAAGCTGCCGGAGGTACATACCTGCAGTTGTACATATATATGGGGTGTTCGGGAGCCCGACTGCCTGAAGTACTGTAGCACAATGACTAGTCCTATAATAGGGACTTATGATATTAAACTCAATGATACAAAAGCAATACTAAAGAAGGTCTCCATGATGAATTTGCATTACAATAGTAGGGTCGTGGGTTCGAACCCTATATATTAATGACTTATAAAAGTAAGGTCTATGATCCAAAAGCAATACTATAGAAGGTCTCTATGATTAATATGCATTACAATAGTAGGGTCGTGGGTTCGAATCCTATATATGCATGACTTATGAAAGTAAGGTCTTTGATACAAAAGCAATATTATAGGAGGTCTCCTTGATGCATAAGCATTGTGTGGGGTGGTCGGGAGCCCGACTGCCTGAAGTAATGTAACACAATGACTAGTCCTATATTAGGGACTTATGATATTAAACTCAATGATACAAAAGCAATACTATAGAAGGTCTCCATGATGAATTTGCATTACAATAGTAGGGTCGTGGGTTCGAATCCTATATATGAATGACTTATGAAAGTAAGGTCTATGATTCAAAAGCAATACTATAGAAGGTCTCTATGATTAATATGCATTACAATAGTAGGGCCGTGGGTTCGAATCCTATATATACATGACTCTCTTTGGTGCATAAGCATTGTATGGGGTGGTCGGGTGACCGACTGCTCCTAGTACTGTAGCAAAATGACTAGTCCTTATTAGGGACTTGAAAAGGAATATTATGGTGGCGTGTGTGCTGCTTCACGAGCAATTGGTCCGAGGTAAACTTGAACTCGCTAACCGATGTGTCCTAGACATATCATCTTAGTGCCGATGGTAAGCGGGTTTATTGTAGCAATACGGCTTTCCCGTGGACATCGAACACCCATACCGTTTGTGGGCGACGTCGTTGCGCATAGCGATGTGTCGTCTATCTTTCGGATTGGGATGATGAGTGTGTTTGGTAGCACTTTTAAGTGTAGCAGGCATACTCAACTTCATGTCTTAGTGCATTAACGCTATGATACGTGGAGTTTTGTTCATTGGCGTCTTAGTAGCGTGCTACTATGATACGTTGGTGATATTTTTTATATAACAACAATAAAACCTTTGTTACCAAGTCGATAGGGATCATGTGGGTGTGTTGTGAGGGGGCGCCACCCGTATGATAGTTGCATTGATGTTTACTGCTACTTGCGGTATTGCGTCTTGTGATGGATCTGCGGGTGTGCTGCGCCTGATTCGACGCTCTCTTGTGGTTCTGGTCGATGAAGGTATGCGGGTAGTGATGTCTGCTGGGATGTATGGGGGGCCTTGGGATGGTGTAAGCCCGACGATAGTCGTATTGATGCTTGCTGCGTTCTGCAGCATTGCGTCTCTGCGATGGTTGTTTGGTGGGACGCTATTCTCAATGGAGCTCTCTGCGTCTTGGTTTGACTCACACCTAAATAGCTTTGCCCAAGTCGGTTCCGTTCATTGCGGGGCTGCAGACTGTCTGCCCTCCACGAT
This sequence comes from Parnassius apollo, assembly GCA_907164705.1. NCBI lineage: Eukaryota > Metazoa > Arthropoda > Insecta > Lepidoptera > Papilionidae > Parnassius > Parnassius apollo. The sequence continues at coordinate 9,807,694 of CAJQZP010000851.1, forward strand.
GTTTTATATAACAACATAATATTATATCTCTGTAACTTTACCACCTTTGAATGATTGAAGGCAACTTGTTGGTGGGTGAGACAAACATTATCGAAAATGCATTTACTCAACGTCAGTGACACAAACCCTTTCTGATGGCGAATTATTACTCTTAGCTTATAACTGCCTTTTGGCTATATCTGCCGTTGTATTAGTTGGTGGAGCATATGTGTCGACCTCATGCCGGTGGTAGCCGGCGGGAGGATCTGAGGAGACTCTCAAGGCTGCGGCCGAAAGCCGCACAACGTGGGACCCCATTCCCTTGAGGTGAGCGGTAGACTCATGACACGCTCTGCGGCTAGTAGCCGTGCTGATCATGCAACTGGTGGTGATGCCATACACTTACATCACGTCTGCAGGAGCGGCGATCTGGCAGGTGGTGGCGCTCACGGAGGGTTTACGGCCAGTGTGCCTATTTGCCTAAACCGTGTGACGTACATTCACTGTGGCTGGATTCGTTCGTATTCTGTTTGGCGTTTACACGCATTGACATGCGCGACTTCGGTCGATGTTTGTGCTTACGCACTAGCAAGGTGCGAAGCCTCTTTTACTGGTTCGCCAGTTATTTTGCTGTGGACTACGGTCCAGTTCCCGAATTAGCTTTCCCTTCGGGCGGAGTGCATCAAAATGGTTGGCGCTCACCGTGCACGGCGTGTGTGGGGCCGTGTACCTCCCCTACATTTTTTTTAAATAAATGTAGGAGAGCGAAGCCCTTGTATCGGGTATTTTTGTATAAATATATTGTGAGCCTTTTCCAAGAGGGAAGGGATAAATAATAATAAATTAATAATGTCAACCTGATACAAGTGGAATAAAGACGTTTTACGTTCTTAACTTTTCTCGAGCCCTGTCTTCGTGAACGGGGTTCACTTAGCTTATAAGGCACTACCAACAGCTTTCAATTGCTCTAGTGAACATTAATTCTTCCAAAGGACACCTAAAAGAACTAAGTTACTAAACAAACACAACGTAAATAAGGGTCCTAACTAAGACGATCACGCCAAAATATTACAAACGGCCTATTATTAAACCTTTAGAAAGATCATTTAGAAAGATCTTAACATAATTTATTAATCCTGGTCACATATATATAATTTTTTAATGTAAAGGGGAATATAATACATTTAGTATTTTATATATTTATTATTATGAGAGAGGGGGGGGAAGCGTTACAAGACGTTTCATCTTAGTCCTGACGGGTGACAACGTATCTCCATATTGATTCGTAGTAGATGATAGATGTAGATGTCTATGGGCCACAGCAACTACCTACCACAAGGTGAACTGTATGCTCATTTGTCACCCTTATCTTATTGAAAAGTCCGGCAATCTTTTGCTGTGTGGACGCACAGATTTCTCTCGTTAAAGAGAATCTGTGAGCGCACTTGTTGCAACAGACCGCTAGAGCCTTACGATCCTTAATCCTTATCATCTTAAAAAAACCGTAAAACCAATCTGAAAAGCCCTGACATCACCATTTCCGAGTTCTTAACTAAAACAATACATTGGGTATTTCTGCAGCGCGCAAACACTTCGACATTAAGCACTGTTGGTACTCGTAATCCAATGGCAAAATTGTAATTACAAAGCAAGACAAAAAATTGAAACTATGACTGGATTCGAACAAGTAACCGTTAAATATCAAATAAAATTCAAATAAAACATCACGTTCACAAGAAACATCGTCATCGAAATATAGCAAAAATATTCCAAAGAAAACACGCCGTCGTCAATAATTTACAGTTTATCAATCACATAGAACTACCTTGCAATAACAGCAGCATCTAATCTTAGTCTTTTTTTCTCTTGGGCGGGTATGCATTTTTTTAATAACAACTACATCAAGTTATTGTGATCGCTGTACCATATCTATGATCCGTTCTACATTTTCGTATATTGTCGAATGTCATATAGGATAATTAAGTATTTTTACTTATTTTCTTTACTGGTTTTTAATTTTTATTATATTTTTTTTACTTTTATTTTTATTATATTTTTTTACAAACTATGAATAATCTATCAGACCTCAATGAAAGCTTTTTCTCTTGCTCGTCGTCTACTAACAGTTTTGTAAGCGTGGACACCGAATCTTCATCTGAACCAATTACTCTGCTCGATCACATTTCTTCTGTATTTTCTCAATACCCTGAAAACTTAAACATTGCCCACATCAATACGCAAAGTGTTCATAGCTGCTATTCTGACCTTCTGGCATCCATGAGCTGTACTCATCTCGATGCTCTCTTGATTTCTGAAACTTAACCTACTCTTCCTTCCACTCTATACTCACTTCCTGGTTATTTAGCAATGACCGAGTGGGCAAAGGTGGTGGAGGTGTTTCTATTTATCTGCGTGCTGAAATACCTTTTAAGGTGATCAGTACATCTCCACAAATATATTCTAAATCTGCAAAACACCTCTTTTTAGAAATTACTCTTAATCACACACAAATATTACTAGGAGTTCTTTATAGTCCTAACCTTCATGTTAATTACTTTGACACATTTGAAAAATTACTTAGTGAGTTCAATCTATTATCTTGATGGGTGATTTCAATACGTGCCTACTCAGAAAAGACCACCGTGCGAATAAGCTGCAATCACTTTTGTCCTCTTTTAATCTTCAGATCCTACCTCTTTCAGCCACTCACCATTTCCCAAACTGCACTCCATCTCTCCTTGACCTAATTATTGTCTCTTCTCCAAATAATGTTGCCAGTCATGGACAACTAACCGCTTCTTTCGCATACCATGACTTTATGTATTTATCTTACCGTGTTCGACCTCCTAAATGTAACTCAAACTTTCGACTCCTTCGAAGTTACAGGGGCATTAACTTGGAGGCCTTAAGACGTGACGCTAGTTTGATAAATTGAACGCCGGTATTTGTTAGCCAAACAGTAGATGACAAAATGAACAGCTTTAACAATATCATTCTTAACTTATATGATATTCATGCACCGGTTAAACGTGTTGAAATAAAACATAATTCTGCCCCTTGGATAACTTTGGCTTTAAAGGTGCTCATGGCATGTAGAGACAAAGCTAAAAGAAGATACAAGTGATTTCTACTGGAGAGTAATTTAAAAAATTATAAGATACTACGCAATCGGTACAACCGCTTTTGCCGAGATGCAAAAATACGTTATTTTTATAATTATCTAACTAAATGTGATCCCGGAAAAGCCTGGAGATTTCTTAAAATTGTTAGTGTTGGTAAGTCACGATCACATTTAAGTGGAGACATAGACTTAAATATTCTCAACCTACATTTTTCCTCCTATCTCTATTTCAACGCGTGATATAGCTGAGTCAATTTTAGAATTGGCTAAGCACCCATTTCTGCAGTGTGACATATTTGGTTTTGCTTTAGTCACTGAAGACGAAATAAACTGATCAGTTTTAGCTATATCAACAACGGCGGCTGGAAATGACGGCATATGCTCCAATATGATAATGCCTTTCCTCTCTTTTCTTCTCCCTGTTCTTACACACATTTTTATTTGCTCTTTATCTTCTTTTTGTTTTCCGTCGTCATGGAAATTAGCACACATTATCCCTAAGATACCTAATCCTTCATTTCTTTCTAAAGTTCTTAAACACATTGTCCACAAGCAATTTTCTGGTTTCCGACCCGGTCATAGTATTACAACAGCCCTTCTTAAAGTTACTAACGATATCCGTTGGAATATGGACCATGGATACTTAACAGTTCTGATTTTACTAGATTTCAGCAGTGCGTTCAATTCTGTTGATTTTGATATCCTTATAAGAATTCTAGATCTGTTATTCAATGTTTGCTCTATCTTCGTGACCGGTCACAATGTGTTCATTCAGATGAAATATACTTCCAATGGTATAATGTAACTACGGGTGTACCTTAAGGTGAAGTCCTCTCTTCTCTGCTTTTGGCCATTTTTTTAATTGTATCACCAAGGTTTCATCTAACTACCACCTTTATGCTGACGATTTGCAATTATATCGTAATTTTGTGGCATCCGAAGCCAAGTTGGCAATTGAAGCTATAAATGATGACATAGATAAGATAAGTGAACGGTCGAAATCATTTGGTCTCAAATTAAACCCTACTAAATCCCAAGCCTTGATAATAGGCAAAAGATATGCGCGTGGCAAGCTTGATTTGTCCTCTCTCCAAACTCTACGAATTGATGGCGCCACTATTCCCTACTCAGATACTGCCAAGCACTTAGGTGTTATTTTTGACTGCAATTTGACTTGGGGCGCACATGTTACGGATGTAAGCAGGAAAATATTTCACGCCTTTCATTCTCTAAAACACCTTCAAAATTTCTACCTTTGTCTATTAAGATATCTATAGTCCAGACCCTTATTTTGCCAATTTTAGATTACGCTGATGTATGCTATTTGAATGCTACCGAGGAGCAAATTAATAAACTCGAGTACTTGCAAAATTTATGTACTCGATACATTTTTGGCTTAAAGAAGTTCAATCACGTCTCTGTTTATCGCAAGCAGCTTAAATGGCTCCCCTTCTGCCTTCACCGGAACACTCGAACCCTCTGTCTTCTTTGTAATTTTCTACATAATCCTGATACTCCTCTATATTTAAATAAATGTTTTACTTTTGTTTATCCTCCAGATATTCCATGTAGATCAAATACTAGAACACAGTTAAGATTTCCGTCTTTCAATACAAGTTCTCTATTCTCATTCTTTTACTGTTAACGCAGTACGATTCTGGAATTCACTTCTTTTAGGATTCCTGCCGTTAAGTCGGTGTCTATGTTTAAAAGACTTGTTAAAGAGCACTATCATTCGCACCATAATTATTAATTCGTGATGTGTAGGTATTCATTTATGTAACTTAAAGACATAATATATTGAATTATATTTTTTGTATATAGTATATTATATTCCATAATAGATTTAATTGCACGTCACCTTGCTATTATTTTTAATACTAGTATCGAATCTGGTGAGTTTCCTGATTTAATGAAACATTGTAAAGTAATACCTTTATTTATATATAACGGGTTTTTCAACAAGAACTTTGTTTTCTAAAACAAAATAAAACAAAGAGTTTAAATGAAGATGATTCAAATTTTTATTGTATTACGAAGAGAAAAGTTTGGCAATTATGAATGAAAAATGATATCTGGCAAATGTCCACCACGACCACGCTGACAGATGTCGATTCTTTCATCAAAATTTTTAATCACTTTTTGGCGGGTCTATTTCGTTAATCACGTCACGGATTTTGAGTTTTAAGGCCACGATCGATTCGATTGCCTCCGTATAGACTCTGTCCTTAACATAGCCCCACAAAAAATAATCCAGTGGTGTGAAATCACACGATCTGACTGGCCATTTAACAGCTGAATTTCGTGAAAATATGCGATCGGGAAATTTGTTTTGAAATAAATTGATCGTTTCGTTGGCTGTGTGACATGTGGCACTGTCCTGTTGAAACCACATGTTTTTGATATCGATGTCATCAATAATAGGCCAAAATTAAGTTAACATCTCGCGATAGCGTGATCCATTGACCGTTACCGCATTTCCAGCCTCATCTTCGAAAAAAAAAACGGCCCAATAACGCCTCCAGACCACATAACGCACCATACAGTGATACGTTGAGCATGCAAAGGCTCCTCAATAATCGCTTTAAGATATTCAGAAGCCCAAATGCGGCAATTTAGCTTGTTGACGAACCCTGACAAATGAAAATGGGCTTCGTCTGAAAATATAATTTTTTCAGAAAAACCAGCGGGCTGTTTCTGAATGAATTGAGCGAATCTACGGCGATGTGAATGATCGGTCAGCTTCAATTCCTGCACCAGTTGAACCTTGTAAGGCTTTAAAGCCAAATCCTTCCGCAAAATTCGCCATGTGGTGGTTTTGGATAACCCCAATTGTTGAGAACGTCGAGGAATTGACAAATTTGGATCTTCTTCAACACTGTGGCTCACGGCTGCAATGTTTTCGGTTGAACGACCCGGTCGAACACGCGTTGGTGTTGGCACATTTTGTACCGAGCCTGTCGATTCAAATTTAGCGACCAAATTCTTAATAGTGGTCTCAGAAGGACGATTATGTTGTCCGAAAATATCACGAATTTTACGAAACGTAACTTTAACAGAACCACCATTTTCATAGTGGATTTTAATTATTTTAATGCGATTTTCGAGCGAAATTGAATTCATTGTAGCAATTGCCAAAGCATCTACAACGAATAGGTCAAAAAACTAAATGTCAAAACTGTCATGTTGTTGGTGTTGCCCCAATTGAAAAACAAAGTTCTTGTTGAAAACCCATTAGTAGTACATTGGACCCTGTAATTTTAGACTTATTTCTGTACTACCAACTCTCCGTAAAATATTTGAAAAATTATTTTAGATCAATTGTTAATTTAAAAAAATACTTCCTATAAATTAATTTGGTTTTACAAGGGGTCACTTAACGACTGCCGCAGGTGTTGGGCTTATAAAATATTTTTTCTTTGCCTGGGATAATCATGTCTTAGGTATTTTTTGTGATCTTTCCAAGTCTTTCGATTGTGTTTATCATGAAATATTAAACAGGAAACTTCAATATATCAGATATTGCACTTAGTCTTATAATATCGTATTTAAATAACAGAACTCAAAAATTCGTTATCAGTGTCGTAGTAGTATCAATGATCGTTCCTCAGGGCTCGATTCTTAGGCCTTTCCTGTTCTTAAGCTATATTAATTACTTACCTTATCTCGTAGGGGACAATCACCACGTATTATAATTTGCTGATGATACCTCTTAAAGTTTCAATCTCAAACGAGAATCAATTAATTCTGACAATGTAAATAATGCTCTATCTATATTGATTGCTGTTCTTGATGTGATAGAATAGAATGTTTTCTGAGTTTTTGTGTAACCTGCTCTGGCCTTATTAGCTTTTTTTCCTTTAGCCGCGTAAACACACGAATTAGATAAGCGTTAATATATAAAGGCTTAAGTCTTTTTAACCTACTATCCATGTAACCTTCCTAAAACTAGACTGTGCATAAGAGAGAATCACCTGTAGAACTACACAATATACAACATTTTAAGTACATACTTGGAAGCTAAGCCATTCGTGATTCACGGATCATCATTATCATTACAGCCCTTCACAAGTCCACTGCTGAACATAGGCATCCCCCAAGTAACGCCACAGAGCACGGTCCTGAGCCACCTGCATCCATCGACTTCCTGCATGTCTTACCAGGTCGTCACTCCACCTAGTGGGGGGTCGCCCTACACTACGCCTACCGGTACGAGGCTGCCACTCGAGAACCTTTCTTCCCCATCGGTTATCGGTTCTTCGAGCTATATGGCCGGCCCATTGCCACTTCAGCTTACTAATCCGTTGGGCTATGTCGGTCACTCTGGTTTTACTGCGGATATCCTCATTTCTGAGTCTATCACGCAGAGAAACTCCAAGCATAGCCCTCTCCATAGCTCGCTGAGCGACCTTGAGCGTCCTCATACGGCCAGCAGTGAAGGACCACGTCTCAGATCCGTAAGTCATCACTAGCAACACGTACTGGTTGTATGTACACTTTAGTTTTCAGAGATTGAGGTATACCTGACGAGAAGATGTGTCGTAATTTCCCGAACACTGCCCAGCCGAGTTGAATCCGTCGATTGACCTCTCGGTCGAAGTTGGACTTACCTAGTCGGACTATTTGTCCCAAGTAAACGTACTCGTCAACAAATTCGAGCATAGTGCTCCCAACAACTACCGGCATAGGTGTGACATGGACATTAAACATGATCTTTGTTTTGTCCATGTTCATATTAAGACCTATCCGTAGGGAGACACCATCGAGGTCATTGAGCATGGTGCTAAGGTCCTCCAGCGATTCTGCCTTAAGGAATATATCGTCGGCAAATCGAAGGTGATTGATGTACTCGCCATTGATGTTAATAACGTATCCTTTCCAGTCCAGTAGCTTGAAAACGTCTTCCAACGCAGCGATGAAGAGTTTCGGGGATATAACGACACCCTGTCTTACTTATGGCCGTGTAGTGGCGGTTGAGAATATCCACTACCCCATATCTTCCCGTGGGTGTCGTAAAAGGTGACAGAGGGACACAGAAAGGAGATGGGCAGCAGCATCTTCCTAATAACAACAATAACATAATAAAAAACTGCGGTTGCCAACCCGCTCGCCAAGCGTGACAACTATGCCAAATATCCCCCCATGAGCAACAACGCAAATAAACGGCCCCCAATCCCCGGCGGCCCCACTATTCCTGGCTACCGTGGCGACCATGGTAACGGCGGGGCAGGGGATGCTAAGAATCTCCGGTGGAGGTTCGGTTGCCACCTACGACGACTCGACCTGGCAACGTATAATGCACGCACCCTGAGGACTGACGAGAAGATACTGGAGCTGGAAGAAGAGGTAGACAAGTTGCGCTGGCATATTATTGGATTATCTGAGGTCCAAAGAGAGGGGGAGGACATGGTAATCCTCAAGTCCGGCAACTTGTTCTATCACCGGGAGGGCGACCATCTGTCCCAAGGAGGTGTCGGATTTATTGTCCACAAGTCTCTCGTCAACAACGTTGTAAGGATTGGGAGTGTGTCGACGAGGGTTGCGTACCTGATACTCTACTACGCACCAACCTCTACACATTCCAATGAGGAGGTGGAGGAAATGTATGAGGATAATAATAATAATAATAATAATAATAATAATAAAAATAATAATAATAATAATAATAATAATAAAAAGGCGTAGGGAAGTGACGACCCCATCGCCCGCTGACGAAACAGTTAAGTGACAAAACTGCTACGTCGGTGCAGTCAGTCAGCGCCTTGCCAAGAGGTGTGAGCGCCGTGCCTCGGCAGTACTCAGGGTGCAAAGGCCCGTTTGTGCTTATGGCCATACAATGATACAATAAAACGGTGCCGGGCCTGGGCGTCTCCCGCTAATTGGCGCCCAAAAATGGATGATGGATAAGATTGGAAAACGTATAGGGCCGCTGCCTGGGGGTCGCCGGGGCGCGTCTGGAGCTGGCGCTGGACGCGGCAGCATGCGGGCCGCCAGCCGAGCGCGAGGAGCTGCAAGATCACCTAACAGCCCCCCGCATCCATCATCCCCACCAGACGGCTTGATGTCGGCAGGGTCCTCTCGGACTCGGCAAGCGGCATCCGCCGCTGGTGGAGTGCGCCGCATGCGTTGGACAAGGGATATGAACGCAAACGCAATGCGGGCGTACTATAGGGCGAAAGGGGAAGAAACTGCGGGGATAGCGTATCGGGCTCGGATGCATTGCTTTTTTGCTGAGCTGGAGCCGTCTATTCCCGTCACGGAACAAAACCTGGCAGACCGAGTTCGGTACATCATGCGCTCGAAAATATTCGATGATGCCGAGCTCGAACGACTACGACGTGAGGCCATTCCCTCATCGAATGAATTGGCTACGGCTGGGGATGAGGCTCCTCAGGCGACAGACCAGCTGCCACGAGTAGAAGCCGCCATGGATCTTCCAGTTGTGGGTGATTCAGACGATGATGAAATGGTCTCCCACGAACTAGAGCAAATGAGGAGTATATTGGAAGAGGCGATTTTAGAAACGCGCAGCATGCCTCTCGAAAATCGACCGCGACTTCCCCCGCATACCCCTAAGCAAGCGAAATCGGGCTGTCGTGAGGGCTCTTAACCCAATGCTGGTAACCTATTTGGAAGCCAGCCGGGACCTTTGCGAGACGGACTCAGTTCTTTTTGGCGCCGCAGTGGCAGCTTGCCGTATTATTGGCGCCAAACTTCCCATGGCTGGACGCGCTACTAAACAAAGTAGCGCCATCCCAGCCTGGAGAAAAAGAATTGAGGACCGTATCGCAAAGGCAAGGGCCCTTATCGGCAGACTGATAAGCTTCAGGTCGGGTAATAATAGACCGAGGGTTGTGCGCACCGTTAGAATGGCGTTTGCTGGGACAAACATCAGTTTGTCCCAGCCGGATATCACGCAGAAACTAACGGAGCGCATAGACGACCTGAAGCAAAAGATTGCCGCTTGGGGGGAAGCGGATTCGCCGATTTACCGAGAGGTCAAGGCGGTTCAACCAGAATCGTCTCTTCCAGAGTGATCAGAAGAGGCTCTACAAATCATTGGAGCGACCAGAGGTATGTGGAGCGGGCCCAGGACCGGATCAGGCTAACACTGTCGCATTTTGGCGTGGCCTGTGGTCAGAGCCCGTAAACCACAGCGAGGGCCCTTGGACGGAAGTTGTGGCGAGTCAGTGTGCGAGTATTACGCCCATGGACCCCGTCATCATAACGCCGGATGACGTAGCTGAGGCGGTCCGTAGAGCCCCGAACTGGAAAAGTCCGGGACTCGACGGACTGCATCACTACTGGCTGAAGGGGTTCATGGTGTGTCACGCTGTGCTCGCCCGTCAGTTTCAAGAGGCTCTCAACCAGAAGTCGCTCCCTAGCCTCTTCACTACTGGGATCACTCATTTGGTTCCTAAAGACCAGGTTACCACAGACCCGAGCAAATACCGCCCCATTACGTGTCTACCCACCATATATAAGACACTGACATCCATTTTGAGCGCGAGAATCACTCGTCACCTGGAGCTAAATCAGGTGATGTCACGCGCTCAAAATGGATGTCGGGGCGGTGGTCGTGGAACTAAGGAACCACTCCTCATTGACGCGGTCATTGGCAAAGTGGTGAAACGCAACCGTCGGAACTTCTCCGCCGCCTGGATAGACTACAGAAAGGCATTCGACTCGGTGCCCCATACATGGCTAAAGAGAGTCCTCGAGCTGTACAAGATAGACTGTACAGTGAGAGACTTCCTCGAGCAGTGTATGGGGCAGTGGAGTACGATCCTTTGTCATCTGGGTGAGCGGATGATGGCTGCGGAGAACCACATAAGGATAAGAAGGGGTATCTTCCAGGGCGATTGTCTGAGTCCAATCTGGTTCTGCCTCTCCCTGAACCCTCTCAGTACCTTACTGGAGGGATCCGGGAGAGGATTTCAGCTACGGAAAGGAGGGACAAAAGTGACCCACCTTTTTTTATATGGATGACCTCAAGTTATTCGCCTCCAGTCGCTCCCATCTTGTGGAATTGCTAAAAATCACTTGTGAGTTTAGCAGTTCCATTGGAATGGAGCTGGGGACGGATAAGTGTGCGGTCCTCCATGTTGAGAGGGGAAGGGTTGCTAACTCTGAGGGCATAGATTTATCTATGCCCGTCAACTTAAGGACCCTTTCCGAGGCTGAAACATACCGATACCTGGGTATGTCACAGAACATCGGTATCGATGAGGCTGGTGTGAAACAGTCAGTTTGCGACGTGTTTTATGCACGCTTGACCAAAGTGCTTAATAGCCTTTTTGTCCGGTGTGAATAAGACACACGCATATAACGGTTGGGTCATGCCTGTCCTTATGTATACCTTTGGCATACTCAGGTGGACTCAGACTGAACTTAACGCCCTGGATAGAAAAGTCCGCACTACCATGACGTCCCATAGGATGCATCATCCGAGATCGTCGGTAATGAGGCTGTACTTGCCGCGAAAGCATGGTGGGCGTGGCTTTCTAAGCGCGCTCACTATGCATAATCGTGAAGTATGCAGCCTCCGTCATTACTTCCTGGCGAGATCGGATGATCCATTCTATAATGACGTCATTTCTAGTGATAAAGGGCTTACCCCTCTATCCTTGGCCAACGAGCAATGGCAGGACCCAGCAGTGCTTAGCATTTCCGACCGGGAGACCGTATGGAAGGAGAAGGAGCTCCACGGGAGGTACTACAGGGTTCTACATGAGCCCTTCGTAGATACAGTCGCCTCCCTCAACTGGCTACGTTTCGGTGACCTCTTCGGGGAAACCGAGGGTTTTGTCTGTGCAACACAGGATCAGGTTATTAAGACCAACAACTATCGGAGATACATCCTAAAGGATGGCACCGTCGACGTCTGTCGAGCTTGTCGCCATCCCGGGGAGTCACTTAGACATGTCATCTCCGGTTGTTCGGCGCTTTCTAACTCTGAGTACTTGCACAGGTACAACCTAGTAGCCAGAATTCTACACCAGGCGCTCGCTCTGAAATACGGTCTCGTGGACCGGAAATTGCCGTATTACAAGTACTTGCCGGAAGCCGTGCTCGAAAATGACCGCGCCAGGCTCTACTGGGACCGGGCCATCATCACAGACAGGACTATTCTTGCAAATAAGCCTGATATTGTGCTGATGGACCGGGCACAGTCAAGGATATTTTTGGTCGACATTACCATTCCGTATGACGAGAACCTCGTGAAAGCCGAAACAGATAAGCAAACAAAATATCTGGACCTGGCTCACGAGGTGACCGACATGTGGGGTGGTCTGCCGACCGAAATTATTCCTGTAGTCGTCTCTGCAAACGGGCTAATCCCAGTCAGCCTCTCGGGTCATCTGAGGCGACTGGGACTCCGTGACGGACCGCTCCGGGCTCAAATGCAGAAGGCAGTGCTCCTCGATACCGCCCGCATCGTCCGTCGGTTTCTTTCCCTTTCCCCCTAACCCTCGGCCGTTTGGTCTCCCCTGCCGAGGGCTTCCATCTGGTTGGATCTTTATTTATTTGTGTATTTTTTGTATTTATTTTATTTTATTGATATTTATGTATATTTATCTTTTCATTTTAATTTATAATTATATATTTATAGAAACCAACCAGATGAGAAAACTATACAGATACCCCAAAAATAATAATAATAATCTTTATTGCATCTTTAAGTTAAAGTACACTCGATAACAACAGTATAACAAAATGAAGCTTACAGTTAAGTACTTCTACAATTTATATGAAGCTACTGACATCTAAACTAGGCAAAGCCTGTATCTTAAATGTAATATATTTCTAGAGAGAGTATATTTCTAGAGCCATGCATTCCTCCAAAACCCACTACACGGTGTCGATGCGAGACTTCAACGCAAAATTAGGCACAAGAGAAGGCGGTGAGCTGAAGTTAGGGAAATTTGGAGTAGGGCAACGGAACCGTATGGCCAGCAGCTGGCTGACTTTATGGAGAAAGAGGGACTCTTTACGATGAACTATTTCTTCCAGAAGCGGCCCCACAGGAGGTGTACCTGGTCGAGCCCCGACGGTTCGACAAAAAGTGAGATTGACTTCATTATGACGCCAACTGTTCAGTGATGTGTCAGTGATCGCAAGGGTGAAAACCGGCAGCGATCACCGAATGGTTAGAGCCACACTGAACCTAAACGTTAAGTTGGAGAGGTCTCGTCTGATGGATTCAACGCTCCGTCCCCCTCGTGCTCTAATCCAGAATCCCGAGACTTTTTAGCTCGAGTTACGTAACCGCTTTCAGTGCCTAGAAGATTACTATGCAGTGGACGATATGAATGACAAGCTCGTAGAAACTGTCCATGCGATCGGAGCAAAGTTCTGCAAGACTCGCCGCAGAAGAACACAAAAACTCTCCGATCACACTCTTAATCTCATGGCTGTTAAACGGGAGATGATGTCAACAGATTTGACAGCATGCAGGCAACTGAACAGACAGATCTCCAAATGCATGCGGCGAGACTTACGCAACTTTAATACTGCTCGTATTAAAGAAGCAATCGAGCGAAACCAGGGCTCCAAAGTCTTTGCCAGAGATCTGTCTGCCAGAAAGAGCCAACTGTCAAATCTGAAGACTGAGTGTGGCAGCATCGTTTCCATGACACCTGAGATTTTGACGTTTACAAAGTGACTTGAGAAAATTCGACATAAATTTTACCATGTCCAAAAGCTGCAGCTGGAAGATGAATTCTGATTATGTCAAAGATGTTGTGATCCCTTGGTTTTGTTGATTGTTATGAAAACCAATAGCTTAATACGTAATTGTTGCCTTATCAGCCAGAAGAAAGAGACCTCACCTGGGCTTGGAAATAGATTATTCCAAGGAATAAACACGTGTTATAAGAGCATGATCATCAGTAAGGATTGCAGCATTTAAGAACATATTACCGGATGATAAATATTTTTATTATATTTATTTTAGGATGCAGCATACAATTGAAGCTATTTTCATTCTTAACACATGCGGAGGCACTTTTGAAGGATTTTCAGTTAAAAAACTCCAATGGATAATATTTTTGTCTCACTCGATGTTGTCGATACTGCTATAAATTTTGGTTTCATTGTGGATGTTGTTGATAATCTTAATCCAAATAGAATCAAAAGCTAATAAAGTCGAATATTATATTGTTGCACTCTAGGGAATTTTTATTTCTCTCACTTCATATAAACTGTTCAACAGCAAAATGTTTAGAACCTGCGGAACATTTTTTAAATATTAATTAACATTGTGAAACTTTATGTGATGATAATGATTAATAGAAAATAATATATTTTTACTAGCAACGAGACATTTTATCTGTGACATAAAAATGATTACGCATCTGCATAATGATTTCTTATATTTACGCGAACACTACACATTGAAATAATACTAGTTTTTACGGAATTTATCGCGTATATTTAACTTTTTTAAATACCCGACGTTTCGAGAGCTTTACAGCACCCATGGTCACGGGAAGGACTGAGATGTTCAACGTCCAGATGTAGTAGTAGTAGTAGTATATACTTTATTGTACACCACACATATACAACGAATAAACACATTAAGAGAAAACTTAATATATACTACTCTAAGGAGAAACTGGAAAAAAATAAGTTAGTTACACATATTCTAATATCTAAATAAACTAAACTAATTATTAAAATACCACAATAATACATAAAAAATAATAATAAAATAAACATACATATTAATAAATAGTAATATATATAAATATATAATACATATATATACATAGATAATAAATAAATAAATACAAAACATAGAGAAAAAAAAACACAGAATAACTATCTGTTGCTAGAAATGGTTATCAATAACCACAAAGTGTTAGGTAATGCCATAGTTAACCGCGGTTACCACAGATTAAAATTTAACTTTTGTTCCGATCTACACAGTATGAACTTATGGTATCATGAAGTCTTGCAGTTATATGCATTTTGGGTTGGGATTTAATTTTATTTATTATAGGATCCCAAGCAGATGGTAGCACCCAGCCATCTTCTCTATTGAAATTAGGATGTTTTTTGATTTCAATAGCCTCGCGAATCATCCTTGGAAGAAATCGGTGTTCTTTAGCGAGGATTTGTGGTCTATCAAATGTGATGTAGTGACGGGGGCGATCCTGTACGTGTTCACAGACTGCAGACTTCCCGGGGCGTTGATTCTTCACATCAGCTATATGTTCCTTAACGCGGGTTTTAATTGATCTTTTAGTTTGTCCTATGTAGGAGAGACCACATTCACAATCAAGCTTGTACACTCCAGCATCTTGCAGAGGGACGTTACACTTAACTGATGGTAAAAACTGAACAATCTTCTTCGGCGGCTTGAAGTATGTTTTGATGGAAGCGCGCTTCAAGATGTAGCCAATCTTGTCAGTGACTCCTCTAACATAAGGCAGTACAGCAGGTATACGCTCGACTGTGTCCGGCTTCACTCGTTCTCGGTGACGTAGGCGCGGGACCCGAAGCTTGTTGTCATGCAAAACTTGCTTGACGTGTTGGAGCTCGGCAGCCAGGTGATCAGGTCACAGATCCCTCGTGCTCTCTGAAACAAAGATTTACCCACGGTAGCTAACTGTGAAGGATTGTGGTGAGAATCACCGTTTAAATATCTACCTGTATGGGTCTTTTTTCTGCACAATGTATAGAAATATTAATATTAATTAAATAAAATTAAAAAATAAATAAAATTTATATTAAAAAAGTTAAATATACGCGATAAATTCCGTAAAAACTAGTATTATTTCAACGCAACTGCATTTTAATACTTAAGTAATTATAGCTCGGGAGCGAGTGCTGAACGTTGTCCCATTTGCAGTTGGGTAAACTGTGTACTCATATCTCACTTCCTTTTTTTTATAAAACACAAAATGATATTTTAAATTTCAACCATACAATTGACACTCTTAGTCTTACGCAAACATATGCGACATATACTATGCATTTTTATATCCTTATTAGCGATCTGCCCAGGCTACGCACGGGTGATATCCGGATTCTACAACAGCACCATCTACCGGGTCATACTATGCCTTTGATCTTCGCGCAAGTGCAAGCAGTATGTTTGGGCGGCGGGCCTAGGGGTTCGCGAGTTCGATTCCCAGGTCGAGCCTTGACCCTATTGTGCGAGATGTTTTACTAGGTGGACTGTATACGCGGTTGGCTTCTTATGCCTCAACAAGATGGCGTACGTGGCACGCGACAACCTTGGACAATGCACTCGCTCTTCCAAATCTATTGCTTGCCAAGGTTAGGATGGAATTCTACTTGAGCCAATTAGGAGAAACGAAATGGGACGGGTTAGTTAATGAACAAAAGGCTCAAGTAGCGAATAATTGGAGACATACTTACCGGGGTGTGATTCTGATGCTGCGGACGACGCTTCCGTTGCGGTGATGCGAGGCGTCGTTGAGGCGCCCCCGAAATGCGATCCAGGATAGCGGTGCGAAGGAAGAGCGATGCGCGACGAATTCTCACACTACGTGAGGTGGTTACTTCTGGGGCGCGACTGCCCCAGGTGGTGCGGTTGAGACTAGCGGCGCGAAGGCAAGAGGGCGCTTGAGGGCCGCACGCGAGCCATTATTAGCTCGATTTCCCACTAATTCACCTCGGTGGGGCGCGCGTTTCATTGGTCGGTAGAATCGCGTCACCTTCTAGACCTCCCCCCCCTTTCCCCTTTCAGTGTGTACGGAAGGGACATGAGGTTAAAGGAGGGACAAACACTTGGCAAATATACCCTCGAACAAAATTAAAGTACACAAATAATTTCTGCGTAGCCACAGTATGTTGTCAAAGTTTTACCGCAAGCTGATGAACGGTATGGCGTCGCATAAAATACGAAGAAACAAATATTATTTTTTATAATACGTTGGATTAGATTAGCGAGCCGCCCTGCCTTCGCACTGGTGATTTCTAGCTCTGAGCAACAGCGCCACCTTCTGGGTTCAGATGTAAATCTGAAACATCCAGAGATGTTTCAGATTTACGTAAAGATGGCTCAAAACGATTTTCATCAAAACCGTTTTGAGCCGTCTTTGAAATTTAGCGTTAATTTTTAACTAACTAATAGTGTATATTTCAATAAAAAGGATAAAAATAAATATATAGTACATATATAAAGGAAAAATACTTCCGCTATATATGTACTATATATTTATGTCTTGGTAAAGTATTTCACTTATAAAGTTAAAAAGAAATTGTAGATATTGATGCAGTAATGCCACATTCATATATAAAAATAATATATTTGCCGGGAAGTAATAAAATATATTATAATAAATTCGCACTTTAGTCACGTATATTCTATTGAAACTAACAAATATTTGTAGCTATATTATAAACTATATTAGTTATTTTCACAAAATCAATTGGATTTGTGATCTGAGTGATTTATGGTTATATTTTCGTACATTGTGAGGTGGGTTGTTTTTTAAAAGCAAGTCAAATACTATAGAAAGGTTTAAGCTTATGTATCTATATAAAATGATCGCTAATGGATTTAAAAGTGCTCTTCACAAACAACTTTTGAAAGTAAAGAAAGCTCCGCCATCACTTCAACAAGTTCCGACTGCAGGAGATTTCTATTTACTATTTTCTGGGATGTTAATGTAAACCAGTTGACTTCTTCAGTGCTGCAGGAGACATTGTGAGAGGAAGTGCCAACAAACTCACAAGTTAACTATTTTTCTCCCAACAGTTATAACTAAACCTTATAAAATATACACAGACTTTTAATTAAACCTTGGAATTTTTTACGATATGAGATAAAAGATTAATGTTGCTCATTATGTCTTACTTACATAGTAATGAAAAATACGCCATTGAATATTTTAACAATAGCTTTTGGGAAACGGTCTAATTGATTTATTTGAATATTAGTAATATCAAAAGCATTTATTTAAAAAAAGGCCGCGGGTTCATATTCCACACAAAACAAGCATTTGTGTGCAATGTACAATTTATGTGTGCCATACCAAATTTACACTGGTTTATGTTATTATTGTTTATATTCTGTTTCTTTTATAAAATTAAACCCGTGGAAAGTAAGTTTTAAAAAAATTACGTTGATGTAATTTTCTAGGCCTCAGAAAAAATCAATAAATTTATATACTTTGTATTGTATAATAAATAATTTTTTTTATCTCCAATTCTAGTATTCCTAGAATCTTAATTATTTTTGGGAATTCATTTGTCAGAAATCGATCAGACACTGTTCATCGAAATACCAAGTGAGAATGTTTCTAGTAGCCCAGTTTACAGATTTTTATACAGAGCTATTTGAACTAGATGTGTCATTTTGTAAGTTTTTACGTCCGACACTAATGCTGCATACGGAGACATCGTTTGCTTTATGACACATTGAATAAACCAGTCAGCCTTTAGTAGGTTATTACAACCTTCACATTTAAAAATTGTTGTGATGAGTTCTATATTCGAAAGTCCAAATTTCAAATTATCTCTGCGTTTTGGGATGAAGTCCATGTACAGTTGCAACCGTACATTTTAATGTGTAAGCGATTTATTTAGGTCAACATAATTTGCGTCATTTACTTTAGTTTTTTAGCAGTTGACGTTGTCGCTCCGAACACGGTAGACGCGTTCTAATTTTAAATAAAATAATTTTTTCCTATATCAACTATCATTTAAAGGTGTTCCGTACAGTTCAATTTAACTACTGTTACCGTTACAGCCTATTTAAGGCCCCTGTTGACGATGGCGCGAGCAAGGGTGCGTTACCATGCTATGGTATATACCATGGGCACGCACTCTTGAGCGAGCCAACTCGCCTTTTCCCCATGTCCTCATCTCACTTAATGCTGGTGTGTACGCAAACCCTGAGTGATTTCCTTGCGGATAAATGTACGGTAATATTGTCTGAATGCCTGAAGTTTTTTGAAGGTTTACTCACCCATTCTTAATCCGCATTCTTCAACTTTCAAATTTTCCAAACAGCTGTCCATAAATAGGTTGAACAATCACGGGGAAGCTAGACAGCCCTGTCTGACACCTTTATGGATGCCAAACCAGTCCGAGTAGACCTCGTTGAATCCTAACACAAGCACTCGAGTCCCTATAAAGAGAATCTAATGCCTGTATCAAACTAGCGCTCAACCTAAATGCGTTCAGCGTTTGCCTTAACAAATACCTGTCCACTCTTATAAAGCCTTTTCTAAGTATATGAACTCACAAAAAACTTTTTGGTTTTGGCCAAAAACTTCTTCTGTTCAGAAAAGATTTGATCTGTTCACCCCATTTCCTTTATAAATCCGGCCTGTACATCCCGAATTTTTCCATCAGTTTCTTTCATGACCCCTTCATTTATTACCTTAGCATACAGTTTACCCACAACGCTAAGAAGGCTGAAACCACGGTAGTTTTTTGCAGTCCTGTGCCGACCCTCTTCCCTTATATATTGGGACTATCACGGTTTTGCATCAGTCTGCCGGTACCCGCTTCAGTTCCCAGCATAAATTAAACAAGGTGTACAGCCGGCCTGC
The DNA here is from genome assembly GCA_907164705.1 of Parnassius apollo. Lineage (NCBI taxonomy): Eukaryota > Metazoa > Arthropoda > Insecta > Lepidoptera > Papilionidae > Parnassius > Parnassius apollo. The sequence continues at coordinate 9,827,329 of CAJQZP010000851.1, forward strand.
CACCACTTCCTCTCCAGCCCTTAGTATTTAAAGCGAAACTATCATATCCGGCTGCTTTACCTGCTTTCATGCTTTTCATTGCTTTCATTATTTCATCTATACTTATCTCGCTATCACTCTCCTCTTTCGGAGCTTTTAATTACATTTGTTCATATGTCGTTTCCTCACTCATAAACATGCTTTCAAAATATTCCTTCCATCTCTTTAAACTCAAAACTTCATCATTCAGAATACAGCCATTCTCGTCTCTTATGGCATTCATTATAGGCTATTTTGAATATCCCCTGGCAGTTCTCACGAGTTTCCAGAACATTTTAGTATTTGCATGGAAGTTATTCGATATTCTTATATCATTCTTGTTCGTTTTTTCTTGCCTTTTCCTTTCAAATACTTCTTTTACTCTCTTATTTAGATGTCTAAAGACTTCCTTTTTATCTTTCAATATCATCATTCAGAAATTCCAGTCTTTGTTGTTAGTAAATCTAGCCATTTTCTCTTCTTTGCTTCAACTTTCATACGTACCTCATCATCTCCCTATAAAACATTACCTTTCATTCGTTCTTTTACTAACACCACATACTTCGGTAACTGCATCCACTAAACCTTTCTTAACGTTTTGCCATACATTCTCCAAGTCTGGCTCATTCATAAAAAATTCATCCAAACCACTTATATTTTCTTCCAGTTCTAATACGCTGTAAAGCAATGGTAGACATAGATGTCCGATGGCGCCAACGTCTGAATACACCATTTAATTTGGCAATAAAAGCAAATAATGATCCGTTCCTACGTTAGACCCCCGGTAAACCTTTGTATCTACCACTGCGCTCCTCATTATTTCATCCACAATTATTAAATCTATCATACTTCTATCATCACCTCTTTCCCAAGTATACATGTGAATCCTCTTGTGGCGAAAGAAAGTGTTCGTCCTAAAAAGATTCTTTTCCATACATACGGCGAGGAGGCTTTCACCATTCTCATTTATACTTTCAACAACAAACGTTTCCAATATCCTTTCATAACCAACCCTTCATTAAAATCTCCTAGCATAATAATATTTTCATTTCTCTTAAATTTCTTTAACACCATCTTAACCATTTCCCAAAACCGCTCTCGGATATAAGTGGGCTTAGACTTAGACATGTCTGGGGCGTAGACCCCTAGCACAAACACCTTCTTTAAGCCCACTTTCATTCGAATCTATAGCAGTCTTGGGCTTTCACATTCATACTCTTTCACACATTTGCCCATTCTTTCTTTAAGGATGATTCCTATTTCCTGACAAGCCCGCTCGATTTCTTCTACACCAGATCAGTATGCGGTATACACGCCATGTGTAGTGACATCCTTCCCCTTCCGTTTCCTCTCATTTACACATAACACATCTATTCCTTTATCATACATCATATCGCATACTTCATCCATCTTATCATTCATTGCTCCACATATATTCAGCGTAGCCAGATGGGTTTCTGCGATCCACTTTTCGCCCCTCTGAGAGACAGTACGTGATGGGTGGCGAAGTTTGTCGCCGGTTTTCCTCCCGGAGATCTTCGCATCCCTGCTCCATTAAATGGGTGCCGGGAACTCGGGGCCATTTATTTTATTTGGTTCTTCATGGTGCGAAATTTTATGTACCACCCGGAGGACACCTGTAGGGTTCGATTCATACGGACGCGAGCGACCACGTAAACTTTTGTACGATTGGTAAATTAGCAGAAGAGAACGGTCATAAAGGTGTAAGACTACCACAATACCATTACAAATACTGTGCGTAGTATTGAATTGATTTAGGCCCAAATTAAAGGCTAATTCTTAAATTAAATGTTACTCGTATAAATGCAAACTTATTAACTCTACCTAAATACACGCGAGATTAAATTATCTCATGCTTTTACAGGCTATGCAGCTGGACACAACACCAAGCCACCTTTTACGGTAAAGGAGTTGGAAGGTTTGCTGAAGGAAGCCCATGTCACAAAGGATGGTCGGGCAAATATTTGAAATGAAATTTTATTAATTTCATTTCATTTCATTTTATAAGTGCTGGAGAAAATTATTATGAATGAGATTGAAAGAGACTTTCATTTTGATTACATTATTGAAAATCAAATAATAATTTATCTAAACAACGACAGCTTAAGTAGTTGTAGTGATAGAGTGTCAATAAATTTATTTTTTATATTCTTTGCCTTTAGAAATAAGCAGTAACAATAAATACAAAGAAAATCATGCATTTTATGTTTTAAATTATGCGTATCTTATTTATTCTGGTACTAATCGAAAGGAAACTGTAAATTATTACCAACTCTAAAGAATCGGTATCAATTTTTCTTTTACAGGCTACGCAGCTTGACACAACACCAAGCCACCTTTCACACTAAAGAAGTTGGAAGGTTTGCTGAAGGAAGCCCATGTCACAAAGGGCATGGTGGAGCCACGTGTCTAAGGTTGCCGAAGTCTAGTTCCCCGGTCGAACCTTAAACCTATTACGCGAGATATTAATCTAAGTGGACTGTATCTACAAAATGCTTCTACGCTTATATAACGACGACTATAACGCGCAGTACAATGCACTCGCTCTTCCCTAAAATGAACTATTATTTGCCAAATCGATTAAAGGAATCCTGCTTGATTAGGAAAATACAAAATTGGAGCGGGTTAAACAATTATATCAAGCAGGCTGTATTATTAGGAAATGTTGACTCACCGGGATGTTCTTCTAGGCGGTCGAGCACTATAAATGCGACTTCTGGAACCTCTTCTGGACAGACACTCTGGGGCCCCAGAGATACGTCGGGAGAGAATCGGTGTGGTTTCAACGACGAGCGCGGCGGGAAGAGGCTGCGCGTCGGTCGCGCGTGCCTTATATATCCTCGGTTCCGATGATTACGTGACATTCTAGAATCATCTTCTTTCCCCTGCCACCCCACCACCCCGATGTGTCGATAGGAGGGTATGAATGATATCGTTTTGGAAAGGGACAACCGACTTGGCAACCTACCGTCAAATATAAAATAAATACGAATGGTTTTTCCGCGCAACCATCTCCCCCGCCCTTGAAGGATTTCCTTCAAAAATTAACTAAAACAACTAGAGCTAAGATCAACTAACAAATAACTAACTAACGCTAAAATTACCTAAATTCAACTACAATTTTTAATCTAGAAAGCTAATTTAAATTATGGAAGAGGCAAGGGGCACAAACGGACAACAGGACGCAGGTAAGACCCAACCGTGGTCTTAACGCGAGCTATCCTAATTGCTCCGTCGGAAGCGGGAAAGACCTATTCGACAATTCCTAACGGTCAGTGGAGAGGCGGCGTATTCTCTTTGGTAAGCACAACTACAGTTCCTACAGCTAAAGGCTCAGTCGCTGTGTTCCATTTTTGCCGAGACTGCAAAGTATGCAAGTATTCCATCCTCCATCGTTTCCAAAACGATTGCACTAACCGGTCTAATAATTTGTAGCGTGCGGAAATGCTAAGTCTGTTCTCATCCATATTTGTGGCGGGCAAATACTTTAAAGGCGTTAAATTCAAAAAATGTGCTGGAGTTAGAGCCAGCGGTTCCGAGGGGTCGCTAGACAATGTACGACAAAGTGGGCGGCTATTCATTACGCATTTAATTTGAGCGAGCACCGTACTTAGCTCTTCGAAGGACAAAATTTGATCTCCTATTACTCGGTATAAGTGACTCTTTAGACTCTTAATATTAGTCTCCCAATTGCCTCCAAAATGACTCGCGGCTGGGACGTTCAGAGACCACTCAAAGCGGTTCTCGGCTAGAATGTGAGCGAACTCCGAATTATAATACTTGCTAGCTAAGAGCTCATGTAGTTCCGATAGAATACGTTTTGCACCGACGTAGTTCGTACCGTTATCCGAATATAATTTACTTACAGGGCCTCTACGGGATAGAAATCTTTTAAATGCACCCATAAAGCCTGCTGTGCTTACATCACCAACGAGTTCTATATGCACCGCTCGAGTAGTTAGACATACGAAAATGCAGACGTAAGCCTTTGTGGATCTTATACCACGCCAGCAAGTGAGCGTGACCTTAAACGGACCAGCGAAATCAGACCCGGTGTGCGTGAAGGGCTTTACCGATTGTATTACTCTACAAGATCTAAGTTCCGCCATTTCCGGAAATGACGGCTTGGGGCGTGCCCGAAAGCAAGCTATACATCTGTGCACCCGATTGCGTATTAAACTACGTGCAGAAAGAATCTAATAATTCTGACGCAAAATCGACATCAACAAGTCGGGGCCAGCGTGCGAGTTCAATTTATGATGGTAATCGACTAATAAGTTCATGATATGGTCTTTACGCGGTAAAACCATAGGGTGCCGTTGAACCGTACCGTACCGAAACTCAACTGCGAGTTGGACAAGCGTCCACCTACCCTTACAATCCCATCCTGTAAAAATGGCTTAAGGCGTTGAAAGGCGCGACTACAAGCTCTATTCGATTGTAATCTTGTAATTTCTTCAGAGAAGTGTGCACGTTGAAGTTCACGTAATACTAGCGACTCGACATAGTTGTAATCGGATGCTAAGACATACGAACGTCGCGGTAAAAGCTTCGCGAATCGACAAACGTAAATTACGCTACGCAATAATTTCGACCAAGAGGACAAGCGGTTCGCCAAAGCAATGATTGGAGAAACCTCGCTCGAAACGTTCGCCACTAGAGCGTGTCTCCTCTCTTCCGGCGGTTGTGACACTGACGAAGGTTCGAAATCGGTTATTGGCCATTGCGAGGGATCCAAGTGAACCCAAGAAGGTCCGTGGAACCAAAGCGGGTGGTCCATTATTTGCATCGGGGTGAGTCCCCGGGATAGACAATCGGCAGGGTTTTCCGTACCGGACACGTGATAAAAGTTCCGCGTTTACAACTCGTCTTGGATCTTGGCCACTCGGTTCGCGACAAACGTATCCCAACGGTGGGGTGAAGAATGAACCCAGCATAAGGCGACGGTGGAGTCGGAAAAGGCAAATATCCTTTCTATGTGAACTCTATCCCTACATGCGCTGATAACTGCGGTAACAAGCTTGGTGAGTACTAATATTGCGCAAAGCTCTTAGCGCGCCAGAGAGACAACATTACGGGGGGAGACTCTCGACTTAGAACTAATGAGGCTAATCGAATTTCTACCATTATTCTGAACGTGGAAATATACAACGCCCCCGTAAGCCTTCTCGCTGGCGTCTGCAAACCCAATGACCGTTACGACGCTATTTCTATCTACGTTTATATGACGCGGTATTTTAATTTCTCTTAGTAAAGGAAGTTCCTCTCTAAAGCGCTGCCACAATCGAACAATGCTGTCAGGCGGCGAGTCATCCCAATCGCATTCAAATAACCAAAGTTGTTTAATCAAAAGCTTAGCGTATAATACCACCGGAGCTACGAAACCCATGACGTCCCATAATCTAGCAACGCATGACAGTATTGTGCGCTTTGTGCATTTCTCTACGGGCGGATTTACCTTAAGGCTAAACACGTCGGACTCTGGTGACCAACACAGACCGAGCACCTTGTGTGTATCGGAATCGTCGAATTCCTTTATCGCCGAAAGACGGTGTGATAGTGGGATTGTATCTAAAACCGGACGCGAATTACTAGTCCACTTCACAAGATCGAATTGACCCGATTTCATGAGCCTTATAACCTCGGCGGTGGTTAGGGTGGCCTCCTCCACGCTATCGACCGAGTATACAAAATCATCCATATATAATCCGCTCTCAATTGCCCTCTTAGCTTTAGGGTAAGAGGGACCTTCATCGTGGGCGAGCTGTTTCACCGTGCGTAACGCATGAAATGGGCTCGACTTTAAACCAAAACAAACGCGGTTAAATTCAAACACCATTAGAGGTTCCTTTGGGTTGAAACGATATAAAATGCGTTGGAATCTACGGTCGCATTCACGGACCCCTATGCAAAGAAACATTTGGCGAATATCGGCGGATAGTGCTATACTAAACAAACGAAAATTGGCTATTATAGTAAATAAACTGCCCTGTAAATTTTGCCCACTATAGAGGATATCGTTAAGCGACAGGTGAGTGCTAGTTTTAGCACTAGCGTCGAGCACTACACATAACTTAGATGTAAGTTTGTCCTCCCTAATGACCCCGTGGTGTGGTATGAAATACGACGGTGTGTCTTCGTAGTTATCTAATTTCGAAGCCACGAGTGATATGTAACCTTCTCTTATATATTCGTTAATGACGCCGTCATAAGCTTCCTTTAACTGGGGTGAAGCGAGCATCCTACGCTCCAAGCTGTAGAAACGTTTTTCCGCCATTTGACGCGAATCGCCGAGAGATAAAACATCTCCTTTAAAGGGTAGCGCTACACTATATCTACCGTCGCAATCACGAACGGTCGTGCGGACGTAAATTTCCTCGCATAATCTGTCATCTGAGCTAGCTATGGGTGGGACGTTCACCTCCTCCATCTCCCAAAATTTGCGGACTAACGACTCGAGCGGTTCGACAGCCATACCACAATAAGAGGTTGCCGAAATACTATCTATGATGGGGGCGGAACCAACGATAACGTAGCCCAATACGGTTTCCAGTGCGTAAGGCACGGTATGCGAGGGGTTGCCCCTGACCTTATTGTTTAGCAAAAGATGAGGGAAAAGCGATGCTCCAATGAGCATGTCTATGTTTCCAGGAACGGCGTAAGTGTCGTCCGCTAGAGTCAAATTTTTAAATTCAATCATTGCCGAGGTGTCAACCGAAACGGTTGGCAAGCGTTCAGTGACCCTATCCACTACTAGTGCATTTATATCAAAGTTAACATTACGATCTATCCGACTACAGGACATGAAAGTGACCTATTTATTACTAAGCCTAAGCGCTGACAACATTGTCGCGTTATAAAGCTATTTTGGGCTCCGCTGTCCAGCAGTGCACGGACGCTTTGTTCGTTTCCACGCGAATCCCTAACCAAAATACGCGCCGTACCCAGTAACACGGTTGAAGGAAGTTGTGCTCCCATATTTGCCAATGAGCACAGAGCGACATCACCAGGTCGACCGCTAGAATCGTTGACTTTAGTAGGGGTGAATTCCTTATCCGCTTTACTTGACGCCGCTATGTTGCTATTTTCAAAATGTAATAGCGTGTGATGTTTCCTGGCGCACTTGCTACATACGGAACTCGAATTGCATTTTGCAACTAAATGCTTATCACTTAAGCAGTTCAGACATAGGTTGTTTGTCTTTACTAATTTATAACGTTCGCTTGGTGAATATTTACGAAAAGTCGCACAATTATATAAATTACCGTGTTTATCTTTACATACGATACAAGTACGCTGAAGTGATGTTGACGTAGCGGTTACGTACGTTAACGACCCTGCTATTTTAGATGGTTGAGTCTGTCTACGGTCGACGCACCTTTTAATCTCCTGTTTAACGTTCGGAGAGCGCTGCATCACCTTTATTTGATCTCGCACGAACGATGCTAATGAATGAAAGGAAGGCATCTCCGAGCTACGATGCTCCATTTCAAACGCACGCACGGTGTCGGGGTCTAATTTCTTTAGTGCAATATGGAGAAACACCACATCCATAAGGTCATTAAATTTTAAATTCTTAAGTGCAGCCACCGATGCCACAAATTTATCTAGAAACTGCTCTAAGCCGTTGATGTTCGCGGATGATATAGGTTTAAAATCGAATATCTGGTTCAAATATTCGGAAGCTAACATTCTCCTATCTTCATATTTAGTTTTAAGCGTTTCGAATATTAATAAGTAATTGTTTGCTGTAGGTGTAAAAACAGAGCAGATCGACTGTGCCCTGCCACTAAGTTTACTAATTAAGTAATATAATTTTTTAGCGTCCGATAACGATGGGTTATTGTGCATATTGTTTTGAAAACTACTGAAGAAGAAGGGCCACGTCTTAATATCACCATTGAATCCCGGAATATCTATTGGCGGCAACCTAATTGTGTCACGTGGACGTACCTGTATTTCCGGCTTTGCTTCGCTTTGAGATTGTAGGAGTTTTGCCGTTCTTTTCACGCGACACAACATATCTTCGAATGCCAGCAGCGGTTGGTAGTTCACTACGTATTTCGGATCGATTTGTAATTCCAAATGATTAATTTGGTCTAATATTCTTTCGTAATCCGTCCGCAAAGAATCCACCGTTTCAATTTCATTCAGAAAAGTTTCCCGCACCGCTTCTACATTAATGTTCTTTATGTGATCGCTAATGCTTTGTATACGTGAAAAAAGTACGTCCCTCTTGGCATAAAGCGTTTTAATTTTAAATTCACTTCCACTAACTGCCATTTTAAATTATTATAACAAATTTATATTAATCACAATTAATCTCACAACGCACAACGATGGACGATGGACACTCGGTATGCCGTATTACGTAATTAAACACCTGTTACGGCGATTCGAGGTGATGCGTTGCTTGCTAACTCAATATTTTTATCAAATTGTCGGGTACGCGTACAAAATGATTGCTATTACACTGTTTCAATTATTTAAGCGACTAATAAGCTTTAAATTTAAACCAATTACAAACACTATTTAAATGAATAATTCTGTTTGCGAGTACCTAACCAAAATTTAAATTCAAACGAACACTATTTAAGACTATTCCATAAACTAGAGTGCATTATCTAAATAATTAATCTAATAATTCGACCAGAAAATGGTTAAACGATTACTAAACCAGTCCAAATCCTGCCGAAGTGACCATAAAATGGTGGAGCCACGTGTCTAAGGTTGCCGAAGTCTAGTTCCCTGGTCGAACCTTAAACCTATTACGCGAGATATTAATCTAAGTGGACTGTATCTACAAAATGCTTCTATGCTTATATAACGACGACTATAGCGCGCAGTACAATGCACTCGCTCTTCCCTAAAATGAACTATTATTTGCCAAATCGATTAAAGGAATCCTGCTTGATTAGGAAAACACAAAATTGGAGCGGGTTAAAACAATTATATCAAGCAGGCAATAATATTGGATATTGACTCACCGGGATGTTCTTCTATGCAGTCGAGCACTATAACTGCGACTTCTGGAACCTCTTCTGGACAGGCACTCTGGGGCCCCAGAGATACGTCGGGAGAGAATCGGTGTGGTTTCAACGACGAGCGCGGCGGGAAGAGGCTGCGCGTCGGTCGCGCGTGCCTTATATATCCTCGGTGCCGATGATTACGTGACATTCTAGAATCATCTTCTTTCCCCTGCCACCCCACCACCCCGATGTGTCGATAGGAGGGTATGAATGATATCGTTTTGGAAAGGGACAACCGACTTGGCAACCTACCGTCAAATATAAAATAAATACGAATGGTTTTTCCGCGCAACCAGGGCAAATATTTGAAATGAAATTTTATTAATTTAATTTCATTTCATTTTAAAAGTCCTGGATAAAACAAAGCAAATTATTATGAATGACTTTGAAAGAGACTTTTATTTTGATTGCATTATTGATATGAGTCTTATTATGAGCGCCTTCTAGGCTGGACGTGTGCCGCAATATTGTCCGATTAGAGTAACTTTACTAAATAATTTTGCATTCTTTGTAATTGTGCATTGTGGTTGAAATTCGCTTGAGACCTTATCGCGTGTGACGTTTGAGAGGACCGGTCCTCCGTTCTTGTCTCTGCTCTGTCGGAAGTTTTCGACGGTCTTCGACACAGACATCGCGCGAGGTAAAAGCGACGAGTGTGCATACTTTTCATTCACACCTTTAGTGTTTGCTCCACACTCCTCGCTTGGATTTGCTACCTACCTTCTTTCTCGCAACACCTGATAATATGAGCGTACAAAGGAGTCCAACCAAAACCAACTCACAGCAGAATTTATCGAAGATAAGCGATGGTGACTTCCTAAATATAACTGCAAGAAAGAGGAAAACGCCCGACTGTCACTGCAACCAACAGCACATGGATGATTTTGAATAGAATGATGACCTTAAAGTAAATCAAAAATACTAAAATTATATTCCGAGACTTGGCAGATTAATGACGTAAAATTTCTGGGATACCACTCTTAAAAGGCGAAAATCTAAATAATATTATACATAATATCGCTACAAAGGTCGGTTTTACGTTATTGCCAACAGATATTGATTACATACACCGTGTCCGACGTTTCATCTCGACGAGAAACGAAATCCCTACCAAACACGATAGCAGTACCTCTCTAGACTCATCTTCCATACCGAACATCATCATCAGATTCTCACAAAGAAATCGCAAGAACGAATTGCTGACTGCAGTGCGCGCGCGACGAGGATTAGCAACTGCTGACGCGGGTCTAAGCGGGCCCACCAGTCCCATCTACGTCAATGACCACCTCGCGCCGCACAACAAACAATTATACAAACAAACCCGCCTTCTTGCCAAACAGAAAGAATACAAATACGTGTGGTTGTCTGACTGTAAGATTTTATTGCGTAAAAATGATACTTCTAAAGTACAACTTTATATCATGTTATGCGAATTTTAGTAAAATTAAATGACTGTATGTCGTTATCTATTTTAATGTCTTGAAAGGATTGGATTTTTTTTTTTGTTATAAATACTTACATATTAAGACAACATTACATATTAAAAAGTGTTGTAAAATATATTTCTCACGAAACTTTAAATACTGTTATAGCTGTCTTCTATTATTTGTGAATGTTAGTGGAACCCATAATATTTCATTCTGTGATATTACTTTGCCGTATATTGTATACAGTGGTTTATAACAATAACTTTACTATCTACTACCAAAACGTGAGGGGCTTACGCACAAAATCGCACGATTTTCTGAAGAATGTTCTGTGTAACAATTATGATGTGGTATATGTCACTGAATCATGGCTTAATAGTAATTCTTATGACAGTGAATACTTCGACAGTCGATACGAGGTTTACCGATGTGATCGCAACGTTACTGTTAGTGGTCGCGGTATGGGTGGCGGCGTACTGATCGCAGTGCGGCGCAGCCTATGCCCGTCGCAGCTCATCCGGAGACACTATACTTAGCTCTCGCGCTAAGTACACGTTCAACCTATGTATATGTGTGTAAACGTGTAGGCGTGAGACTACAGCGTTTATTTTCTTGAATCAGATGTCAACATAACCCCACCAATTTGAATATTTTTCAATATCTAAAATTTTTGCTTGCGCTGGTTTTCAATTCCACAAGAGATTTAACAAAGTTCGGTTGAATTTTTTATTTCAAAGTTGGTATTAAATATTTCAATGTTAGTATGACGTTGACCCAGCTATTTTATTCATGCTCTCAAGTAGTTAGCATACAGTGTGACCATATGTAGCAGGATTGGTCTCTTACTTTAGCCTTTGGCATGATCGGTTGACGTTTTATAAAACCTGGCAGTATTTGGCAGCATTGGGGTATTAAAAATAGATTTCATTATGGCAACTTAAAATCCCGAAAATGGCAACCCTGCGTACTACGCCAACATGTGGGGGATTTTTCTGTACGTCTAGTGTTAAGTTTGTATCACATTCAATAAACAACTTTAAAACTTTGTTTGTAGAGTTGATAATCTTAAAACGAGTATTCATAAACACGAGATTATGGTTAATATTTCAATTAGTCATAGAAGAGACGTACTGTAGTTTGGTATGATTTCGTGGTGATAATATCTTGTTAGCTATTATAATATAAGGAATTTATGAATGATAATAACTCCTGGTAATGAGGTGATCGCTACCAAGCTGTTTATAATTAGATTAAAACTAATTTTACGGATTTTATCGCACATATATTTTAAATGTTTTTTAATTCCCGAAGTTTCGGGTGCTTGCACATGGTCACGTTGGGGGGGGGGGGGGGGGGTCATTTCAAATTAAACGCAATAAAATCCGTTTGTAAATCTACTAAAAAGTAGTTTTAATCAATAAGTAGTGTTCGCGTAAATATAAGAAATCATTATATTTATAATTTGTTGTGTTGTTAATTGTGTAACACACATAATTGTAAGCTGTTATTAAAAAAATGTCCCGCTGGGTTTCTTGCTGGTTCTTCCCAGGACAGAGTTTATTTTCGAATCAATGATAATTAAACAAAAGAGTGATTTTTAATAAGCAATATTTATAATCTATATTGAATAAAAAAATTCTGTTTCCGTTTCTACCGGATGTTCTCACGATACTTCTTAACTTGGATACTCTGGTACAGTTGTAAAAAAATATTTAATTGTTAGTATAGTTTTATGAAAAGTTACGTTGAAATCCAAAGTTAAAGTTTTATACCTACATAAGTAGACTATACAATTAATGAAGACTTTTTTTATAAAAAATCGTTTCATTAATAAACTACGGGTATTAGGCTTTTGTTATGAAATAAGTACCTATTTAATATAATTTTGAAAATAGTAAACAAAACCCCAACACGATATGTCAAATTTTTCGAGAGTTATCAAGACCACCTATTTATATGTGATTAAGCCATGCTTGGTAAACTATTTACTAATCTGTGGAAATGCTGCAGCTGTATTAATAGTAAAATTGTAGCACCGATAGGTCGTAAAATAGCAACTTAATGCTATTGTGTTTCGTTGTGTTTCATGGTGGGTGTAGAAAACCGAAGACCCTACTGGAAACGAGGATTATATTTAATAGTATGATCATAATTCAAAAAAATTATAAAAAAAACCTACTTTCAATGTCAATTTGTGTGATCGAAAGTCTTAATCATACACTCCAAGTACACCAATTTTTTATTATTAATTTTTCGGGGAATTTAGGGGAGTATGGTATTTTATTTTGTAGAGGTTTGGTCCCCAATTACAATAATACCATTCACATTAAAAGGAAATGCACGGTTATAGAAAATATAAATAAAATCTATTATAACCTAAATCAGCGAGCTATGCAGAGGGCTATGCTCAGAGTTTCTCTGCGTGATAATCTTAGAAATGAGGATATCCGCAGTAGAACCAGAGTAACCGACATAGACCAACAGAATAGTAAGCTGAAGTGGCAATAGGCCGGCCATATAGCTCGAAGAACCGACAACCGTTGGGGAAAAAAGGTTCGCGAGTGGCAGCCTCGTACCGGTAGGCGAAGTGTATGGCGACCCCCACTAGATAGAGTGACAACCTGGTAAGACATGCAGGAAGTCGATGGATGCAGGTGGCTCAGGACCGTGCTTTGTGGCAAATCTTGGGGGAGGCCTATGTTCAGCAGTGGACTTGTGAAGGGCTGTAAGGATGATGATGATAACCTAAAATGCATAAACATGGAAAAAGTATGCAATATTACTGTGAAAGCTGGATAGCATACAGAATTTTGTGTAAGTGCGACAAGGACGTAAGACTAGTGTCAGATTATTCTACTGTCTATACTCTCTGTCAAGTGTCAAATCGCATGATCCTAATAATAAGACTAATTTTTATGCATTCCGCCGTTGATTGCTCTTCTTGTGTGAATGTGTGCTCTTCAGTGTGTTATTTTATCTTTTATCGACGACTGTTTACTCTTTATTGGATACCGATTGCTTGCCTACACGACGACTTATCTACTTTAATTATAATATACTGTGTTTAATTCTGAATTGTTTAAAACTGCCCAGAAATACTGTAATACCCAGAAATACTTTCAGTTGTAATAGGTTAGAAGGTTGTGGCGGGAGCGAAGGCAACCTGACTTTATAGATAAGATATCTAATCTAATCAAATCTGTGCTAAGATTAAGTCAGCATGCCCCGACTCCACTTAGTCTTGTCTGCCCTACTCCTCGAGTATATTTGTAAAGCTGTAGGCGCGGAGGGAGAGCAGCCTCTGCCCGCCGTAACAAATCGCAGGCACCTGTGCGATGATTTTACAAAAAAGAAAACATTACTCGTAAACTATACTCTTCGGCAAGGAGTGAAGGCTTTTCCTGGTAGGGCAAGCTCCTGCTCTCCTTTTCCCCCCTCCTGTCGGAGACGATAAATTTTATCATTTGAGGTTAGGTTTATGGGATTTTCTTTTTAATTGTTCTCGAGAACGGTGTATTGCCTTTTAATGCGAATGGTGTCGAGGGTAAGGTGACTCTCATCCCCTCCCCTCCTCTCATCCCCTGCCCCCTCTCCCTCCTGCCAAATGATTCTTAATTTCAACAATGTAAGATATTCGCCTAATTATAATTTGCTAAAAATATTAAATTTCAATACGGTTATGTTCTATTAAATCACGAAGCGGAACTTTTGTTGTTTTGTTGTCCGTGTTTATTAACGGCAAAAAAATAAATAAATTTATACATATTCGTTTCGGGTGTTTCGTGTTTAGATATAACTTATCAATTATAAAATTTTAAAGTAGTTTACAGTTTGTATAAAGGTTAAATATTTCTACAGAATGATAAGTAGTTTTCATTCTATGACAGACTTTTTTAATCGGTTAAATAGTCGATGTAACAATATAACTCAGTGATCGGGCGCTTGGCCAAGATTTCATTTTACGCAAATAAACCGATCGATTTATCAGATTACAAGGTAATTGCTCATGTATGTGGTGGTTTATTTCATAACTTAAAAAAGGAAAGTACATATTTAAGAAATAAAGCTTACTTCAAAGAATGATTATAATTTCCTGTGTTTGAGAAATTCATGAAATATAAAGCCGAGTATTATGTAGATGCGAAATGGATTCCACGTTAGGTTAGGTTAGGTTAGGATTCCATATTTGAGTGTCGTAAGAAGCGATAGAGGAAAACTGAACCAGGAGATGGGCTAAAAACTTATGTATGTGTAGTGTGTTGGAAATAAAATAGATCCTTGTAACGGCGCCTCTACACGTTGGCCAACACAGTGGCGAATGTAGTGGCCAATAGCATTGGCCAACGTGTAGACGGGGTATTTGGGCTTCATTGGTATGTATTGGAACAATGGTCCGCAAGTTGGCGCGAGATCCGTGTGGTGTCGGTTTTTTACAAAAGATCAAAGGATTGTTGGCAGAGTTTGGTCGCCGCATCCACACGTTGGCCGCGAGTTTAGTTTGCTACAAGCTCCCAGAGTGATTACACGCATCTGATTAAAATTTTATATTCACGCTTTGTAGGGTGGATGACCCAATTAACAGCCTTTTAGTGCCAATTTCCACTTTAAACATTCCTACTACTTTAATTAGCGCGATTTAATTATTTTTAAATATTTGTTTTAATCGATAAGCTATTTATAAAAAAAATAATGAACATTTATTTGCAATCGGATATTACGAGAACAATTTTAAAATTAAAAAAAAATGAAGCACGTCGTTTATAAGTGGTAGAACATGAACAGAAATGCAGTTATATTAGAAGTATAGTTGTAGCACGAATGGGTCGGTTCGACCGGGGAAGGACCACGCTCTCACAGAATATCAATGTAAAATAGTAGCTTACTGATGCTGTGTTTCGTATAGTGAGTGTAGAGAACCAGAGACACTTTTTAAAGGAAACGAGGCATTTCATCTTAGTCCTCACGGGTGACAATGCATCTGCATTTTGATTCGTAATCGAGGATGGGTGTAGATGTCTGTGGGCCACAGCAACCACTTACCATCAGGTGAACTGTGTGCTCGTTTGTCACCCTATTCTATATAAAAAAGCGTCGATTTCTTATAATTTAATCGTGCAAGTTTTCGAATCATCATCATCATTACAGCTCTTCACAAGTCCACTACTGAACATCCTCCTCCACAGACTGCCGCAAAGCATGGTCCTGAGCCACTTTGCTCGTCATGAGTTTTTCATTTATGTTCTAAGTTATAATTAGTACCTATTATTAAGTCAGTGTTAATTATATTTTTATTGCTATTGTTTTTGTCTTTCTCAAAAAATAATTAAATTACCAAATAAATTATAAGGTGCTTTTATATACATCAAATGTCTGATAGAAATGCACGTACATATTTTGCTAAACTTTAAAATCAAAACCCAATTTTAAAACATAGACTAATCGCTTATAACTCCTTTAACTTTAAAATAAGTTAAGTTCTTATTAATGGTATTTATTCCAGTTTATGATGCATGTAAAGAATAAATAAAGCTAATCGTATATCGTATATCTATTTACAACCCCATTAATATCCACTATTATTTTATAATTCTTTTATAAAAACGTTAACTCCACAATAGGATTTTCTCCCGTATCGCGCAGGCAGTTTACAAACATAAATTGCACAAGGACACACATCCAGACCCGAAATAATTATTTTTAGGACATACAAATACTTGTTTCGTGCGGGATCAAACCCGCGGCGCCCGGTGCAGCCACTCATTGCTGAGCCACTGCGCCACGGTGCTTATAAATTCGTCCGCACATTGGCCCGAACCGAAGTAAACTGAACGAACTTCCAACGTGTGGACGCCGTCACCAACTCTCGGCCAATATATTCGCCACTACATTCGCCACTGTGTTGGCCAACGTGTAGAGGCGACATAAGAGATAGCGTTTAATTACATTTTTATTACGCGTGTAACAACAGTGCCGGCCCGATCGTAACTGACTCATAATTCAGTTACATAGGTACTATAATAAGTGTAGTTACATTTATTTATACAAAAAATAATTAAAAAATACGTGTGGCACTCGGTGACTGCCGCGGTAAAGCTATTGCATAGCATTTTTTATCAACTTATGCAATTATAATTATTTATTTATTTTATTTATGCAGTTAAGTCTTTGATATTAAATCAAGTTACACTTTTTGAGCGTGGTGACCGATAAGAAAAATTTTTTTCTCTTATTGAATAAATGAGAAGTTAATATTGTATAAAATATTTTTAATATCTTACAAAACATGTAGGTTATTCAGGATTTTTTATCATTGAGTTAGCAGCTAGTGTACACGCATACGTCTAGTCGCACGCACACAAACACCTGCCGAAGTCGCGAGTGCCGAAGTCTGCCGAACTGAAACGACGTTAGACGATGCACGGCTTTCAACGCCACACCTCCGTACCCGTCGGAGTGGGGAGCGTGAGGTTTTTTTTCGTTGCGGAATTTCTGGATTCGGTCCCCGCGCTCAAGGCCCGCGATAGAAGCTGTGCAATAGCTTAAAAACTGCCAAGTGCGCCATCTACAACAAAAATAATTGGCCAGAAGCAATCTATGGGGAGGGCCTAAGTTCAGCGGTACGAGTGATGGATTGTAACGGATAATTAATAACGAAATAGCTTATAAGAATATTTGTAAAACCACACAACTATTAGAGTTTTGTAGCATCGTGAAAATAGAGTAAGTACTGTCGTCATAATAATAATTATTATCGCCTAATTATGAAATATACAAAAAATAAATTTTTAAGGATATGCCTGAAGGTTTAGTATTAAAAGAATTAGTCAAACTCACGAATGAAAGGAGTAGGCGACATCTGAATCCTGCTACAGATTACTAGATCGTAAGTTGAGCATTTGAAATATTTGGGTTTGACTTTGACATAAGTCATCATAAAAAATGGAATTAAGTTTATTTTAATTAGACGACATTGGTTGAAAACAATAATAATTTTCTCTTTGGTTTTTTGCGCTTGTTGTAGTAAATAGTATGAAATGTTATCTATTAACAGCAACAGCTGGAAGATTTTAAGAGAAAAGAAATAAAATGGGGCGCTACAGTAATTGATCAAAATATAATTTTTGTATTTTCCATCGATTCAATTTCGTGAATACGTAACACATCAAAAATATTTATAGCACACATAAACGTATTTGGAGCACTTTGTTTTCGAATCAGACTTTTATAAATGAAATATTGCGTTGTGTACCATTTGAATAATTCATAACCATTCATCCATAAATTAAATGTATAATTTATGGGCTTTTTAGTATGATAAATAAAAATATATACTTAAATGACAAACAATGCAATATAAGAACTATTGTATAAATGAACCTTGACTTAAACCTCTGAAGAAAAAAATATTAAACTTGTAAATCTTGAGACTGATAAGTAATTATTCCCATTCATATTAATGTGTAGTGGCGGTGGTCCACTACCCCAAAGCATCCCGTGGGTGTCGTAAGAGGCGACAGAGGGAAACAAATCAGCAGCAGCATCTTTCTAATACCTGCTAAAAATAAAAATAAAACTGCGATTGCCAACCCGCTTGCCAAGCGTGGCAGTCATTGCAAATATCTCCCCAATGAGGCAATCTATGGGAGAAGCCTATGGTCAGCAATTGACTTTAATGGGCTATAACGGTAACGGTAAGTAATTATTCAGATTACTAAATAAATATTTTTTTATATAGAATAAAGGTGGTTAAAGAGCATACAGTCCATCCACAAAACACAGATGGTAAGTGGATGCTGTGGCCCATAGACATATCTACATTTATCCGCGATTAAGAATCAAAATGCAGATGCATTGTTACCCCTGAGGACTTAGATGTAATACTTACCTCATTTCCAGTAAAAAGGATCTCTGCTTTTCTACAGTTACCTACCTACATACTTAACACAGCAACCTTAAGCTGCTATTTTACACAGATATTCTGTGAAAGCGTGGTCCTAACCCGGTTAAGTCGACCCATTCGTGCTACAATTAATATCGGCATGGCTCTACTTCATTCTAAAACAATATGCAACAGATATTGGAATAAAATATTTTTATAATTCATAAAATCGACTCATGATCAGTTATAATAAAATTGTTATTTTTTCATTATTAGTTTAATAATTCAAAATAATGTATAGGTTGCTTGGGAGAATCGCTTTAATTTCTGGTTCAGAATTGGCAGTGTTTCTCTCTAATGCTATATTTTTAGCGGTTTTCTTTTTGAGCTAGAAAGTTTCCATTTAATCGGCTCCGTCAACTGCATCCATTGGTCTTCTTGGATGTTATAATAGTTTGTTACTACTTCTAAAACCGCCTGCATTCAACTCTAATATAAACATTTCGAATAATAAGGAATTTTGTATTTAAAGATATTTCCCTCTACCGATACAGTGCAGACATCGCGCAACATCTTTCCAACTCTTGTGTATAACTTGTTAATTTTTTTGTATTGATTTAGATCAGTGCATCACCAGACCTCAATCAAAATAATAGATTTTAATCTCTCGTGTAATTACAAGATCCCTAATTTAAAGTTTTGCTTTTCGCTGTATAGTTATAAAAATGGAAAAGGGACAATAAACTGTTTTAAATTGTTTTTGTGCATAAAATCTTATTAATAACTAGTTACTTAAACTACACAAATATATATATATATATATATTATTTTTTATATATTTTTAAAATTCTATATTGAATCAAAAATTGGTTATGCTATTATTTACGAGGACATTAAAAGACATAAATAAACATAAAAACTTTTTATGAAGCCGCCGAAGAAATTGTTCTTAGAGAAATGTCTCATTAAGCTTCTTTTGCGCGACCGATTGAACGTAAACGAGAATTTATCATATAGACAGTTAATAATTTCTTTCTCTTCTCCTTACGCGAACACTATGCATTGAATTAACTATTTATAGCGAATTTATCGCGTTTAATTAACTTATTTTTAATTCCAGACGTTTCGGGTGCTTTACAGCAACCGTGATCACGGGGGAAACAGAGATGTTTGACGTCCAATGTCATAGTTAATCCGGATACCTTCAGTTTTTGAATATTAATTTTGGTCCGATCTACGTAAAACGAGCTTACAGTATGTAACTTGAAGTCTTACAGTGATATGCCTTGGCTTGGATTTAATTTTGTTAATTTAATAATTTAAATTACCAAGCAGATGGCAGCACCCATCCATCTTCTCTATAAAAATTGGGATATTTTTAATTTCAATACTCTCGCGTATCATCCTTGATAGAAATCGGTGTTATTTTGAGAGGATTTGTGGTTCATCAAATCTAATGTAATGATAGGGATGATCTTGAACATGTTCATAGACTGCAGACTTCCTGGACCACCGGTGCTCCACATATGTATTTCACGCGGGTTTTTTAGTATTAAGTACAAAAAAAGAAGTCGCTTATGGACTAGACTCGATTCTGTAAGAATGTAGTTCTTCCCTGGTCTAGCCGACTCATTTGTACTACAACCATAATATATTAATCTAAATATAATATGTTTAGTTTATAAAATTACATTCTGCATTATGTTGGGATAATAAACTCGACTGATCGCGGAAAGTATCTTGAAAATGAAGATAATAATATGATGACAGATATCTAGTAAAGAATTAACAAAGCTCATTTTACTAAATAATAAGACATAAAGTGTAAAAGTTTTTAGAATAAGGGTGATAATCTAATCAAAACGACAGTCTCATGATGATAAGTGTATGTTGTGACCCATAGACATCTGATTCGATTAAAAATTAAAATCCAGATGCGTTGTGAGGACGAAAATGGAAGGCCTCGTTTCCAGTAAAAAAGGGTCAATTACACTTACACTTACACTTACTCTACGAAACTGCTGTGTTTCATTAATCAACTGGTATTCTGCGAAAGCGTGGTCCGATTCCGGTTGAACCGACCCATTTGTGTTACAACTATAATAATTAACTTAGTTAATAGGTTATCAATATACATTTGAAGTTCTCTATTATTTAGTATATTTTTTTTGCTAACAGGTAAGCCTTCTTATATTCCTTTCGTCAAACAGTTAGCACACGCTTTATGTCTTGAGACGTGTGGCATGAGAAACCAGCTTTAACAGTATTGATCTTAAGTTGTGCTAATATTTAGCCCTATATCTGTTTTTAATAAAGTCTTTACAATTTTTACTAAAACCTTAACTGGACAAAAGTACGACTTAAATAATTTAATTAAGATATTTTTAATAATGTATAAAAAATTGTGTGGACGGAGGGATCACAGTTTATATATTTGTTTCTATTATCTTTAACACTTTATGTCTTCTTACTTAGTAAAATAGCTTTTGAAAATTCTTTACTAGACATCTCTCATCATATTATCTTCATTTTCAAGATATTTTCCGAGATATGACTGATATACTTTGTGAATTGAGGCACCACATTTTAATGGCATAACATTCTTTTACAAATTCTAGGATTTGTTCTACAATAATTAAAGACTTACCACTAAAATTCCAAGCAATTAATTTGCCGAATTCCTGGTATGGCTTCTCAGTGATCATCTACATAGATAACCGAACTTAACCTAAACTAACCTAAGCTAAAATTTATCATAAACCTAAACAAGTTCAGGTGTTTGATCAAAAGCAGGAATTTTTCAGGTTAATGATAAGATTAAGTAATAATTATGGCTTCTTTCGGTTATTGATCACAAGCTTAGATTTTTGGTCAAAAGCCTGTTTTTATCATCAACCTGCGACATATACAATACAGATTTTGAATAAGCACTTTTTGATAGTTTATTAATTTTTAAATATACTGAATATAAATATAGAGATTGATAAATGCATATATCTCGGATCAGAGGAGTTATTTTTTGTATAGGTAATCAAATGATGTGAATATCAAACCGTATGTATATATAGTCAAGTTGGGAACATCATACAATTAATTGCAATAGGAATTTTAGAAAATCATATTTCAAGTAAAGTGTGAAAACATTGCTGAAAATGCAAGAAATTGCTTGTACTAACTAAAAGTTCTTGAGTACCAATGAGACTCAATAAGTACAAATATGAGGATCCGGTTTGTTAGTTATCTGATGTTTTTGAAATTAGACTACATGGATTGTGTAAGCTCCTTTTCTGAACTCTTCGCTTAATTCAAAATAACATCCAATGATTCTAAATGAATGCACATTGGTTTAGATGATGATAATGGAATGTAGATGCGACCTGCGCTTTGTATGCCTAGTATTTCAATCAGAGCTGTCAGATTCATTAATTCCAGAGTTACTTTAAATGTATGACTTCAAAACGTTGGAATAATTTTTGCACCCTCACTACGTAATTATGGCGCTACATTTGTAGGATTTAAAATATAGTTTAAAAATCGCGTTCAGAATTTACTAAATATTTATACAATATAAATCCTCCGACAAGAAATAATTGCATATATCAAACTCTACATTTATATTAAGTATCTATAAAATTTAATTAATCATCGAATAGTGCTTAATCGAAATCTGAAACGTATTCATATATTTTTATTTACCAAAGTATAAATAGTTTCGTCTGTAAATTTATTTATCAAAGGCTGCACCGAAAACTAGCATCAAGGTTAATCGTTTAATATTAAACATATTGATTAAAACTACTTATAAAGATTTTATCGCGTTTAATATATTTTATTTTTAATACACGACTTATCTGGTGCTTTCCAGTACCAATGGTCAGGGTTGACTGAGATGACTGACGTCCCGATGTCGGTGTCGCTCGCCTCCTTCACATCCATATACCTACACATATATACTCGTCAGTTAAGGGTACTCCTAATTTGGCCCGTTTTCAATAAATCGCTAATTTGGACGATACATTTAGTTTTACTTTTATTAATTATCGTGTCCCAAGCAGGTGGTAGTACCCAGCCTCCTTCTCTATTGAAATTAGGATGTTTTTTAATTTCAATAGCCTCACGTATCATTCTTGGAAGGAATCAATGTTCTTTCGCGAGGATTTGTGGTCTATCAAATCTGATGTAATGTTTGGGGCCATCTAGGATGTGATCACAAACTGCAGATTTCCAGGAACGTTGATGCTTCACGTAAGCTATGTGTTCTTTTACGCGGGTTCTAATTGATCTTTTTGTTTGCCCTA